>CM049858.1:1557856-1640356 GCA_027422415.1 Schizothorax lantsangensis | reverse complement strand
ATCATTAATTTAAAACAATTCTTTTAGAGCTTGGGCTATACTACTCCAATAAGTGACAGTTTGTATTCTAGCCCCATTAATCCTTGCAGTGCTGCGTTCTAAACAAACAATATAATGAAAACACAGCAGCCAGAATCTTCTAGGATCCATGTCAGGTGTGAACCATTGCTGTGTAATTGTTTTTTTAGCAGCAGTGAAACCAGACATTAACAATCTTCTCTGAACTAATGTAAAGTTATAGGAAGAATCATCATTTAACAACATAAGACAAGGATCAAGGTCAAACTGCAACTTTGTGATATGTTTTAGTATTTGAACTACATGTTTCCAAAAATTGGATATGACTGAACAGTCCCAAAACATATGCAAAAAAAGTACCTTTAGAGTTATTGTTACACAGACTGCAATTAGGATTTGATGAGAGTTTCATCAAGTATCGCTTATATGGGGTACAATACATTTTGTGTACAGTTTTGAAATGAATAAGAATGTGCGAGGGGTTTTTGGAGGCAAGACCAAACTGTATTCCAATCAGGACTATTTGCATTCTTATTTTAAAATGAGACATTTGACTTGAGAAACAGATCAGAAAACTTCATCTGCTGATGAACAGATTCAGGTTCACCGTGTATTTTGTGTCTTGCAGTATTTTATTTATAATTTACTAGAGTCCTGTCACGGTTGTGTGTGGAGTGGGAAGGGAAGGACGCAGGAGACAGCAGGTACAGTTTACCAATGCTTCTTTCTTTAATAACATAAATGATAAACAAAGCCAGACGGGCAACACAATGTAATAGACGAGTGAACGGACAAAGACTCAGGGAGAACTCAGGACTTATAAACACACTGAACGTAATCAGGGAGAACAGAAACCGGTGAGGAGTAATTAACGAACTTAACAAGAACAGGAAAATAACCAAATAAGGAAACTCAGGAACGATAGGGGAAAAACAAAGAACAGAGTCCAGAACCCTGACAAGTCCACATAACAGTTTTCTATTTATTCATGATAAAATTACACTTTGTATATTAAAAAAAACAGTTTTTTTGAGGACTATAAGATATATGTTATATAAACTGTTATAAAATGTTGCTAACTGTCTGTTCCTCAAAGGTCTTGACCTTCTTTACTGCATACAACATTGAAAATCATACAATATTATTACTGTAGTTTTTACTATTATTGCTTTAGTTGTTACCATTTAGTAGCTAATGAGTTACTGGCAACCATGTTACTCGCAAACCTATTACCCATCTCACATTTATTTAGTTGTGTTTATTAAATCGTCAGTTTAGTTCTGATGTCTGTTTAATGTTTATGTTTGTTTATTGTTTAATGTTTATTGTTTATGTTTGTTTATTGGTTAATGTTTCAGCCCAGCTAACAAAAATATGTTTAAGAACATTTTGCCAACATTCACATTAACATGCAGTTTTTTAAATGTTTTATAAATGTTTTTTCTTGGTTTTGTGAACATTACATGAACGTTCCATTTTATCATTTTACAAACATTATGGGAACGTTACTTTTGAATGTCCTGAAACAAGTAACATTTAAACATGTTAGAAGAATGTCCAATTATGTTTTAGAGAAGAAGAATACATCCATGAACAGTATATAAACTTATTTTTGTGAAGACCAGGGCCTGTATTCATGAAACATCTTAGTGCTAAGAGTTGCTCCTAGTAACAAAATTCTTAGAAATGTAGGTGTTTCCTCTTAAAATTAAAGAAAAGATCCTAGTAAAGATAAAAGTACTTCAGAAAGCATCTTAACCCTTAAAAGAGGTCTTAAGTTCCACAATTGTTAGGAGTACAGACGAGGACTTTTAAGACGCTTCAGAGTTTCTTTAGCAGCGGAGAAAATGAACCAAACATGAAGAAATGTGTTGCACACAATGCATGACAGTAAGTTAATAAAGACACATTATATCGTGCAGGGATCATGTTTGTGACCGATCTTATTAGAGACACACTAACATCTCCGACACCGCGCTGAAGTGCCATAGCGCCAGAAATGGACGTAATCACTACATTAACATATTTGGCAACTGGAAAAATGCAGCTATGCAGCAGCGATGATTTGGGTCTGTTACAGCACTTTCAGAACCTTATTGTGTCGCTGTTCATTTCCTATAAAATACATTAAGTATGACAGAATGGTAAATAAAAAATAAAGAATATATATACATATATAATGTGTGTGTGTGTGTGTGTGAGAGAGAGAGAGAGAGTACGATAAAACAGGAAAAATTACGCCTGTAATTTCAAAGTGAAGGCTTATAATAAACTCTACTCTTAAAAGCGCTCTTTTATTTCCTTCTTGGACAACCAACCAATCACAGTCTTCAAAAGACTGTATGTTACCTAGCAACGGGGTCAGCCCCGCCTCCTCACTAAGATAACAGTGTTTGTCTTTTCCTCGCTCAGAGTTGCTCTCAGATTGGTCCTGAATCACTTTTAAGCTAAGACTCCTAGTTAGACATGTTTAAGCTAAATTAAGGAGCTCTCTGAGAGGATTCTACAATCTTTAAGAATACGGGCCCAGATAACTTTGAGCAAACAGTCTAATTATATTAATGAAAGAACATTCCTTCATAACTTTGAGAGAACCTGGTCAGAATGTTCTGAGAATATTTACTATTAAATTTTGTCTCAAAATTTAGGACAAATTTTGGTAACAGTGCTGGAAAAAAATTGCAAACCTCATTTGAAATACACTGCCCTCCAAAAGTGTGGAAACGCTCTAGAAAAGTGGGGTTTTGGACAATATTGGCATGAATCCTTTTTAATTTGTGATAATTTTGCACTGATAAGGGACAACACAAACTACGAAAACATATTTTATTACATAAACAGTTAAAAAACTTAAATTTGGATTCATCAAAATATCCACCATTAGCAGCTATTACAGCTCTGCCTAAACTGTGTTCTAATTGGTTCATTGTATTCTAATCTTAATTGGCAATCAATTGTTGAAGCTATTAAAGTGTGCTGACCCAAAAATCTGTTAAAAACCTGGACCAAGTTTAAACCAGTGACCAGGCATCACAGCATGTCTGACTTTGACATGTATATATTGACATTATTATGTTTTATTGCTGGTCTTCAATGATAATGTCAAGTTACACCAAAAAATGATAAGGATTTATGCTGATATCGTCTAAAACCACATTTTGCCAGAGGTGTTTCCAAACTTCTGGAGGGCAGTGTACATACTAAATAAAGACTCAGCTATATTTGGTTTGACACTGAAGGATCAGCAGCTCATTTCACTGATCATCTATTTTATGGTAATTAGCAGCTAAAGTAAATGCACTGGGTCATGTGAGTGAACGCAGACGGACGGAGATCACATGCTGTGTTTTACTGAAGGTGCATGTGTTGTGCTGGGATGGGATGGACTCGACCTTTTCTGCATGTCAAGCAAAGGTTAGAAATCTCCACTGGCCTTAAAGAAATGCTGTTGTTTGCCATTACAGTGAAGATCTTTCTCCATCTGCACACAGACGCTCTCGAGGGAAGCTACAGATGACCCACAAACCCTCGCCGTCTGTCTGTCTGCTTCATAACTGATCATTTCTTCACATTTCTGACCAATACTCACCAGAAAATATCTGAATGATCTGTCAGCAGAACTCTTACAGTAAACGTTTCATACAGTAGATTTATGATGTTCAAACTGCGTTCATCAGGGTTATTATAGTTAAACTAAAACCATAAACAAACCTTCATTACATAAAAAAAAAAATCTGATATTTGAAAAGGCAATATTTCTCATTTTTCATTAAACTTCATCTACTAAAAAAACTAAAACTGAAAAAAAAAATTTTTTTAAGAGAACAAACAAATTAAAAACAACACAATTACTAAAAATGTTAACTAAAATTAAAACAAAATCAAAAAATATTAAAATATTAACAAAAAATATGATAGCATCAATGATACGTAAATATCACTGGCATTCAGTTCATTGTGATAAAACTAATATCATTTATGTATTTCAAAAACATAAGCTTAATATTATTTACTTAGTAGATTGAGACATAAAGATGATCTGCAGCACAAACTTTTGGTCTGTCGATCATATAGCGTTATTTATTATGGTAACACTTTACAATAAGGTGTCATTTGTTAACATTAATGTATTAACAAACATGAACGAGCAATGATCAACACATTTATTACAGTATTTATTAATCTTTGTTATTGTTAGCTAATAAAAATACAGTCATTCAGTGTTAGTTCACAGAGCATTAACTAATGTTAACAAACACAACTTGTGATTTTAATAATGCATTAGTAAATGCTGACATTAATATTAACTAAGATTAATAAATGGTAAAAGTATTGTTCAATCTTAGTTCATGTTAACTAATGAACCTTACTGTAAAGTGTTCCCTTTATTCTGCAGTTGTTCACATAAACATCAATACGATCTCACATTTATTTCATCGGTAGTAAAAGTATGAATGAAAAGCTCACATAAGAGTGAAAATCATTCTTCATTTGTACTTTACAACAGCTGAAATAAACTTTAAATACCAATAAATCAGAAAATGTTTGCATGTTTGTATTCTGTAGGGTAAACACAAGTTGTGTACTGTTAATAATTACATTTTTTGTTTTAAAATACATATTTAATTGAGTTTGATAGATTGCATTTGTAACAAAATATGGATGTTCCTGCAGTACCTCAGAGAGATATCATGGAATGTAATCGCAACAATATAACATTTTAACACAAATAAAGTGGTTATATTGTGAAAGATTTTATTTAACATGCAAAATTGTATTAAATTGTTTTAAAAAAATACATATTTTGTTATATGTAAGAAAAAAGTTGTGTCCCCCAAATTCATGTCTGTGGTGTTACAACAATGGATGTCGCTCCTTTAAGAGAAGGGGAAATGCTATTTGAACTACTTCCTGTGTGTAAAGGTGCTGTTGATCTGGGGGGTGCATGGGGAGTACATTCTTTCTTATTCATTTTCTTAAAGTTTCTGACAATTTCATGTGTCGCACTTTATTAGTGTCTGTGGTGTTATGTTGATAGCTTGCAGATCTGACATATTTTTATCAAAATTTTGATAAATACATACTTATTAATATTTCCAAAATGTCCCCTGATCTTGAAATCATGATGATGGCAGCCTCTGTTTTAGAAAAGTCTGTATTTATGCTGATTTGTCTTTTCTGGTAACACCACAGAGACTGTAGTAACTTGCAATATAACGTCTGTGGTGTTACTTCACAATGACAGACATAAGTGCTGTGTCACCAGTGTTTGATTGAAATTATTAATGCATTTTAATGGATATAGCATATTAAACTAATTTTATATTAGACACCCGCTTCCGGCTTCGCTACTGTTCGGACACTCTTGCTTATTGCTCTGCGCTTTGCTCCCTATTTTTGTTCTTTTCTCAGATCTCTCTAAGATTTTAACTTCAGCAGATCAGCACAGTGCTCAAACAACACATTTTTTGGAAAAAGAGGACTCTTTGCCTCCCACTGCCAGCAGTTTACATTCCGGAGACAGAAAAATACAGCTGTCTACATTCAAACAGACGAGAGAAAATGCCTCTAGTGGAATCTACTTGCTGCATGAACTGCCACAAAATTCTACAAAGGATTGCGGTTCTTGAAACAAAGTTACTTGCTGGACTTCCAAAACAGACGGAACATACAGCAGATGGTCACCACGGACCCCCTCAGCATACAGCCGGTGAGTCCTGTGAATCTAGTGAATCTCAACAGTTTATACCAAGTGTAGAGGAACAAGCCGAAACTGATCGACGGACTAATCGATGGCACAAACAGGGAGCGAGACCCAAAGGCTCTCGAGACATCAGATTGTCACGAGTATCTCGTATTGCTGCTGTAGCATCCTCTACCCCAGATACGGCTATGACAAGACTTGTAAACACTGGTATTCTACAACCCCCTATACATCTTGAAAACAGATTTGAAGCATTGATGAATGTGGATGAGGAATCCCAAAATGTGACAAAACTTGGATCGAATCAGCCAGCAGCTAACATTGCTACTAACCGGCGCTCAATGTCGAGCAGACAGCGGCATTCAGCTCAGAGCGCAGCCGAGCCCAGGACTCTGATAGTGGGTGACTCTATTATTAGAAACATCAGTAGCAGGACTACAACTAACTGCTGCTTTACTCAAGCAACCGTCTCTGATGTGAACAAGGAAATTCAGAACATTGTGATGAAGCACAAGACTGCAAATCGAGTCATCATCCATGTGGGGAAGAATGATATTCGGAAAGGGCAGTCAGAACTGCTTAAGCAAGATTTCAGTGAACTCTTTGAAATACTTCAAAGACTTGAAGTTCAGTCGTTCATCAGTGGACCACTCCCAGCAAGGGGAACTAACATGTTTTCACGGTTGCTTGGGCTGAATACATGGCTACAAAGAACCTGCAGTACAAAAGGAGTCAACTTCATCGACAACTTCAATATTTTCTGGGGCCACAGACAACTGTTTAAACTGGATGGCCTCCACCCAAACAAACTTGGTACAAGAGTGCTAAAGGACAATTTATTTTTCTCCCTCCGTCATCCTTCGGTGGTGTGTGCCAATCCACTCACACACTCACCTGAACAGAATATGAGTGACCACAGGACTTCATATCAGCTTCCGAGTCATCATGTGGTTGAAGAATCCCACAAGGACACTGATAACGCCACGCAGCCAAAACAAGCATTGCTCATGGACATCCCGGCTGAGCCCTGCCCACAGAGCTCATCACATGCAGACTGTGACGTATTACAACAGCTCCAAGACTCAACACCCAAGGACGACTTTCTGGAAAACAGCCTGGGAAGCCAGGACAACACATCACAGTCACCGGAAACACCAGAGCTAGAGCCCCGCTCAGCAGACACACTATCCCTCTCTCCAGCATCTCCACTTCTAAGCTTTTCACAGAAAATGGAGGAACTGGTGTATGCTGGGACCAAACTCTCTGCAAGCCCCCAGATATCAACAAAAAAACGGCGGGCCCCCCAACCACCAAAGACTGCAGGCCCAGCTCTCCCTCCTCCTGTGAGAGCTCTCCGACCTCTGCCACAACGCCAGGGCCCAAACCCTCCTCCATCGGCTGTAGGTGAACCAAAAACAACTGATAACAGCTCTCAGTGATATGTGTCGGGTCCCCGCTTTATTAACAGCAACATTCACAAATGTTTACAAAACAAGCGGGAACCCAGTATGCCTGTAGCCTTCTCTATTTCTGTTTTATCATGTGATAGAAAGTCTAAGGCCTTCTCAAGCCGTACGGCTGACCCATCTAATCTGCGGCCTGTAATGCATCAATCTAAGATTGCTGTAGAGACAAAATGTAATTCCATCAAGTTAGCATTTTTAAACATTCGCTCACTAAAAAATAAATCATTTGTGATCAATGATTTAATAACCACAAACAACCTGGATTTTATGTTTCTAAATGAAACATGGCTTGAAGACAGCTGCAGTGCAACAGTCCTAAATGAAACAGCCCCTCCTAACTTTAATTTTATAAGTGTCTGCAGGACTGTTAGGAGAGGTGGAGGTGTAGCTGCTCTATTTAAAGATGTTTATCAATGCAAGCAAGTGTCATTTGGTCAGTACTTGTCTTTTGAATATCTAGGTATTGTGCTGAAAGGTGCCCCACGCATTCTGTTTATCATCATTTACAGGCCTCCAAAATACTCTCCAGCCTTTGTTGAAGAGTTCACAGAACTGTTATCAATGATTTCCTCAGAGTTTGACTGTTTTGCTATTGCAGGGGATTTTAATATTCATATAGATAATGCTGAAATCAAAACTACAAAAGAAATTATAACTGTTTTAAACACTTTTGACCTGATTCAGCATGTGCATGGACCAACACACAATCGTGGACACACTCTAGATTTACTCATCAGTAGAGGTCTAAACATTTCATCCATTGTTATTAAGGATGTAGCACTGTCTGATCACTTCTGTATTTTCTTTGATATACTGATCTCTGTCACCACTGAATCTAGATCTGTCTCTGTCAGAAAGAGATGCATTAATGAGAACACTAGTGTGCTATTTATGGAGGCTATATCTTCAACACCACGCATTTCTGCAGACTCTGTTGATCTTCTCCTGGATTCATTTAACTCAAAAGTTAAGAATGTTATTGATGATATAGCTCCGATAAAGGTCAGCAAGAAAACAGGCAGACAAAAATCAGTTTGGAGAAAATCAACAGCAGTTCAGAATATGAAAAGGCAATGCAGAAAAGCTGAGCGGATGTGGCGGAAGACGAAACTTGAAATTCACTATAGCATCTATAAAGACAGCCTTCATGCTTTCAATGTGGAACTAGCCACAGCTAGACAGACCTTCTTCTCAAACCTTATAAACAGTAACTTAAACAACACTCGTACTCTTTTTGCTACTGTTGAGAGACTGACAAACCCCCCAAGTCAGATTCCTAGTGAAATGCTCTCCGACAGCAAATGCAATGAGTTTGCTTCCTTCTTTTCAGAGAAGATAAGTAATATCAGAAAGGAGATTGGCACATCTTCCTGTAATACAGAGGTCACACAGATTCGACCGCAATCTCAAAAAGAAGTGACTATGTCTGTTTTTGAAACAATTGATAGCAAAATTTTGGAAGAAATATTACAGCATCTTAAATCGTCAACCTGCTATCTCGACACACTTCCTACATCTTTTTTCAAAAGTGTGCTTAACAGTTTGGAAGTAGATCTCTTGGAAGTGGTGAACACCTCACTTCTTTCTGGGACTTTTCCAAACTCCCTGAAAACTGCAGTTGTTAAGCCTCTTCTGAAAAAGCGCAATCTTGATAGCACCATGTTGAGCAACTATAGACCAATATCAAATCTTCCTTTCATAGGTAAGATTATTGAAAAGATAGTTTTTAATCAGCTGAACAACTACTTAAACTCAAATGAATACCTGGATAATTTTCAATCTGGTTTCCGTGTGCATCACAGCACAGAGACAGCACTCATTAAGATAATAAATGATATTCGCTTTAATTCTGATTCTGGCAAAATATCAGTGCTGGTACTGCTAGATCTTAGTGCTGCGTTTGACACTGTCGATCATAACATACTTCTAGAGAGACTGGAAAACTGGGTCGGGCTTTCTGGGTTGGCACTCAAATGGTTCAGGTCATACTTAGAAGGGAGAGGTTATTATGTGAGTATAGGAGAGCATAAGTCTAAGTGGACGTCCATGACATGCGGAGTCCCACAAGGCTCAATTCTTGCACCGCTCTTGTTTAGCCTGTATATGCTCCCACTAAGTCAGATAATGAGGAAAAACCAAATTGCCTATCACAGCTATGCTGATGATACCCAGATCTACCTGGCCTTATCTCCAAATGACTATAGCCCCATTGACTCCCTCTGCCAATGCATTGATGAAATTAACAGTTGGATGTGCCAAAACTTTCTTCAGCTAAACAAGGAGAAAACTGAAGTCATTGCATTTGGAAACAAAGATGAAGTTCTCAAGGTGAATGCATACCTTGACTCTAGGGGTCAAACAACTAAAAATCAAGTCAGAAATCTTGGGGTGATTCTGGAGACAGACCTTAGCTTCAGTAGTCATGTCAAAGCAGTAACTAAATCAGCATACTATCATCTCAAAAACATTGCAAGAATTAGATGTTTTGTTTCCAGTCACGACTTGGAGAAACTTGTTCATGCCTTTATCACCAGCAGGGTGGATTATTGTAATGGTCTCCTCACCGGCCTTCCAAAGAAGACCATTAGACAGCTGCAGCTCATCCAGAACGCTGCTGCCAGGATTCTGACTAGAACCAGAAAATCTGAGCATATCACACCAGTCCTCAGGTCCTTACACTGGCTTCCAGTTACATTTAGGATTGATTTTAAAGTACTTTTACTCGTTTATAAGTCACTCAATGGCCTAGGACCTAAATACATTGCAGATATGCTCACTGAATATAAACCTAACAGACCACTCAGATCATTAGGATCGAGTCAGTTAGAAATACCAAGGGTTCACACAAAACAAGGGGAGTCCGCTTTTAGCTATTATGCCGCCCGCAGTTGGAACCAGCTTCCAGAAGAGATCAGATGTGCTAAAACATTAGGCACATTTAAATCCAGACTGAAAACTCATCTGTTTAGCTGTGCATTTGTTGAATGAACACTGTGCTATGTCCGAACTGACTGCACTGTATTTTATGTACAATCATATTCTATTTAACTGTTTTAAATTTCATTTTAAATCAATTTCTATAACTTTTTAAAATTCCTTGTTTTTATTTTTTTTAATTCCTTGTTTTTATTGCTGTGAATGACTATTTCACTTTCTTTTATGTAAAGCACTTTGAATTACCACTGTGTATGAAATGTGCTATATAAATAAACTTGCCTTTCCTTGCCTAATTTTAAATGCATAGCAATATATTCTATTAGAAAAATACAAACAAGCAATTTTACAAATTCTGCCTCTCATTTTTGCCCCCCCCCCCTTTCTTGTCTCGAGCGCATCAATTTACTTAATGCACTATCATACATATGAGCAGTCATAATTCACACGTTTATATTCCTAAATGTGATTTGTATTTAAAATATGACCTTTAAAGCTTGATATATGGAAATGGACAGATCATATGTAAGTCTGGGATTAAATGTCTTATAGATCATAGAGTTTATGAGAAGGGAACCTTGACCGGCCGGTAATTTACAGTGTTATGAGATCAGTGCAAAACATGCTGTAAATAAGCGTGCATCAGACAGAACGCGTCTGCATCAGTCATTCAGGAAGATCTGGTCCGGTTCATTTCAATATGACCGTCTGTACTTGGGCTCCGTATCACGTCTCCCGTCTGGCCGCGGTGACCTTGCTGTTGAGAGGGAGCTTTCATAAATAGACATTCATAGTCTTCCTCACCATCATCATCCTCAGTCAGATCAGTGCTGGAAGCTTGAATATGCCACTTATTAGACATAACAGTAAATCCTGTCAGCGTTTACTCGCCATGTTTTTCAGTAGAACACATTATGAAGAATCTTCATGCACATCTTTTCCCAGCGACAACAACAGTCGAGCTCCAAAACAGCATCATGACTCCCACGGTATAGAGGAGAGTGGGGCAAGATGAGCCAGTTTTTACTAATGTGATCTTCAAGATAAGAGAAAATGAGGCAATGCAATTAATTTAGTGCTATCAAACGATTAATTGTGATTAATCGCATCCAAAATAAAAGTTTTTGTTTACATGATATATGTGTGTGTATTGTGTATATTTATTACGTATATATAAATACACACACATAGCCTATATTTTGAAATTATTTACATGTGTTTACATGTGTATATATATATATATATTCATATAAATTTGTCCCTGGAGCACAAAACCAGTCTTAAGTCGCTGGGTATATTTGTAGCAATAGACAACAATACATTGTATGGGTCAAAATTATACATTTTACTTTTATGCCAAAAATCATTAGGATATTAAGTAAAGATCATGTTCCATGAAGATATTTTGTAAATTTCCTACTGTAAATATATTAAAACTTAATTTTTGATTAGTAATATGCATTGCTAAGAACTTCATTTGAACAACTTTAAAGGTGATTTTCTCAATATTTAGATTTTTTTGCACCCTCAGATTCCAGATTTACAAATAGTTGTATCTCAGACAAATATTGTCCTATCATAACAAACCATACATCAATGGAAAGATTATTTATTCAGCTTTCAGATGATGCATAAATCTCAATTTCGAAAAATTGACACTTAAACTGGTTTGTATACGTAATATATATATATATATATTTATGTATATATACATATACATATATATTTAATACATAAAGGTAACATATTTTTCTTAAATATATACATGCATGTGTTTGTATTTATATATACGTAATAAATATATACACAGTACACACACATATATTATGTAAACAGAAACTTTTATTTTGGATGTGATTAATCGTGATTAATTGTTTGACAGTGATTTCAGGATGTTTCCTTTCAATCAAAATGATCAGAATGTATCTATGACAAAGGGTTCTAAAAATATGGCTTCTTATAAAAACGTCTGTCCGTGGCTCAATTTGCCCCGAGTTAGGAGTAAGTTGACCCGAGTCTGTGTGTAAACTGACCATCTGACTGAATCTGATTCAAACACATGTGAAATTTGAAATATAATTTACCTCTTTTAAAAACTAATTTAATAATCACATTTCCTTTTACAAACAGGCATATTTATTTTCTTAAAGCTTGCTTAACTTATCTTAACTTAACTTAACTTAACTTAACTTAACTTAACTTAACTTAACTTAATTTAAACAACATACAATCAACCGAATTAAGTTTAGATTTCAATCTGTAATTGTTTGCGTTTCTGAAACAATTTGTTGAACACCAAAATTGTGACCTTTTCAAAAACAGACTAAACAGAGTTTTTGAGTAAAATTAAATAAAAACTGAGTCAGAATGAAGGAATAAATGTCACTGAAACTAATAAACATTAAAGTCAAAAGATTCTTGGCATGGTAGCTTTTCAGCAATGTTCACCGGGCCATTCAGGAATACATATCTGATTATAATGTGATGAAAATCATCTTCTGGTTCTTATCAGAGAAACCATCCCTATCAAATAAACTACAAATGCACTGCATTTAATAAACTACAAGTAATATGTATATGTATGTATGTGAAATAAACCAGTTGTGTGATATCACATTAAAATACCAGTTTATACTTCAGAGATTTAACATAACTTCAGTTCATTATAAGTTCAAATGCTGGCTCAATTTACCCCATAGCTGCCATTTTGGAATTTTGGAATAAACTAGCTAGCTTACCAAATTTAGGCTAATATTTAGCTAAATGATTTGCTAAATCACCTATATGCATCATTATTATTTTTAGACCTGGATAAATTTGCTTTATGTAACAGCTATTAAATCTGATATGCTAAAATGTTACTTAGACAAGCCAAAAACAGTTTTTAAAGTAAATGGGTGCCTTTCACTCCTCTCGTATGTTTCTGGTAGAAATGTTGGGTGCTTCCAAAATACATGTCACATGACAGTAAAAGTGTACAGTTGCTAAGATACAGGGGGTGGGTCAACTTACCCCACTCTCCTCTGTTGACATATTGTACAACATTTATTTTATATTAATATATTGATGTTATTCAGAAAAAAAAAAGCCAGGTTGCATCAGGTTTTATGTTATTGATGCTAAAATGCGGGTTTGATGTTTGAGTCAAGAGCGAAGCAAAAATAATTGAGATTTGAATATGTAAATAACTAATTTAAGTCCAGATAACTCATATTTTCTTTCAACTAGTGGAAAGAAAACGTAAAAAATACACATTTAAGTGTTTATTTTATTGCACATTATTTATTTGCGTGTTTATATATATGTATATATCTTTAAAGGCAGTGAGTTTTTTTTTTTTCTAGCTGTTGACAGTATTTTCAGGTAACACTTTATTTTAGGGTTCTCTTAACTAGTTGCTTATTAGCATGCATATTACTAGAATATTAGCCATTTATTAGTACTAATCAAGCACATATTAATGCCTTATTCTACATGATCATATACTACATCCCTAATCTACCCAATACCTAAACTTAACAACTACCTTACTAACTATTAATAAGCAGCAAATTAGGAGTTTATTGAGGGAAAGTCATAGTTAATAGTGAATAAGTGTTCCCTATTCTAAAGTGTTACCGTATTTTCTGATTCAGAGTGATAAAGAGAGAAATACAGAATCCCCTCTTTAAAAACCTTTAATATGTCAACCAAACTAAACAATTTCTTCTAATATTCAGATTTATGGAATTTATGAAAGATTGTGCATATTTAATCAGATAATGAATCATTTGCATATGTAAACATAGCATTTCAGAAAACCCATGATACAAAACAGTCATCTCAATGTACTGTGATGAATCAACATGTGGAGGTTTGGTATTAGTTAACATTTTTACCCAGTATTCACCTGTGGTGCCTTAAATCTGGGTGTTTTGTCTCTCACAAACCCTGTGTGACTTCAGAAGACTTGTAATATAGTGCACTGTAGTGATATCAGATGCTGGATAGCCTCACACGGAGCACCACTAACTGAAGTGATTTTAGATTTAAGTAGCACCACCAGTCTAGTGGCTTTGGGCTTAAATATTAATATTCATCTTTAGTTTTGTTCATTTTATTTTAAGGGGCACCAGCCAGGAATTTCACCTTGACAGTAAAGAGAAATCATGGAAGATTGCTGAATAAATAAGAATTACCGTATTGACCCGAATATAAGACGACCCCCCTTTTCCAGATGTACCTTTTGGAAAAAGGCTTTTTGAAAACCAAATCTTGGTTGTTTTTTCTCTCTGTAAAACACAAATTATTTTCATATTGCATATTTTTCCTATTTTAATTTTTGTTTTGAAAGTATGGTAAATACTGGTAAAATGTACCAACAATGACATTTAAAAATATACACTTTTTGATATACCATAAACATAACAGGTAGCCCATCTGAATTATATAACATTTAGTCTATCCATCTCATAGTAGCCTGCCAAAACTTTATTAACAGTAGAAGTGAAATCTTACTGTAATCTTCAAATCTGGGTTCTGTCTTATGATTTAAAATCACTTACAGATGAAGTTTGTTCCCATCAGACTACAGTCACGACTCTAAGCTTTTCTTGTTCTTTTGTTTTCACTCGTGATCTTTACAACACACATTATATTACATATTTCACGACACACTCGTTTTATGCATGTTTGGCACCATCTATTGTTGGGGGTGTATTATTGACGCGTCAAAGTCTAGACCCTGAATATAAGACGACCAAGTTTTTTCAGATGAATTTCCAAGAAAAAAACATCGTCTTATATTCGGGTCAATACGGTACAATGTATTCTGACCAATCTGTTAGATTTTCACTGCAAAAAATGACCGTGATTTTAACGGTAAAAAACTGTGGAAATGCTACAGTAAAACCTGTTAAATGGTTAACGGTAAGTTCCTGTAAAATTTACAGGGAAAAAAATCGTAAACTGACGTTCCCAGAATTCCCTGCGTTACATTTCAAATTTTGTTTGAATTTGATGTTTTTTCTTTGAAATAACCGTTTCTTCTTAGTTTTTTCTCATCAGTTATGTTTATTAGGGTTGTATGTTACATCTAATGTTGTTCAATTAATGTTGATTGCATATTTCAGTTTAATGAGTGTCATCATGATGGTGTTTAGTGTTTGTGTGAATGACGCTGTGCTTCTTCTATATATGTTATTATTTATGGCTTTGGTTCATCATGTGACTCTCATCACCTCCTGCTTTTGCTGGTTATCAGTGTATTTCAAAGCTACAAAACAGATTTCAGTACTTCAGTAGGTTGGTATATTAACATTATATCAGTTAAAGAAATTACGGTATTTAACTGTAAATTTAAGTTAAAACCGTAAAACCTAAAATGTTGTTACCGTATTTTTTACGGTAGAATTCCGGCAACCACAGCTGCCGTTTTTTACTGTAAATTTTACAGATTTTTTCTTACAGTGTATCGTTAACTTGTAGAGCCTCTTACTGGATTCTCAACACAAGGAAGACACAAGGGGTTTTATTAACAAAGGGATAGACAAGAGTAACTAACAACTACTAAATGGATACAATGAATGGATAAAGTGCAAAAGATTGATAAACACAAGTGACTGAGTAGGATGTTACTATGGGCTGCATGTTCACTATACAGCACAAAACAAGACAACAAAGATTAATTTGATACAAAAAGATGACCGTAATTGTTGACCATAGTTACTGTGTTTTTCCTTTAGATTGTTTGAATACCAGGCGTTCTTGCAGGACTCCTAACCCGATTCATGAGCAGAAGAGAGATCTGTAGTGCATCAGTCAACTCGCTTTTACAACAGCAAAGGAGAAAAACAGCTTCGACACCAGAGAGCTTCTGCACGCTGTAAAAGGCTGTAATGCAGTAAAGTGTCTTTCACAATATCAGTCTGCCACGGTGCGACACAAAGACACAAAGAAAAGCGCCATGGCATTCACGCGCTGATCAATACGCCTGCTCACAGCCGCGGCATTGCTCTAATGAATGTGCGCTGTAAAGTGCACATATTGGCAGGCTTTTTGGGACGCTTTTCAAGAGAATTAGCACTGTCACCACACGGCTAATTGAGAATGTCTGGAGCATAGATTTCTCACAAAATATCAATTAGACCAACAGAGTGAATCCAAACACATTTCGTGAAGTGGCGGCGGGTTCACAATGCTCTGAGACAAGAGACAGTGACACGCTAGTGTAGCTGAACTCATGGAGCCAGCACAGTTTATGTGCAAATAAATGATTAAAAGTCACTCTGATGGTGCAGACATGGGGCAAGAGCTATTCAAAATATGTCACCAAATGCAAATATATTTCGCATATATATACTATACTTATAAATAAATATTTATGAGAAATATTTAGTGATAGAATTGTTCAAAATAAACATTTGAGCAACTGAAGTAAGTGTCATAAAGTCACTTTCAGCACTTAGATTAGTGGTTAGTTTAGTTACAGTGTTATTTATTACACTAATGAATCTGTGCTGACAAGTCACATTTATTTCTATGGCTATGCATACAATACAGATCATTTCAAAGCAGCTTCGCCAGGAAAATACCAGTGTTAATGTACAGTTCAAGCTGTAAAGCATCTCTACAGAAGATAAGAGTGTCATTATTCAGTTCAGTGTTGACTCCGTTCAGTTCAATAAATGTTTTGATGTTGCAGATTTCATCAATAATGATGTGAATTATGTAGCATCAGTATGGATCATTTTCTATATCATTCAAATCAAATCTAAAGAAAACACATCATTATATCCACTTATTCAACAGTTATAAAATAAAATATGTACTGTATATATCGATTTAATCACCTTTAACAAAATCTAGACATTTGTCATAAAATTATCTTGTAACTTTTTTTAAAACTTTTTGTCATTGCACATGATGAGCATCTTTATAATACTCATAATAACATGAATAGAGTTTTACATGCAATGTAAGTTTGTTAGAGGTTTGATCGCATTGTTTTTTCAGCTGCTTGCACACATTTTCAAAACTTTGCCTCTTTTATTCACAACATTACACACAAATCCAAGAATTGCACACAAAATGCAAAATGCCTCACATCTCTTGCAAAATGAAGCACTGCATTCAAAATATCACAAACACATCTTAAAAGCAAACATTTGCAAACACCTTTGCCATAATATTAATTCCTGTTAGATTTGTGTGTGTTGTGTTTTGCAAAAAGTGTTTATGAAATTGAAAACTGAGTCAAAGGCTGAGCATTAGTGTCTGGTTTTACAGATCTGGTGTGTGTTTCTGCTGTTTGAGTGACAGCTTTCAGAAACTGTGTGACAGGTAAAGATTGTGTGTGTAAGCAGTTGAGAAAACCTGTAACACTAACTATAAGCAGTCGCTTTAGTGATGCTTGACTTCAGTTTGATTCTTCAGCATCACAGCACTGATGGTTCATGGCATGTGAACTGTTCATTTAATGGCAATAATGTTATATAGCAGAAGGTCTTCTGTGTATGACTGTGTGTTGTGATTTTTCTCATGGTCTTTCCTCTCAGGTGAGCGGAGCACCTGTGAATCAGCCGTACGAAGCGCTGAATGATCCGCTCTGTGCATTATTGTAATTATATTTCCACGGACAGCTAAATTAAGTCATTGTGCTTCGGGGGACACAGACAACTGTACTTTTCCCACTGACACACATGAGGCAGTGTAGTCTGTTAAGTAAAGGAGAAAAGACCCCTATTTATAACGGCACCGTTTTCACCATCGGCTGCATGCAGAGGGTTAACCAGTCACGCATTGAATGTGTTTCACTTCACCTGCTCAGGAACGGCTCTGAGTGCTGATCTTACTGTAGTGATGAAGACTTATTAAGATTTAATGAGAAGAGCTCCATCTGTAGATCACTTGTTGAATTGCAAAAGTGATCAGTGCTGTCATACACTGTTTATCATACTGAAATGACAAACATGTAAAACAATATAAATTGCTTAATAGGCCTACTGCAGTAGCTATGAGACAGAAGTGAACATCTAAAGCTATAGGAAGTGTTTTCCCTCTTTAAATAGTTTCTGTTGCTGTCCCAATTACAGGTCATGATTATATGGTTATTTCTTGTTAATTATTGTTGTATTCCTGCTGTCTGTGAGCCATCAGAACTGATCTCAGCGGCTGAGAAGCACTGAGCTACATTACACAAAAATACTTTACTATATGATAAAGTGACGTTATGAGATGGTTATACAGTAGTACTCTGATATATGCTATTGCACTGAATAATTACCACAAACATTTACCACAGTTGTATCTCAGCTAGATGTCAACATCTCCAGAGACCACCGGGATTTTGCTAGGACTTTAACGTTATAGACTAAATAACATTTTTGACCCATCATGTTAGTTTGTGGCTGTGTTTAAATACTAATGCATTTTACCAAAGCTTTTATAGCTGCTTTAATCACCATAAGATTATGTTTATGTAAATATGACCAATCTGTGAACACAAGATCTGTTTTTCCTGCTAACAAACATACTGCTGCATCATTGTTGTCTTGAGCCCAGAGTTATTATTGTTAACTGAAACTAAAACTAAAACTTGTTTTAAATCATTACTTGAAATAAAACGAAATTAAATAAAAGAAGATATAATAACTGAGCTTATTTTATTTCACCTATTTGCCGAGGCAACATTTCAATTTTTTTATTATATCAATGCCAAATCAATACTAAAATAACACTGATTGAGCCTGATATTTGCATTTGTATTTAATTATTATGCACTAAAATATTTGCAAGTAAATGTACTGTACAGTTACATAATTAGTGAGTTTTCAGTACACAAAAATGGCAATGGCACAAAGAGAGAGAGAGAGAGAGAGAGAGAGAGAGAGAGAGAGAGAGAGAGAGAGAGAGAGAGAGAGAGAGAGAGAGAGAGAGAGAGAGCGAGAGAGAGAGAGAGAGAGAGAGAGAGAGAGAGAGAGAGAGAGAGAGAGAGAGAGAGCGAGAGAGCGAGAGAGAGAGAGAGCGAGAGAGAGAGAGAGAGAGAGAGAGAGAGAGAGAGAGAGAGAGAGAGAGAGAGAGAGCGAGAGAGAGAGAGAGAGAGAGAGAGTTTTAAATTACTTTGGATCACACAGATACAGAATTTATTTATTTATTTATTTAGTCATTACTAGTGGTCAACCCATTTTTATTTATTTATTTTTATTTAATATTTTTTCAGTGGTTGGTGCTGATTGTAACGGGGCGAACAAGACGTGAGACGTGCGGATCCATGTGCAAGCTTTATTCAATAAACATAGTCAAATCACAGGCAGGGTCAAACAACAGCAAACGGATATAGACGAGGCAAGACAAAGAGTAATCCCAGGGCAAGCGTAGCTCTGCGATCAGCGAACAATATCCAACAGGGCAAGATGTAGAGATAATCCAGGTACACGAGCAATAATCCAAACGAGGTGCAAACAGAGTCCGAAGGGCAAGACAAAGGGTTAATCCAGGAAACTCGGGCAAGAATCAAAACACTAGAAAACATACAAGGTAAGGCAAGACTATGACAACTAAGTGGGCTCCGTAGAGTAGCTATCGCTAGGAGAGTGATAAACGCTATACAATACTCAGCAAAGACAGAGAGGAAATCCAAGGCTTATAAAGCGTGTGTGATCAGCTGTGTAATCAGAGCAATGTGAGATTGGTGACAGCTGTGTCGTCAGTGCAATGGATGATGGGAATTGTAGTCCGATGGTGAAGTGCAACAGTAATGTAATGCAAGAGTCCATGTGGTGAGCGGGTGACCTCTGGTGGTGAGTGAACGGAAGTTCATAGACCAGATTCGTGACACTGATAGAGTTTAGTGCGTATTGCTGGTTATGTAGAAATAATGACAGCAAAATGCTGAAAGAAAATACAAAATGTACAACAAGAATAGTTTATCATCCAGAGGTGAGGCTGTTAATAGAGTTAAGAAATACATTTATGTCTATCAACCACAATGCGGATAATCTGAAAATGGCCAGATGAATGGACTTGACCGATATCCCGGTCTGATCGCAATATTCATGGCTGGGAATTAGACGTATCGTGAGCATTTGAAGGAGCTGTACATCACGTTCAGTGACAGAGGGAGATCCAGCGCTCTTGATGATATGTGGCTGCATTACAGCGCTCAAGGATGGCCATGCCAGTTAAAATGCTCCAGTAACATTTCCTTTTATTTATATCTGTAGACCTTGACTGAAATAAATGAGTTGAGACAATGGTAGCAGACGCTGGCTTACGAAAAATATCCTCGTGACACTGGTAAATGAGCACACGTGACACATTGAGCTCGCTCACCTGACGGCTGTTCACAGCTGCGCCACGGAGGCCTTCTGAAACTCAAAAGTCAGAGCATCATCATCTTAAATCTTAACCATCAGCCGCGCTAGAGGAATGAGCGACAGCCGTATCCGTCAGGGAAATGCTCTGTGTACGGCACGGTATAGTCCACGCTCCTTTCAATTTACAGCCTCCTTTAATGTTCTGTCATATTTACTGTTTTATTGCATCTTTTTCACGATCACATCCTTATGTCCGAGCTCATGAGCTTTTCAATGCAAATCATCTGTTTTCAGGCGTGTGGAGTCCATTTGTTGTGTTTGTGAAAGACAGGCGTCATATTAAACTCTCAGGTAACAGGGAATGTTTTCAGAGCTTTAACCAATGTTCTGTAAAGGTTATGAACAAACTTTCTTCCAGTAACGTTAACAGAAGCTTCGTTCGAGTTATCTGAGGCATCGTGTATAAAATGTTGCATAGAAACAGTCCTGCATTTGATCCAAGATCATTTCTTAGATATGCATACATGTGATTCAGAAAAACAAACTTGCACACAAAAAATGTGTGCACACCTCTCTTACAGATCTGAAATCTATAAAATGCAAATTATCTTGAAGTGATGTGCATGTATGCTTGGAAAACTTGGAAAAGTGAATTTAATTAATGCAGCAAACAGGAGTAGACTTATTCAAATCTGAATTTAAGAATGTAGAATTAAAATGGGGGGGGGGGGGGGGGAATAATTTAACTACACAATCATTGGTTTAGTTTATACAGTTGATTTTTTCCTATAAACAGGTCATCATGCACACAGCACATGAGTATTTCCGGAAACATTAGATAATAATTATCAATGTTTGAAATGGCATTTACAGAAATATATTTAATTTTTCATCTTATTTAATAAAATTATTTTAATTTCATGTTGGAAGCACTGGTCTGCCCGACTGAACAGAAACCCCAAAAACACAAAAAGACAAAACCCCTTTAAAACCATCAAAACCAGCTTAACCAGGCTAAAAAAAAACCTAACACATTTTCAGTAGGAAGAGGCGTTAATGTTTACATTATCTGATCCCAGTGTGCTGTCATTTGGCAGTACTGAACAGTATGATGTTAATGTTGTTAAGATACAGTCAAAAAACATTTGGATTTTTGCATTGATTTCTTGTAACGTGTGTCATCTTCATCCAAGGCACAAATTGACTAAAAATCAAACAAACAAATAAATAAATAAATAAATCAAATGGGTAAACTAATAACACAAACAATTAAACTTTCACTGTACAGTAAAAGTTTTCACTGTACCTTAAAAACTCATTACAGAGACACACAAAGCTGGAAAAGAGAGCATTGCTAAAGATCTGGGTGTTCATTCATATAAGATACTCTCATTAGGAGTGAACATCGTTCCAAGATCACAAAGAAAGACAATCCTGAAAGGTGAGAGCTCATGGATAACAGCAAAAGAAAAACTCTACCAGTAAAACACTGAACAAGGATAATGTTCGTGAAAAGACAACAAGCAGCAAATCACTGCTGTCTAAAAAAATGTATGTCTCATGTTTGCCCAAAACCACCTGGATGTTCCAGAACACTTCTGGGAAAATGTTCTGTGAAAACTTTGCATTCACTGAAAGAAGAATTCATTCAAAATTGTGTCAAGACGTTGTATATTACTTCAAGCTTTAGAGAGGTTGGGTGCTGGAAAAACAAGAAAATATGTGTTTTCTGTCCTGACCTTAAACTTAAGCCAATTCAGATGCTGTGACAACCTAAAGAGAGCTGTGCCATCAAGACAACCCAGAAATATTGAAACACTAAACAGATTTGTGAGATGGATTGGTCAATAGTCTTATAAGCAGCAACAGAAAACATTTGGTGAAGATTGTACAGCTAAAGTAGGATCTACATGTTCCTGATTCAAGGGTTCACTTACTTTCCCCACTCTGTACCGTGAATGATTACTCAGTGTATACAGTGTGACAATGTGTTTTTGAGCTAAATTAAGATCAGACCACATTTTATGAGTAATCAATGCAGAATTCACAAACCTATAGGAGTTTGACACCACTGAACTTATGTTCAATATGTTTAATCAGTTGTGAAAAACTGATTCTATATCAAGAAATAAGTATAATTAGTTAAAACTACTGATCTAATTGTTTATGTTGTAATCTAAATATCTGTTCCCATTCAAATTTCAATAAAATATCTTGTTGAGAGCAACCAATTCAAAGTCACACATCAGAAAACATACAGACCACAGCTGAAGGCTCTATAATCTTAAACAATCTCTCAGACCAACCACCCAATGAGAACATGCACAACAGGAGTATAACATTTCAAAACTCCACCTCATTTGGCAGTTTGATCTCATAGCACATTTGCTTGTCAGTAGCATTGGGTGCAGGCTGAACTCTGGGATATATGGCGAACGCTCCATCACAATACACTGTGTGAGAGGTAACTGTAGTCCGCAGCTCCACGGCACTTTGCCCACTTCATTTGTCAGGCTATGTCTCGCTTTAACTTCGATTTCTTCTTAACCCTCCAATTAAAGCCCACTAAAGCTCACCCTGGGAGATAGTGAGAAGAGCGGACAGCTGTCGAGAGTTACAAATGACAGAGCGTTCCGCTTTATCTACCTCAGTCACCAGGAATCCATGACATCAGCATTCACATGGCAGAAGATGAGATGAGGACAGCGGAGCGAGAACAGGACCTTGAGTCCAGATCACTCACAACTAGAGACTAACAAGACACAAAGAAAATACCTACATATTTTTCAGATTACCCTACAAACCACCCTGAACTACCCTATCAATCACTCTGAACACTCTACCAACCACCAAGTTTACCCTATCAATCACCAGACCACCCTACAAACCACCCAGAATACCCTATCAACGGCTCTGAACACTCTACCTACCACCAAGTTTAGTCTAACAACCATCTAGATCAACCTATAAATCACCCAGAACACCTTACAAACCACCAGATCACCCTATCAACCACCCAGAACACCCTACAACCCATCCTCATCAACCTATCAACACTCTTAACACCTACCAACCACCCAGAGCACCCTATCAATCACCCAGAACACCCTACAATCCACCTAGAACACTGTGCAAAACACCAGATCACCCTACCAACCACACAGAATACCCTATCAATCATCCAGACCACACAATAAAGCACCAGATCACCCAACCAACCACCCAGAACACCCTGCAAACCATCCACATCACCCTATCAACCACTCTGAACACCCTACAAACCACCAGAGCACCCTACAAACCATCAGATCACCCTACTAACAACCCAGATCACCCTACCAACCACACAGAATACACTATCAATCATCCAGACCACACTATAAAGCAGTAGATCACCCAACCAACCACCCAGAACACCATACAAACCACCAGATCACCCTATGACCTACCCAGAACAACCTACAAAAACCACCATAACACCCTACCAACCACCCAGAACACCCTGCAAACCATCCACATCACCGTATCAACCACTCCGGAAACCCTACAAACCACCAGAGCACGCTGCAAACCATCAGATCTCCCTACTAACAACCCAGATCACCCTACCAACCACCCAGAACACCCTGCAAACCATCAGATCACCCTACTATCTTCCCAGAATATCCCCCCAAACCATCCACATCACCGTATCAACCACTCTGAACACCCTACAAACCATTAGAGCACCCTGCAAACCATCAGATCACCCTACTAACAACCCAGATCACCCTACCAACCACCCAGAGGATCCTGCAAACCATCAGATCACCCTACTAACAACCCAGAGCACCCTACCAACCACCCAGAACACCCTACAAACCATCAGATCACCCTACTAACAACCCAGATCACCGTACCAACCACCCAGAGCACCCTGCAAACCATCAGATCACCCTACTATCTTCACAGAATACCCTCCAAACCATCCACATCACCCTATCAACCACTCTGAACACCTACCAACCACCCAGAGCACCCTGCAAACCATCAGATCGCACTACTAGCAACCCAGAACACCCTACAAACCACCCAGTTCACCCTATTACTCATTCAGAACACCCTATCAATCACACAGAACACCCTACAAACCATCAGATCACCCTACCACCTAGCCAGAACACCATACAAACCACCAGAACACTGTAAAAACCACCAGATCACCACAGAACCACTCAAAACACCCTACCAACTACCCAGAGCACCCTATTACTCATCCAGAACAAACTATCAATCACACAGAACACCCTACAAACCATCAGATCACCCTACCACCTAGCCAGAACACCCTACAAACCACCCAGAGCACCCTACAAACCATCAGATCACACTACTAGCAACCCAGAACACCAAACAAACCACCCAGAACACCATACAAACCACCCAGAACACTGTACAAACCACCAGATCACCATAGAACCACTCAAAACACCCTACCAACCACCCAGAGCACCCTGCAAACCATCAGATCACACTACTAGCAAGCCAGAACACCACAACAAACCACCCAGAACACCCTACAAACCACCGGACCACCATAGAAGCCACCCAGAACACTCCACAAATCACCAGATCACCCTACCAATAACCCAGAACACCCTATAAATCACCCCGAACACCCTATAAATCACCAGTCCAACACAGAAACCACCAGGACACCATAGAAACTACCAGATCACCCCATTAACCACTCAGATAACCACAACAACCCCCCAGGTCACCCTTGCAACCACACAGAACACCCGATCAACCCAGATCATCCTAGTAACCACTTTGAGGACTGTGGCGGTGAGTTTTACACACACAAGCACCACTCATGTTCTCTTGAGAAAATGCATAACTCTGGCTCAATCTACACTCTTCTCATCAGTCAAACCGCAGCAGGCTAAATATCATTACCATATTTCTTCTGCCTCTGTGCTGATAACAGAGAGAGAGAATGGTACAGCTACTGTATATAGGGCAGAGCAGAGAAAGCTGGGATTCTCGAGGAGTTTTTCTCTCTGTACACTACAGAGGAGGATGCCAGGGGAAAACCTGTTCCTGACCTGACACTGGTAATCACCTCACCTGTGTGTGTGTTCCTCGGTTTGCTTTCAGAGAGCAGAGAACAATAAAACCGATGGCCTGAAACACAATTCAAATGAGCATTGCATTCTCAGTGTTGCTGTAATAAGCACTATCACGGACACTTCTGTGACTAGTTTGTTCTCTCTTTCAAAACAACTATTGTCAAGAGAATCTTGCTATGCAGGTTAATTTAAATAAATGAGTTAATTTAAGTAAATGAGTTTACATGTTCAAAGCAGTTACCTGAATAACATCAACTTACTTGCTAGTAAGTGCCTTCAACAAAACTTTGAATGTCTTTCAAATTGTTCATATGCTAGTAAATCAGTATTTATTAATTTATTTTTTGTGAAGTTGTAAATAAAAGATTATTGGAGTATGATTCACTAGAAAATACTTTTGTTTGTTTGTAATTGTTGTGAAATTTACTAGCAATTTCTGAGTGAAAATTGTTTCAAAGTAAATCTTACACCATTTTTGTTTTCATTGTGAACAAACATTGGTATTCCAAACCTTGATATTTGCATTTTAGTCTAAATAGAGACACTTTATATTCACCAAAGGTGTCCAGCATTTTGGCAAGTCAAACAAATAATGAGTAATGAAACTCAGTGTTTGTTCAGTGTTTGTCATGGATTGGAGAGGGTTGTGTACCATCATACGGCGCTGCATGTTTTACCTTAATGCATACAGTCCATGTACAACAACCTACTCACTCACCGCCGGTCAATGTGTGTCGATACGGTGGACGGGTGATGGAGGCGTTAGTCGAGTCGATGAGAGGCTGCTTTGTTTCAGTAATGACGGCTTAAGCGAATGCCCATATTATCACTTTAAACACCTTTAACCATCAATCGGCTTGTGCAAACAGGCATAATGCTTTAGTGTGTTACAGCCGGACACCATACAACAGCACATCTCTCACAATGTAATGCAATGTTTAATTGTGAATGACTTTCTATATAACATACAACTAAACATAAGAAATTAAATACATTTAAAAAAATAGGTAATGTGTGTCTGAAAATTTACTATTACCATATAATCCTATTCACTTGAAAGTGAATGCCACATTCATGGATAGCCAGATGTCACTCTCCAATCCAAAGATTTACACATAACAACATAAAGCTACAAAAAAAAGTATATATATATATATATATATATATATATACACTGTACTGTATATATAACAAAAGCACTGTATCAATCCAGCTGTTTTCTATTGGGTTTGTTGTTGTTAAACGGTCAATGCTACATTATGCAACATTTAAGGTGCTGATGCAAGAGCTTCTCCTTTTTAGAGCCACATTCAACATCTTTGTGTCATGTTTAATGCATTTGCTCACAATGATTAGACATAAGAGAAGACTTAAAAACATCTGTTAACAAAAATCAGTACATATGAACAAGTATACATGTATTAATTTATTATGTTTTAGTATCTTGAATTGCACTCCCATCCAGGCTGGGAAGCTTTTAATAAACACTGCAGATGATATGTGTTTATGAGACTTTAAGGCATCACTTTATATGTCTGAGACAAATGCAAGTCTTAACAACAACAAAAAAAACTGCGATTCCCTTTTAGGTATTTTCTCAATAATGTGCTTAATAATAAAGCGAGAGAAATAGTTTAAAGTTTTGTTCCTGATTATGGGACATCCAGTTTTTAAGAGACACTAAATTAAATTAGAAATTGGGTTGGAAATATATATAACTTAGTGCTGTAAAAGTTCAGTCGGTTATTTGCAGTTGATTAATTGCTTAATTAATGATATTTTACAATGCAGCTTGATCTCTTTAACATTTTAATGTGCCGGCCTCGCACATAATACTCATTAGAAATTAATGAAGACAAGAAATTACTGTAGACAATGCAATCATTAAAACTGTTGTAATTCTGAGATCCCTCACTGATTTTTTTTATATGCCAGAAACATTAAAATCATACATGTATTTCATATACGTCCACTGACGGAGCCGCTACACGTAAAGGAGCAGTTCACTGGTGTTTTTATGGGTCTGATGTGACATTAACAGTCATGAGATGAATGCTTTGTTTCAGATGAACTGTAATATTACAGTCAAAGTAATGATGAATATTTCCAGTGAGTCTTCCTCCTTTCATTTATGAGACTACATAAGCAATAATGGGGGATGCATTCAAATTAAGCACAAAACAACAAATGAGAATGTTTAGATCTAATATAAAGGTATAATCTGAGGGAAAACATGCCCTAGAGCCAGTCCCGGTGCCAGGACACTCGACCTGGGGGGGCTTGTATGATTCTCGGGGGGGCTACGGGGGGGGGGGGGGGGGGGGGGGTATTCTATATAAAACAAGCCATCAGATTTTAATTTAATGGATTATTATTGTCGCTTTCCTTACAACCACATTTAACAAACTTACAAACATCAGTGTGTACTATTTAACAAATGTCTTTTTTGCTAGTAATTAATTTAAATGTCTGAAACCAAATTTTATGTGGTTGAAAACACTGAATCATTGTGATATAAGGCTAAAAGCACTGAACGCATCTATTTCTGGCTCAGCGCCAGACAAAGCGCGAAAGCACGTTTGAATTTTTAGGGCAGTCGTGGCCTAATGGATAGCGAGTCGGACTTGTAAGCGGAAGGTTGTGGGGAGTATCCTCCTTCAATACCACGACTGAGGTGTCCTTGAGCAAGGCACCGAACCCCCAACTGCTCCCCGGGCGCTGTAACATGGCTGCCCACTGCTCCGGGTGTGTGTTCACTTAGGATGGGTTAAATGCAGAGAATACATTTCACTACTGGTTATATACTCTCTATGTAATTGTGTATGTGACAAATAAAAAAAAATAATAAAAAAAAATAAATAATAGTGTGCACATTGTAGGCTACTCTAAAAAATAATGGTTCATTTATTTCAACATTTATTTCAACATATTTTAGTGTTTGGGTAGTTTTTGTGTAACCCAGCTCCTAACAGTCGCGTTTGTGGATCATTGCAGGGTGGGTTTCAGAATGTCGTAGGGGGGGCTAAGCCCCCCCAAGCCCCCCCTTGACGCCGGGCCTGCCTAAAGCATTAGTTCTTAAATCAGCCCTCTGTCATTTTGTCTGTTGAGCTCTTAAAAGACCCAAAAGATCACAAAACAGGGCTGAAAATATCATGCATGTGGCTTTTATGTGTTCGGTTTTTACATGTAAACGAGGGTACACGTACAGTGCCTGTGGTGCAAATTTTGTCACCAAAATAGTACTGTACGCTCACCAGCTGAACTGTATAGGTCGCATATTCACAGTGAATTTGATTTGCACTAATCAGTTGTTCCACAAGGTGGCAGCACTGGCCCGACCCTTGTTTCACAGTAGCAAACAAAACTAAAAATAGGGAACAACAACAAAATAGCGGAGACTGCAACAAAAACAGATGGCCGCATTGACAAAAGGGCTTGACTAAGGGCCAGTTTTACTAAGAGCTTGTGCCAGCGTAAACCGTTTTTTGGTGTTAAAATTGTACTGTCAGGTTTTACTAAAGACGCGCAGTGACGAATTAGCGCTGAAAAGGCGTGGACACAGTTATTTTTGCGCCTGACCTTATTGAATATGCATTTGTAGGAGTTTCCCTTTCAGACGCAAAAGTTATGGGAGGACAGTATTCAAATGAATCATGCAACGAGATTTACTAACGTTTGCGCTCGTCAAATTACTGGCATTTGCGCTATTATTTAACGCCCCAAAAAAAGCATGTCTTAAACTATTTTGCACTTGAAATGGCTGCAATTATTGTTGCTGGAGGAGGCACTGCAGAGAACAGAGAGCACGTGGTAGAAGGGAGAGGATTTTTTCCACATGTATTAATTTATTTTGAATGCCAGAAGAACAGCATATCGTTTGCCAAGCCATGTTATTTTTAATTTGCTTCAGAAAATAAAAGACGACTTGGAACCCTCAACTAGGAGTCACACAATACCAGCTCTATCAAAACTTCTTGCAAACCTTCATTTTTTGGCCTCCGGTTCTTTTCAACGTACTGTGGCTTCTTTATTTCTTTATTTCTTCATTTGCGACTACGCTAATTTGTGCTGCACTTGGTATATTGCGTTGGCCGATATGTAAATGAGATGTTGCATCTTTAATTTGTGCATTGTTAGTAAATCACCCCAAGAAATTTCCACGCCCATCGGAGCTGTTTTGGATTTGCACTCTCGCGCTAATTTGCCCTGTTTAGTAAAACTGGCCCTAAGAGGGTTATGAAAAAGACACAACTTTAGTTTAAAAGAGTACAGAGACATTTTTATCAGTCATAACTTCTGGAGAAAAATACATCAGAAACTGGACAAAGATGAAGCTTTCTATATGTGCATGTGTCGACCATCTGCATTCGCAGACGCTATCAAATGGAGAATACTTCCAAAAGCTATGTGTTCTACTGTACATGTAAGATAATGTACAAAAGCGTTAAAAAAAATCATTCATTTGCTGAATGAAATCCAGCACTTTTTTCTTACTAATTTTCATTGCTGATTCCAAAACTAGTGTCTGTTTTGCTTGAGCACGTCAAATTTTCTCACTAAATATGATGCATTTTGTAGTATTTTTACTTTAACAAGCATTTGTGTGGTGAAGAAGTCTTACATTAACCACTAATCATTAGAAAAAATTGCCACAAAGATATTGATTCCTGTCTTCCTCTCAATTATTTGTTTATATAAATGATTTAAGACTTATATTAATAACAAGACTTCAAGACTTAATTAATAATAAGGAGTAAAATCAAACTGGTCTGATGACACAGCCCTGCATCTTAAAAAAAATAATATATATATATATATATTGTGTGTTAATTGGTCCAGCATACAGTCCAGTGGATATAAAATGTCTACACACCTCTTTATTTTTCCTACACTGAAAAAAGATCTTGAAACAATTTTCACTCAGAAATGACAAAGAATTGACAAATAACACATGCAAGTAAACAAATATCATTTTGTAAAGACAAAAAGTAATTTCTTGTTAAATATACTCCAGTAATCTTTGTTTTATTTACAACTTCTAAAAATATTTTTACAGTGTACAGATGTAGCTGATTTATATTAGTTAATCAGTATCCATTAAATGATGACCAGAGGATCATAATTACTTTTCAGCATGAGTTTGAATGTGAATGGCCCAGTTATAAAATGGTGTGCACACTATCCAACCAGGTTATTTTATAAGTCTTATTTTTCTTAATTCGTTAAAAGTTTCCATTGTTTGTTACATGAATTTTGTTGGTTTTAATATTGCATCGAAGGTGGAAAAGAAATCTGACGTGATTTTTCTTGGATTCTTATTTTTTACATCTCAAAAAGCTGCATTTGTAACAGGGGTGTGTAGACTTTTATACCCACTGAATATCCTCACATTTCTCACATTCACTCACTCTCTGTGGATACTGGCTGCTGAAATGCCAGACTCTGGTGAGGAGTGAAACCATTCCAGCTGCTAGCATCAGGGATTAATCAGTAGATCTTCTTTCCAGTGCCTACAAATACATCTTATCTGTCTGTTCAGTCCAGAACTGGCACATCATTACTGTCCTTTTTGCTTTTCAGTAGCCAAAGTTTACTACAGGTTTGGGTCACCTAATACATCATTGCACTTTACAGTATACACAGTACTAAAGCTGAACTACCGACTGATCTGTGCAGATTTCTCTCCTGATTCAGACAAGAAGACTTTTCACTGGAGGAAGTTATCATGGATTATGGACTTACAGTAATTTAGCCACACTGTAAAAAATAAGTGTAATTTTAACTGTAAAATTTTGTAAAAATGCTATGGAGAAAACTGTTAATAGGTTAACAGTAAGTTCCCGTACTATATACAGGGAAAAACTGTAAAAGATCTAACCAGACACTTCATGTAATTTTACAGTAAAATGCTGTTAATTGTACTGTTTTTAAAAGGAAAAAATAACAAATCAATGTATAATTTACAGTCAAAAACTGTAAACTGATATTCCCAGAATTCCCTGCGTGACTCTCCACATTTGAAAGTATTTTGTTTAAATAATCATGTTTTTAATAGTTTTTGTTATCAGTTATGTACATTTGGGCTTTATGTTACATCTTCTGTTGTTTAATGAAAGTGTATTGCATTATTTAAGTATAATGTGTGTTACTATGATGGTGTTTAGTGTTTGCATGAATGACTCTGTGCCCCTTCTGTATATTAGTATATACTTCACCTTCTATATATTAGTATATACTTCACCTTCTATATATTAGTATATACTTCTGCTTCTGTATATTAGTATATACTTCACCTTCTATATATTAGTATATACTTCACCTTCTATATATTAGTATATACTTCACCTTCTATATATTAGTATATACTTCACCTTCTATATATTAGTATATACTTCACCTTCTATATATTAGTATATACTTCACCTTCTATATATTAGTATATACTTCACCTTCTGTATATTAGTATATACTTCACCTTCTATATATTAGTATATACTTCTGCTTCTATATATTAGTATATACTTCACCTTCTATATATTAGTATATACTTCACCTTCTATATATTAGTATATACTTCTGCTTCTATATATTAGTATATACTTCACCTTCTATATATTAGTATATACTTCACCTTCTGTATATTAGTATATACTTCACCTTCTATATATTAGTATATACTTCTGCTTCTATATATTAGTATATACTTCACCTTCTATATATTAGTATATACTTCACCTTCTATATATTAGTATATACTTCTGCTTCTATATATTAGTATATACTTCACCTTCTATATATTAGTATATACTTCTGCTTGTGTTGAAGCTACTTGTGATGAGCTTTGATTCTTCTCTTTCACCTCCTGCATTATTATGCTGGTTGTCAGTATGTTAAAGGTACAAAACAGATTTTAATAGCAGTGTGTGCATTGTTGAATTTACTGGTTTACATCCAAATATCCTTGTTTGTAAATTACAGTTGTATACTGTAAATCTGACAGTTTGTTCTGTAAATGTGTTTACAGTTTTTCTGTATTTTTTACTAAATTATTCTGGCAACCACAGCTGCCAAAATTATTTTGTAATATTTATTAAATATGCAATTCTGAAGTAGAAAGACTAAAATAGTATTTTCCTGTAAACCGTACTACAATAATAGTTTTTTTATTTACAACTTTGAAAAATATTTTTTGTACAGTGTATTTGAAGTTTAAGTGAAACTGTTAAAACTGTAACATCAGTATGTAATTGCAAAGATTTTACTCTTTATTATTAATTAATAATTCATCAATTAATGAATTGTTAATTCATTATTAATAAATCTGCTCCAGAGGTTAATAAAACGTAGAAAATCATTTCAGCAAATTTAAATAGCACATTAAATGGCTATTTCTCTTCATAAAAGTATTTTGCGCTCCTGAGAATCACATTGATTTGTGTGACATTTGACATTTTCGTTCATATGAACAAATGAGAATTCATGTACCTGCTGGAAAGTTTAAGTAATTTTTTAGCGTGTTTTTTTCTTATGTTTTTAATATGTATATACATAGTTTTATTGATTTTTATCTCAGTTTTAGTTTTAGTTATTATTACTAATGCTGTCAAACGATTAATCACGATAAAAGTTTTTGTTTACATAATATATGTGTGTACTGTGTATATTTATTATGTATATATAAATACACACACATACAGCATATATTTTGAAAATATTTACATGTATATATTTATATTCATATAAATTATATCATATTTAAATATATTTAATATATAAACTTAACATATTTTTCTTAAATATATACATGCATGTGTGTGTATTTATATATACATAATAAATATACACAGTATACACACATGTAAACAAAAACTTTTATTTTGGATGTGATTAATTGTTTGACAACACTATTTAGAACATAAAGTTAAACTACTGTAAATGAAAATGAGAAATGTTACCTTGGCAACTAGCTGAAGTTTAATTTTTTATATATATTTTATTTTAGTTAAAGTTTACTTTATTTCAAGAAACAATTTTTGTTTCATTTTTAGTTTTTAGTTAACTATAATAACCAACCTAAGCTCATTGGAAATACGTGCCTCTACAGGCACGTTTCCAGTTGAAATGAACACTAGAGGCAGTAAAACTCTGACAACTTTTATTCCTTTTCACACGAAGTATGACTTACAGGAACAGTTTTGATTATTTTCTCACAGTTACTTGCAGAATGGTATGTTATGACTTCTAAACAATCTTAACATCCTGCACGATTTGAAAACTGATACTTTTGAACGTTGTCGTCACATATACAGCTTCATATGTATGAGTTTACTAACTCAGTAAGTTTACTCGGTAGCTCACGCGATACAGCGTTGCACTGAGGTGAAGAAGAGCTCCGGTACGAATCCTGTCAAACTACAGTTCAACAAAACAGCTCAAAGCTGCATAAGGAAGTTAAAATAGCATGGCTATTACGTTTTTATATTACTTTTGCATTTGTTAACACTTTCGGGTAGGTTTAGGTTTGGGTTTGGTGTAGGGGATACTTCCAACTTCATAGAGCTTAATCTTTAGCGTCACTCACCGGATATTTGAATTATGAATGGACGCAAAACATACCTCAAGCAGCATAATAAAAACACTGCAATACGTGCCTGTACCAACGTAATAAAAACGTGTCACGGTCACGTATTAAACGTGTGTTTTAGCGCCACTCTCTGGACATTTCACTTTGAAACTGCCGCGAAATGTGCTGCAAGGTACATAATTACGGTGTTGCAGAAATGTATGTAGAGACACGTATTTCCAATGAGCCTGGGTTGATAATAACCCTGGTTAAGACTGTAAGAGATGGCTCCGCTTTCATTTGGTCTGGAAAACAGCTGTGCAAAGATTCTTCCAAATAACAAAAGACAAATAACAGCATAAAGGTTTGGATCAACACAACATTAACAGAAATCTCATTTTTGGTGAATTTGTCCATTTAAATGGCTTGTGATTCCCTCCATGCTAGTTCATGCAAGTTCACCTCCTCTTCAATAATCTGGCTCTTTACAGCTGGACGCTCGGCGCTTTACCTTCACATTTAGCTTTCAATTAGCCCTGTGAACGTTTTCAACACTTTGGCACAATGGTTTTATAGGCCAGTGTCTTCAGCCATTAGCGGTGCTTGCAACATCGGCGAGTGATAAACCATCTGGCCTGCCTCCCAAAGAGATTGAGCACACTTAATGGAGTGAAAAAGTAAAAGCAATTAATGTCACATTAATATAATGATAATAATGCCTTCCCTTGCAGCTCGGGCGAGTGAAGTAGAGGCCAGGGATGAATTAGAGCAGCGTGTCACGTGACAGACACCACTCGCTCTCTGGAGAGAAGATGAGAGATCTCTGGAGAACAGAGGAGAAAACAGAGCTCACTTCACTGTACAGTACGGGTAGTCAGTCTCGTTAACTACCAGCATATAGATCTCATTTACAGATTAAGGTGCATCACATTAGTGACATTTTGGCCCAAAAAGGTCTACTGTCAACAGAGATGTATGAAGCAGAAGTCACTTTCAAGCCAAACAGCTGTCTGATTTTCTATACTATCATAGATTTTAATAACATTATAAAAAATGTTTTGTATATTTTGTTATTTTAATTTTAGTTTGCTTTTAATTATTTTAAAAATGTTTTTATTCTTTTTTTATTATTATTAATTATTATTTTTAGCTAACTATAATAAATCTTGTCTACAGGGCATTTGCTTGACCAGCCCCTTGTGAATACTTTGCTTTCATGCAAAATTCCCAGTTGTGTGGATATCTATTGAAATGACTAGATTTTGTCACTGAAAATTTGCAGAACAACAGTAAATGTGACTGAACCTGTATTATTGCCATTAAACGCCAACTTAGACAGTAAACTGAGCAAACTGGACTCTTTTTGGAATCGGACTGTAAATATGCCATGGTAAATACTTCTCAATTGGTTAACTGTTATAACTGTTAATAAAAATTGTAACAGATCTTCATTTACATTTATGCATTTGGCACATTGAATTCAAGGCACACATTTACATTTGATCAGTTCTTGCTTTTACTTGGGAATCAAACCCATGACATCGGTGTTGCTAAAACCATGTTACTGTTTGAAATATCTGATGTGATGTACAGTTTTTGGAAGTGAAAAATTATTTACAGTGAAAAAGTGTAAACTGACATTCCCAGAAATTTCTATGTGACACTTTACATTTGATGGTTTTTCACTGAAATAATGGTTTTGTCTTATCAGTTACACAGTTATAACATAAACCCTGACGTATATCTTATAATGTTTATCTCTTGAAGGATTGCAAAATTCTGAAATGATTGATAAAATACAGTAGACTGAGTTATAATATGAGTCTTTTCCCCAAAGCTTTTGGATGCAGGTGTGTTTTGTAGATGATGTACTGGACAGAGTAGCCTACTATTGAGCATGTGTGTGTGTGTGTGTGCGCGCGTTTAGGGCTAATCATGTCTCCCTGCTGTTGCTCTGTCTCTTTCTATCTCTTGACCCTTCTGTGTTGGTGCCGCCCCTCTCTATCAGTGTTAATTTCACTACATCTCCAGGGTGGCTTATATTGGAATATCTTAACCAACCGGCTACATTAGCATAGCGTGATGGATGCGCTTGAATCTCAGGCCAGATAATATCCACACTTTGCATTTTAAACTAAGCAGCGCCACCCTGCTAGACAATTAAACGCCATCATATGAGCAGATTTCCTGGCAAAATATGCAAAGGCATTATATTTAAAGATTATTTGCTGATGATTTAACCAGAGTTGCTGATGACATAGACAGATAAATGACTAATAAACACAGTGTTAAGTGTGGAGCCATGCTTTTAAATAAAATTAAAAAAAATCTAAATTTAAGGTTTAAACCAAACCATAAATATAAATTAATTTGAGAAAAACTAATACATTTGGCTGTAAAAAAAATAGTGTTTTTTTCCCCCCTTAAGTTGGTTTCAACATTATTTTTTCAGTGTAGTATTTATAGCAACTAAAAGGACTGGTGTGTCACTGATCTAAGATAAAGATGAGATTCGTAGCATTATCAGTAAATCAGTATTTGGAACCGTAGAGGGTTAAACAAACAGTTACACCTTCATAATGTTCAAAACACATATCAATCAGAACATATTTATAATTTATAAGCTGCTCTTTTTCATATTGTGACTAATGTCTGTCAACAAGACATTCATCACAATATGAAAAAGGAAGGGGAAAAAACACTGTAGGTAAGGCATAATGTACAGTCAGTCATTATTGCAAAATAATCCAAAATAAGCAGTTACCTATGTTGTGTCAAATTACTGACACTAGCAGTTGCATTTGGGAGCCCCAAACACTTCTGACGTTTCAAAAAAGGGCAATAAAAATTGTCAAATTTGCATGCCAGCCAATCCCCCGACATACAGAGCATGCTTTGGGTCAGGCAATGGCTGCACTTGTGGTCCAGGAGCGTCATCTGTGGCTTAACCTTTCAAAGATGCGGGATGTAGAGAAAGTGTGCTTTCTTGATGCCCCATCTCCCAAGTTGGCAGTTCTCTGCAGTAAAAGCCCCCCTTGGCAGGGACGCACTGCCCCCCAGCTGTTTCCCCCAGTGAGCCTCATCACACAGACACTGCGCAAGATGGAAAGAGAACAAGTTCTAATGGTTGCACCATATTTGCCCCATGGGAATGAGAGCTCACTCTACCAGGGGCATTGCAACCTACTCGGCTTTAGGAAATGGCACACAGTTGCGGGCAGTGCTACACCCAACACCTTCCTGAGATTTTATAATCTCCGGGTAGAGCCAGTTTCGTCCCAAGTCTTAGGTACCGACAACTGGCTGAGATGCTTTCCCCACATCTGATGTGATAATATGCACTCTTTTGAGGTACCTAGGAATTTTTTTCTTACTCCAATACTCCAAGCACTTAGTGGAGGAATTCGGTACCAGACCCATTACTTGTGGTGTGTCCCATTTTCAGGTGAGCCCTTAAACTTGGATTAGTGCTCCATATGTGTTGATTCTCTATTGGGAATCCCATATGATGCAATTTCCACTGTTCGGTTTCCCTTCGGTGAAACCTGTGTCTTTCACCTGGATGAATCATCACTCTGTCACCAGTCATTGAGGCCAGTAGTCTCTCCCTTACCAGGTAGAGCCCACCAAAGGGACTTCTTCCCTACGTAGTACTTCCCACTAGGTAAGTATATAGGATGTCTTTCCACATGTCAATCTCCCCTTTGGGCAGGATGTGGTCTCTGTAATGTTCATGCACCGCCGAATCTCGTAACACAGTTCCGGTGGTTGTGGTGTTTAGTATAAGGACCCCTAGTGTCAGTAATTCAACACAACTTCAAAGTGACTGACAGTTAGGGAATGTCTCGGTTACGTAGGGTGACCATACATCCTCTTTTCCCCGGACATGTCCTCTTTTTGGACCTAAAAAAAGCTTTTGCTTTCTACAGTCATCATTCATTGTTAAAGCCCTGCGCTTTCTGAATCCCGCTCCCAATTTCTGACCATTACCGCCTGCTCCCGCAAACATTATAATGTTGAATATAAATTTTGCACATCAGGGAGCCGCTATTAATATGCAGAGTATTTAAATCGCTATGGATGAAGCTCGTGTTGGATGCAGGGTTGCCAAGTCTGCTTTTTTTCCACGGAATTGGGCTGATTTTAAACTGTTGCGGCGGGTTGATTTTCTCCCGTGGGTTAAAGATTTGAAATATTGCATAAATTACGTTAATGTCAGACTTTGTCTCTCTGTGTCTCGTGTTTCCCCTCCTCTAGTGCCCATATTTGGTCTTCCTGTTCCTGTCCTCGTTCGTTCTCATTAGTTTAATTAGTCCCCAGCCCTGTGTTATTAATTATCTAGTTTAGTCTCCCCTTCTTAAGCCCTGTGTTTCCCTGCCTCTGTGTCCAGTCTGATCGTCTATCCCTGAAGGTCTATTGTCGTTCCATGTCTCCAGCGTTCCCAGAGTTTGTCTAAATAAAGTTCCTTGTTTGATGAAGTTCCTTGCCTCCTCGTTTCCCTTCTCCCTGAGTGGATTGTGACAGTTAAACTGAAATGCTTGTATTGAAACATTTTGCATTCTACCTATGATAAAACTGTGGAAGACGTTAAGTTTTGTGAAGGATGGCCACTGGTAGGAAGCCTTTTAGCTGTGTTTATGATCAATCTGCAAAACGGTGACGGTTATTTATGGAAATGACATATTTTGAGTTTTGATATAGGATATGGTCATTGCGCTACTTTTGGGGCTACTTTAACCCCCTCAAACCCCCCAACCCGTCTGCATCCTGCCCACTGTCCTCTTTTTTGAAAACTAAAATACAGTCGCCCCAAGTTACGTATGTAACCTCCGTTCCCTGATGGAGGGAACAAGACGTGGTGTCTCTCCTGCCACAACCCTGAACTGCCTGCCGAAATGGCCAGGAAACCTGAATGAGTTGAGCACATCAGCCTCCTTTTATACCCGCATGTCCAGGAAAGTGGCTGGCATGCAAATTCCACTCGCCAATTTCATTGGCCATTTCTAAAATGTCAGAATATTTGACACAATGTCTCGTTCCCTCTGTCAGAGAATGGAGGTTACAATAGTAAACAAGAGGTTTTCCACAAAGGAAGAAAGTTGTACATATTTGGAACGACATGAGGGTCAATAAATGATGACGGGATTTATATTTTTGGCACTGACAAACTATTCCTATAAAATACTGTATTTTGTAACATTTTTAAAATGTTGCTGTTTAAAATTCCTATTTCATTAAACTATCCATTGTTCACTGACAGTTCTGCTATGAATATGTTCCAATCTGACAGAAGTGTCACTGGCGGCACGGCTGTGTAAGATGTGCTGATGGCTTCTACAAAGCTGTCAGCGGCGTCGGGCACCTGATCAATGCCAGTAAATCAAACTGACTCTTTATGTGACAGGAGACAGTTGTACATTTATATGCTGCTGTATGAAATAACATCTTGAGCTTATGTCACACGTCTGCTTGAACTCCAAACCCAGTCTGATGCAACACCTGATGGGAGATTTGTACATATCTGTGAGCATTTCACTGACGGTTATCACTCTCGTGATGTTTTTCTTTACAATAATATTTTTCCTGAGGACTGCTAAAAGTAAATCATCATTTCTATGTTTAGCAAGAACTCTTTTTTTTTAAGTAACTATTAGGCTAATTACCCATTAGGTTTGGAACAGAGGACCAGTTCTAAATCTTATTTAGAATTTAAATAAATAAATTGCATGTAAAGTGAATGTATTTTTAAAAATTGCATCTTTTTTTTCTGTTATATACTAAGGCGGGGAAAAACACCAGAAAAATGAATAAAACCTAGAATAATTTCTGCAGTCTGTAAATCTAATCAATGTGGGTTCTGCACATCAATACACTGGTGTCAAGAGAAAATAACATTTAAACAAAATTGTTTTAATTTTATAAAAACAATATTGAGTGCTGTTTGTCTTAGTCGAACTAAACGTTTTGCAGTGTAGCTGCAATTTTATCATGAAGCATGCAGCATTTTTGCTTGCAATGTAGAAAACTGATTGTCGCAACAAAGTTAATATTTTACTCTCGTTTAGGAAGTTTGATGGTCACTGCATTCTCAGCATTACATTCACGTGTTGATACACATAGTGTGACGACCACATGCAAAAAAGAGCGCTGCTGATGTGAAATCGCCTCTCATTATGAGCTGCAGCTCGCTGAGAAGTCGCTCATGCGTTCTGCCGTTCCTCCACCCAGATGGCTCATAAAATCAGATGCATAGGGATGGAATATGAGACAAACAAGGAGATTAATGTAATGGTGCACGTGCAGATGAAGCAGCAGTAATGACAAGACCTCTCAACGGTGTGGAGATGAAGGTGTGTGTGTGTGTGTGTGTCGGGGGGAGGGAGTGTGTGTTGCAGGAATACGTCCCAGCTCTCCACAAATGATGGATAGCAACAGTAGGAAGAACAAAACCAAGCATTGCTCATGCTGTCACCACAATGAAACAGCTACATAACAGCATTTGGTCACAATGCGAGCAGCAGAGATGCCAGGCCATCATGCCACTTCTACTGGAAGTCAAAGACTTCATCCATCACGCTTCCAGTCCCTTTAGCATTTGACTGTGCACAGCACTAGCGAGTTGTCTTGCAAGGGACTTCCAGAGTCGCTGAAGAGCTTTGATCCATTTATTTCACCTGCCATTGTTTCAGAAGCATCGTTGTTCCGTTGGGGTTGAAGAGGATCCAGTCAGATGTGTGCTGTAGATGAGGAACATCTGGAGAGATTCACCTGCCATGCCTACAACTTCTTCCAGAAATTTTCTTAGAAATTTTAAGGATGCAAATATTTTTTTTTAAAGCAACACTGTATAATTTCTGAGGCACAGGCAGCAAATAGAATAGTTTTCCTGGGATAAAACAGCCTAAAAGCTGAATAAAGTGTTCAATCCTGTAATCACAAACTGTGACTGATCCATTGGATCTAGCTTGAAGTTGGAAGAAAGTCAGGAACTTTATCTGGTTTTGTTGGTGATGCTTGCACAATGTTTGCATACACTCTTAAAAATAAAGGGGTTTTCGCAATGCCATAGAAGGATGATTTTGGGTTCCCCAAAGAACCTTTTAGTGAACAGCTCTTAAAAGAACCCCTTTTTTGTTTTGTGAAGAACATTTTATTATTCTAAAGAGCCTTTTTCCACTATAAAGAACCATTTTGTGCAATGGAAGGGTTCTATGGATGTTAAATGTTCTTCATGGAACCATAAATGCCAATAAAGAACCTTGAAGAGTGTACTTTATCACAGATGAAGCAGATTAGATGTAATATTTGTCAAAAAAAAAAGTAATGTAAGCACCAAGATGTGCATAAAATCATCAAATGTGCATAAAAATGTATGCCCTCAATCTGACAGGAAAATAAGCACATAAACATTAATCTAAAAACATTCAATGAATAATTTCTCATTGTGCAAAAAAAACACATGTGACTTTGCCACAACACGTGATTAGATATCTGTACTAACCAGCACACCATTCTCATCACACACCATGTCAAATTTTGTTTTAGTGATTCTAAAATGCCTGAGCCAGAGTCTGTCATCAAAATGATTTGGTATAATCACCTCCCAGAAGTGTCTTGCATGACTGCATTCCCAAACATAATCTGCCTCCGAACACCAGATAACATGGCAGCATTTGTTATTGTGTTTTGTCTGCGTGAGCTAAGGTAAATGTGCTGCTTGGGATGGCGATATAGCTACACTGATGAGGCGTCAGTGCCTTATCAAAGTGAACAAAAATTCTAACCAGTATGTAAGTCAGACATCGATCGGTCTGCGCAGCACAGCATCAAGTCGTTGTGTCTTATTTCTATGCCCGACTCTCGTCTGTCACCAATAGTCCCGCCCCCAACTCACTCCATTGACAAAAATATATTGAAAAAATATGACATTCTTCCCCTTTAGCCACTTTCCGACATGTAGTCCTCTCCAAAGACAAACTTTCTGGAAAGGGACCACAATTATATAGAGTTTTCCACCTTCGTATTCACACATACACCAGGAACCACCACTAACAACAACCAGTTTTTGTATGCCATTTGAGGACGGCAGGATTGGAGCTGTGCTTTTGTTATTCTTTACTTTATTGGTTGAATGGTTTTTAAACATGGGAGTTGGAAAGGCAATGTGCAAATGTCAGAAAGTCAATCAAAAGAGCAGGAGCAATGAGGATTAGAAAATTGAGAAAGTTCCCTCAGAAAAAAAAAGCTTACTATTTATCATATTATAGTTTAATGTGCAGGGTTTTTGTTGCTGTTGTGGTTGATTCCAACAATAATTTAGCAAATGTACACTTTGACTCAAAATCTCTCTGGATTTCTTCCATCAAATAAACGCTCAGGAGGGCTTGTTCCTCATTGGTGGTGTAATTGTCACAAGAACTTCTTATTTTAGCAAATGTTAAGTAAATATTTAGTATAATATAAGACGTAAATAAGCATAGGCACGTCTGTTAGAAGTATGACGTATGTAGACAGATCGTATTATAAAAGGGCTTTGGTAAACATATGCATCACTGCACTACATAAGGTGTTTTTGGAAGAATTTTAATCAAAAAATGTCAAGAAGTGAGCTAAATTTCTTCTGTTTACATGTGGTGGTTGCTCTACTTTTTCTCATTGGTTCGTGCATCAAATGTTTCACCAATCACATCCTCCCAGAAAGCCCCGGCGTAAGAGCTAATGTTTCCTCTAATCGGCAGAAAGAAACTATAATAATTCCTCAAAAAGTTCCTGATCCAGCTTCTAGTTCTTGTAAAATCGCCTTATGAAAGGTCACTAAGTGAACTGCTATTTAACCAGACATTCTTTTGTTCCTCCACACTGTTTATCAGCTGACAATGTGATCCTAATATCTGGTGAAGTGGTGACTTTCACAGATATTAATGGCGCATTTAAGCGAAAAACGATGGATTGAAGCGAGATTTGCAACGAGAGGATTCGACTTAATATTGAGCCATTGTGCTTTACCAAAGTGAAGGCTTAGAAGTCCTCCGAGGCGGCGTTTTAATCAACTCTCTTTCTGTTGGCTAAAGCAGCTATGGGACCTCGGTGTTACCCCGGGAGCCAATGACCCCGAAGTCGCCAATGACAAACCACAGGCTCTATCTCCAGCGTGTGGCGAGCGTCCCTCCAAACACAGAGCCACCCAGAAACACACAAGCCCAAAGAAACACAGTCGGGATGAAAATGACCACTAGCGGATGGTTAACGCAGCCGCCTCGTACCCCTGCGCGCGGGGCAAATGAGTGGTGAGGGGTGGCTGTGGGGCATTCAGTGCATTCTTAAAATTAAAAGTTATAGTCTATTAGCCTGCGTTTGGTAGCTGAGCACGCGCCCATGCCTAGCATGGCCGCTAATAGGAAAAGATGTGTGGAAGTGTATGATTTATGGGTGCATGCGAGCAGGGGTGGAATAATTTGGTGCAGAACGGGTACTTACTGAACGGCGACAACTCGGCTACTTATCCGTACTTTCTGGTGATAAATTAGCTCTTGCTTAAAGTGGCCCAGGACCCATTTTTCATTTTGATTACTACACTTGATATCTCTTTCTTTTGCACTCTTTCTATGTCAGCAATGGTCCTTAGCATTTTTTGTGTATCAAGGCAGTGTGTTTAAGTAAACCTTCGCTCTGCTTCACTCAACCTCTTTTTTTTTTTATCAACGTCCCTATGTAGGGCTCTTCTTTAATCTCTCCCTATCCAGGTGCTGCTGCTGCTCACCGTCCGGCTTCACAGCAATCGCTCACCTGAAAATAACACTTCTGTCACAGTGACCTCATGTCATTCCAAGCCCATACGCTGGCTTTTATGTGCTACGTGAGAGGAGAAATGTTGGTAACACTTTATTTTAGGGTATCTTTACAAGTTGCTTATTAGCATGCATATTACTAGAATATTAGCCATTTATTAGTAGTACTTAAGCACATATTAATGCCTTATTCTACATCTCTAATCCTACCCAATACCTAAACTTAACAACTACCTTACTATTAATAAACAGCAAATTAGGAATTTATTGAGGGAAAAGTCATAGTTAATAGTGAATAAGGGTTCCCTATTCTAAAGTGTTACCGAAATTTTGAATCATCTTTGTGAAAAAGAAAAATAATCTTTATAGTTGTTTTCATGTACTAATTTTTATCAGTCTGAATGAATCCTATCTGATTTCAGATTCTGAAAGTACTGTGTATATATGAACTTTGCAATCCGATTCACATATTTACATGTGTATTTATGTATTTCAAACAAATCTCAGAACTGGAGAAAGCTACCGCTAAGATTGTTTTTGCCTTTGTGACATATCAAAAAGAAAAGCTGTTTTTAGCAAATGTTCAGTAAATATTCAGTCTCCTCCACTGGTCATTAAGACATAAATAAACATACGCACATTTGTAATATGCAAAAGGTATTTTGAATCCGATTGAGAAGATAGTTGTATTTAAATGTTTACATGCTTTTTTTTTTTTCTGTTGATTGCATTATTTCAGCTCTTTCAATCTGATTATAATTTCATTCAGATCAAGCTCAGTGGGATTGATTGAGGTGTTTACATGAAGGCTTTTCAATCTGATTGAGCCAATTACTACTGGATTATGTAGTGCATGTAAACATAGCTAATGATAGTTCATGATATCCATGTTTGTCAAGCTCAAAATTGGACCCCCCCCCAAAAAAAACCTCTCCAATAAATAGGGATGCACCAATGTATCGGCCAGTAATCAGTATCGGCCGATAAAAGCAATTATCTGCACTATCGGCTGATTGCTTAAAAACAGCAGATGATTAGGCGGCAGAAAAGCATGTCAGACAGCAGCAACCTGCACGAAGAAGATGTTTCTTGTGTCCAGTTAGGGCTGTCCAGGTTAAAGCGATAATAACACATAACGCAGGCTCTGTTTGACCCTATGGATCACATGTAGTTGATGCCAGGGTTGCCAGATCCGTGGTGTTCCGTTCACCAGACATTATTTGTTATGTGCCTCCAATCCAATTATCACAAAGAGCTTTGTGTTTCGTTAATAAGAAACAAAGGCTCAGCTTTCAAATCATGTACATTTATCACAAAATTCAAACAATAAATGCCATTTTGACAGAAAATTGAAATTGAGTTGTATACAAACATATTTATTTGAGTGTGAGTATTATATCTGGAAAAAAATATAGCATTGAATATAATTGTCAGGGTTATGGACTCTTTGTTCTTTGTTTTTCCCCTGTCCTTCCTGAGTTTCCTTATTTGGTTATTTTCCTGTTCCAGTTAAGTTGATTTAATTATTACCTGCACCAGTTTTAGTTTCTTTTGATTAACTCCCATGTGTTTATAAGTCCTGAGTTCTCCCTGAGTTTTTGTCCGTCCACTCATCTTTGTTGTGTCTCCTAGTTTTCTGTATTTGGTTTATTGAATTATTAAAAGAAAAAGAAAGATTATAATTTACCCGTTGTCTCCGTTGTCCTTCCCGCTACACAACCCGTGACAATAATAGTGTTTTTGTTCATTTTAACCTCAAATGTACCAAATTAGAAGATTCCCTTTTGCAGCATTAGTTAGTTGGGAGAGATTTTTATTTCCTTAAGAAAACCAAACTATCGGTATCGGCAGATATCATTCTAAATAATTGATATCGGGTGAGAAATTTAGTATCTGTAATTTTTAATTTCGTATTCAGAACTTTTATGGTGTTTTTGACCTTTTTAAAACCTGTGATCGTAGTACAGTTTAGAATACTTTTAAAAATATATACTTGTGAAAATATTATACTTAGGAGTGATCTTTATGGTTTTTTTTTTTTTTGGACAGTTAGTAGATGTTATTTACAATTAAATGAAAATGTATTGAAGTGTACTTAAAATTGTATACAACTATAAGTGCACATTCAGTACAAGTAAGTGCACTCCTTTTTCACAAGAAGCTTTTTCTCTGACAATCACTGCATGAAAAGAGCTGCATAAATATCTTTAAAAATGTTGTCTTTGATGTTTCATGGAAAAAAGAAACAGTATACAGTTTGCCACAACATGAGGGCGTGCAAATCTCCATTGTCCAGGTGAACTATTCATTTAATTCAGTTCTGTTGCAGTCCAGCAGATCTCCAGTCATTTGGTTCCTGCATATCAAAAGCCCTGTGGTTTGGCTCATTCACTGTCGCTGCTTGTCCAGCTGCCAGAAGACTGGAGCCCTGTCAGTCAGCCGCGACCCCGGCCGGGACCTTCCCCTACTGGGACAATGTTCACATTGATCCCGGCTTGGCTGGAGTGACAGGACGCCTCCTCCGTCAGGGAAATAAGCAGGTAAAATATTAAGTTATGGGGGTAGGATTCAATCAATAAGCAGGCCTGTGACTGAGGTGGGCTCTGAGGTTATTTGGCCTGCTAGAGGACCCTCATAATGCAATTGAGGAATTTGAAACACAAGTGGATCTGCTCCAAAGCACCACAGACATCGCCCGTCCCATCCAGACCTGACTGGAAGCTCACAGATTTCACCAAGCGGCCAATGTTGTTACTTAGCATACTGGCATCTGCTCGCCCTCCAATTTCTCGGACGAGCAGCCGATCCAGTGGCCTGTGTTCCAATACAGAGCAAACAAATACAACAGACAAACGGCATTATGGGAAAATTCCAACAGAGGCGCCTGGAAAGTGACCAGTCACTGGAAGTTCTGCCCAGGGTTGTCATTGTTAACTAAAACTACAACTAAAACTGTTAAAAAATAATTGTGTTACTTTAAATATATACATATAAAGGGTATATATATTTATTTACATATATACTGTATATATATATATATATATACATATGTGTGTGTGTGTGTGTGACCCTGGACCACAAAAACAGTCATAAGGGTCAATTTTCCAAAATTTAGATGTATACATCATCAGAAAGCTGAAATAATCTTTCCATTGATGTATGGTTTGTTATGATAGGACAATATTTGGCTGAGATACAACTATTTGTAAATCTGGAATATGAGGGTGCAAAAAAATCCAAATATTGAGAAAATCATCTTTAAAGTTGTTCAAATTAAGTTCTTAGCAATGCATATTACTAATCAAAAATTAAGTTTTGATATATTTACGGTAGGAAATTTTCAAAATATCTTCATGGAACATGATCTTTACTTAATATCCTAATGATTTTTGGCATAAAATAAAAATCTATAATTTTGACCCATACAATATATTGTTGTCTATTGCTACAAATATACCCAGCGACTTAAGACTGCTTTTGTGCTCCAGGGACACATAAATATATATATATATATATATAGTAGATGAAAACCATAAACTTAGAAAAATATATTATTAGATAATTAGATGACAAACAAAAATATTGCACATATTGCCTAATATTTGACATTTTATTGACAGAAATAAAAAAGTAAAAAGTTGAAGTATTAAAATGACTAAAACTGAAATAGAAATAAAATAAAAACCAAACAGAAATATCAATGATAAAATAAAAATGACAAAATGCACATAACAAAATTACTAAAACTAAATTTTACATTTAAATTAAAAACTAAAAACTACTTCTAAATATTAATAAGTACTATAATAGTATATAATTATAAAATAACACTGGTTAAAAAAAATGCCAAGGGTAGTTTTTATACTTCAGAATTTCAAGTTCAACTCAATGTGTTACTTGCTGTTTCTTCGTGATTGTTTGTGAAATTTAGTAGAAACTTCTGAGTGTAAATTGCTTCTACACCATTATTTTTCAGTGAACTATTAATGTAGTGTTTTAACACACAGTGGATTTTTTCCCCAATAATACCAAAAATGTTAACTCGAAAATGGTAACATCTAATTAAAGGGGTTGTATTCATGTAAGTCATAAATATTATGTAATATCGCTGAATAAACCAAATGCATTATTTTATATTAATCAAATAGACATTGCTCTTTAAAGTAACACATGCAGGTTCCCACAGGTGTGCTCATATTTAATATTCCCTACATATTGACAAACAAAAAAATAAATAAATAAAATGTGTGTTACGTCATCTGATGATAACAATTACAGACGTCCGCAGTTACAATTACTTTACATATATCCTAAGAACTTAGTCCTGTATGACTGATATACTGCAAACCGGGTCATTTTAGGGCAAGGTATTGTACTGATCCCTTCCAGGGTGTGAACTACGGGGGAGCTAGGGGGAGCTCGGCTCCACTTAATAAGACACGGGCTCCCCTGAAAAAGTGATTTGTGAAATTTTGGGGGGTCTCAAAAAATATTGACAATGTGTTATTTTGACGTGCAATTTCAGTTTAGTGTAATGTGATCATCGTGGATTATTATGTGTAAAATTGCAAAAATATCATTTTATTCATGCATGACGGCGATTTAAACCTAATTCACTTCAATAAAGATAACTATACATGCTATTCTTGTCATGAGCATCAAGGTGTGGGGGCGCTGCGGTGCAAATCCACTCATGTTTAGTATGTTAACTCAAAGATTCATAGAAAAAATATAAACGTTGGATCTGCGCGCGAAGTCCTTGAAATCCATTCTGCAGTTAGCATCATATAGCATCATATAGCCACCATGGCAAAAAGAACACAAGGCATTCTGTGTTAAGGTAAGGCATGTTATTCACAATTATGTGTTGTGGCTCGGTTGTTGTAGGTCTGCGTGACTCTCGATTGACAGCCTGAAGCTAAATAGACTATTTGTGGGTGGCTGTTTGTTTCACCTATCAATTCGTGTCGATAAAGTAGTAGGGTAAATACTGTATAGTGATTTATCCTATATAGTGCTTGCATAAAGCAAGTAGTGCATACACTTGTAGCTGTTATGTATCTTTGTAAGTTTGTGGGCTCCCCCAAAGTCCACGGTATAGTTCGAACACTGATCCCTTCTGGATATTACATATTGCTTTACTTAAGAAAAAAAAACACCACCAACAACAACAACAAAAAAACAGGATTGCATTACATAAACCCAGAGTTCTGAGAAGTTTGAATTGTAAGATAAAATGTTGTATTTACCTTTTTAATTTTTTTTATTCTGTGGCAAAAAAAAATTAATGCAAATGTAAATGTAAATAAATAAATAAAATAGAACTGTGAGATGAAAATCCAGAATTCTGAGAAAGAAGTCAGAATGTAAGAATGCAAGATGTAAACTTGTCATTGCATGTTTATATATTTCAATTGCAAGATATATACTTGCGATTCTGAGAAGAAAATCTTAATTGTGATAAATGCACTTCAGAATTGTGAGATAAAAAGTTGCAATTAACTTTTTTATTTATTTATTTTTAATTATTATTATTCTGTGGCGAAGAAAAAAAAAGAATTGCATGACGTAAACATACAATTCTGAGAAAAATATTAAGGATAAAACACTCAATACAGTATTTCGTGCAAATACTGTATTGATATCCAGGGCGTAAATGTTTTGATTTATGCAATGCATCATTAACATAGCAAAAAAAAAATCTGGTTCCTTCAAAGGAAAATAAAGTGAATTGCACAGCCTAGCACAAGAATGGTGAACAATACAGGCCTGGCAGTCATTAGTCATTAGGTTGGCCTCTGGGACAGGAGTCAAGACAACCCTGGCCTTTCCAGACCCCTGTGTTTCAGGTGAGGCGACCGCTGTTAGTCCCAGCAGGACAAGTGAGACGGACCCGGGACGAGCTCCTGAGGCGCTGACGAACACCTATCTGCCGTAGAGCCCACCCTGCGCCGCTGATAAAATGTTAATGTAATTAACAGATAATGACTGTTGTTTTTAGCTGTCGATAAAGGATCAGACTCCTGCAAAGTCACATTCAGATATCTGCCAGCCATTGTTGGATTCAATTATTTCCCAAACACTCCCCCTCACCTGTCTTCATCGGCCGCGTCCCCTCCTACCTGTCTGTCTTTGTCTGTCCTCCTCTAAAGCTGACCGACAGCCGGCATCATAGACAACAGAGAGCCGAGGAAATCTGTAGAAGTTCACTTCAAATTGAGAACATTTGGTCATTTGGGACGTCCTGCAGTGTCATCAACAGTGCTGATTACATGTCATCTGAATTATGTAATCAGATTACAAAAATTAAGTAATGCAATGCTCATAATCAGATTGCAGGTACTTTTTTGATTGATTACATATTATTTAATAATGGTGGTAAATTGTTCAGAATTTTTGATTCTCCCTGATTCTTCTTTTTTTATCTTTTATGATTTCCTTTCTAAAAAAAACTATTATATATATTTATAATGTCTTATAGATTTGTGGAATTGTGCAGAAAATTGAGCATCTGATCACTGGATTTACAGGAAAAAAAATATTTTAGGAGTGTTAATATTGCATATTTTCTGACAAACACATGTTAAATTATCATATATTAGTATTATATTATATTATACTATGGGGCCGTTGAATGCTTGAATCTGATTGGCTGATGAACATTCTAGGCAGGCATCCTCAAATCTGTCCCACTCCTGCAGAGTTTAGCTCTAACCCTAATCAAACACACCTGAGCATGCTAATCAGAGTCTTCAAGATCATTAGAAAATCACAGGTAGGTGAGTTTGATCAGGGTTGGAGCTAAACTCTGCAGCAGATTGGACCTCCAGGGAAAGATTTGAGGAACCCTGTTCTAAGGTGTGCAATTATTTTCATGGAAACGCACAGCGAATGTAGTTCAGATCTAGACCGCATTGCATGTATATATCACTTCGCTAAATGATTTCAGTTACACTGCCCTCCAAAAGTTTGGAAACACCCCTGGCAAAGTGTGGTTTTGGATGATATCAGCATAAATCCTTATCATTTTTTGGTGCAAATACATTAACTTGACATTATCACTGAAGACCAGCAATAATAATTTTCATTTTGCTTACATAATAATGTCAATATATAGATGTCAAAGTCAGACATGCTGTGATGCCTGGTCACTGGTTTAAACTTGGCCCAGGTTTATAACAGATTTTTGGGTCAGCACACCTTAATAGCTTCAACAATTGATTGCAATTAAGTTTAGAATACAATGAACCAATTAGAACACAGTTTAGGCAGAGCTGTAATAGCTGCTAATGGTGGATATTTTGATGAATCGAAAATTTAAGTTTTTTTTATGTATAAACTGTTTATGTAATAAAATATGTTTTCGTAGTTTGTGTTGTCCCTTATCAGTGCAAAATTATCACAAATTAAAAAGGATTCATGCCAATATTGTCCAAAACCCCACTTTTCTAGAGCGTTTACAAACTTTTGGAGGGCAGTGTATTTCAAAGGTCCTTACAGATTACAACAGCAAAAGAACCAAAACACACAAAACACTCAGTTCGCACCGGCGCGCACACAAGCAAGTCATTTTGAAACATCAAGACAATACATTCTTTACTGAGGTGAATATCTCTGTTCTGAGAAAGACAGTATTATAAAGAATACGCTCAAAGAGCGCTCCCTCTATAATCACTAAAAGCTGTCACTCACTTTAATTCAGTGCGATCTCACGATGTTCTGTTAATAGACTCTCTGCACAATGAATCTCTTATTTACATCATATCTACACGTTGTTATAATGAGAGGATTCTTGCAGAACTCAGCACCTGACAAAAACTCGGCATTTTGAGCGTTGTGTATATTTGACGCTCTCCATAACACAAATACACACTGGAGCGTTTGCCAAACAAGTTTCGCCAATATCAGATGGGGCCCCCTGATTCGCTGGGGCCCTAAGTAGCCGCTTACCTCGCTTATTGGTTATGTCGGCCCCTGGTTACGGCCCTGAGCAAATCTGCCCAGTACTGGGTGTGATGTACTTAAATACACTATATTGCCAAAAGTATTGGCACCCCCTTCTAATGAACAGGTTTGACTACTTTAGTAATTTCTATGAGTACAAATCTTAATGTTAAAGCATATAATGATATTCTAGGAAATTGTGTGCTTCTAATATTATAGCAACAGTTTGGACTCTTTTCTAATCTAACATGACAATGTCTCTGTGTATAAGACAAGGTTCAAAAAGAAAATGATTGATTGAGTCAGTGTGGAAGAACTTGACTGGTCTGCATAAAACCAAGTCCTAATCCCAGTTTAACACCTCTGGTGTGACTGTAAATGCAGACCTTGAGACAAAAACTCATCACCAAACACCAATGACTTGTACATACACTATATGGACAAAAGTATTGGCACCCCCTTCTTTAGAACAGAAAAATGCTCTTCCAAATCTGTCAACAACGATGGAACATAATTCATGTATTTAAAAATTGTATTTCCATCTCTGTTGCAACAGTTTTGGAAGTGTCTAAAATGACTGAACCCATATGTACAAGTCATTGGTGTTAAACTGGGATTAGGACTTTTATGCAGACCAGTCAAGTTCTTCCACACTGACTCAATCAATCATTTTCTTTTTGAACCTTGTCTTATACACAGAGACATTGTCATGTTAGAATAGAAAAGAGTCCAAACTGTTGCTATAATATTAGAAGCACACAATTTCCTAGAATATCATTATATGCTTTAACATTAAGATTTGTACTCATAGAAATTACTAAAGTAGTCAAACCTGTTCATTAGAAGGGGGTGACAATACTTTTGGCAATATAGTGTAGCTCTGGTTGTGCTCAATGACTGCTGGGTATTTTATCTCTCCACTTCACCGAAGTCTGTGTAGTGCCCTTCAGACTGAAAACATCCACTCGAATAGCCTCTGAAGGCCACTTGGCAGGGCGCTAGCGAGGGATTGGCACGTACCCCACGAGTCGGGCCGCTAGTTAACTCCTGCGGTCCCAGCAGTGTTTCAGCGGAGCCGTGCTCATAAATCATGCGATCGAAGCAAGCAGCCGCAGACACCCCTCTCACCTCGGACACGGACAGGGACGCGAGGCGCAAACAAGACAAATGTATTTATTTTGAACAGGAAACCACGCGGGGTCTATCAGGACGAGGGAAGTGCGGCCAGTGGCGCGGCTTTATTTGTACCGCTGTATTTTAATAAGCATCAAACCCAAACAAGATTAGGTGCTTCCAGTTTACAAAATGTCAGGGAAGGCAGCGCTATCAGTCATAATAAATGGGCTCATGCAAACAGTGGGGTCTTTACCATGCATAACAGTGTGTTTGGAGAGCATTGCGCAGATGCTGGGCGCTGATATGCAATTATTCTAAAGAGTATCAGAATCCGAGCGCGAGCTGGACGTTGTGCCGCCGCGGCCCTGAGCGCTGCATTTGTCTTCACTGCTCAGGAGGAACACGGGTGCTGAGAAAAGAACGATCCAGGAATAATAATCATGCTGCTTCTTATGTGCATTGGACTGGACTGTTGCATGATCGTACTGAAGAAAATCACTCACAATTGAAAATGTGAATCCAGTCTGTTAAGGAGTTTTTACATTGCATGATAAATACTAAATAGTACTTTCAACAGTGTGTTTATTTAGGATATTATGATATCATCCAGGCAATGAATCGTCTGATATTTGGCCATTTTGAGATGATTGGCATCAGTATGGTTGATTCACAGAGGTATCTCACCTGAAACCCACTGACAGCCCTGTCTTTCCATCATAGACTGTTTGAGACAAACCAACTCCAAAAAAAAATCTGTATTTTTTTCTCTGTAAATATAATATAACATTATAGTATTGAAAGTCAATATTTAACATTCACATTCCAATTTAGTGTTCATTTCATATCAGCAATTTCATTTACTGTCAATAAAATTCTATATATTATTTCTGGCACTCTGCTTTATAGCCTACATATAAACACTGTATTTTTTTTTAAAGTTGTAAATAAAACAAAGAATATTTTTTGCAAAAATGGGAATGTTCCTTTTGAATGTTCTCTGAACATCTTAAAACAAGTAGTAACATAAAAAAAAAAAAAAAAAAAAAAACATTAGACGAACATCCAACTAAAATATTTCATGAAAAAAATAACAATGCTTGAACAATGTGTAAAAGACATTTTTGTGCTAATTTTGAGAACATAAAAAAATACCAGATAACTTTGAACGAATGTTCTGTTAACATTACTGAAAGAACGTTTGTTCATAACTTTGAGAAAACCTTGCCAGAACGTTAACTAAAGTTCTGAGAACATTTACTGTTAGATTGGTTACCTGGCATTTCTTAGTAATTAATTGTGAAATTTACTAGTAAAAATGTTTCTACACCACTTTTTTTTTTTCAATTAAATATGTCAAAATTGACCACTGACAGACCCACACTGCTCGAACACCAATTATACATGTGTGTCCCTGGAGCACAAAAGCAGTCTTAAGTCGCTGGGTATATTTGTAGCAATAGCCAACAATACATTGTATGGGTCAAAATTATTGATTTTTCTTTTATGACAAAAATCATTAGGATATTTAGTAAAAATCATGTTCCATGAAGATATTTTGTAAATTTCCTACCGTAAATATATCAAAACTTCATTTTTGATTAGTAATATGCATTGCTAAGAACTTCATTTGAACAACTTTAAAGGTGATTTTCTCAATATTTAGATTTTTTTGCACCCTCAGATTCCAGATTTACAAATAGTTGTATCTCAGACAAATATTGTCCTATCATAACAAACCATACATCAATGGAAAGATTATTTATTCAGCTTTCAGATCATGTATAAATCTCAATTTCGATAAATTGACACTTATGACTGGTTTTGTGGTCCAGGATTAATATTATTTCAGGCTTAACGCAAGCTTTATAACTGCTGCCGATTACTACAACAACAACAACAACAACAAAAATAGATGACTAGATAAAAAAGAGAAGCATGTTTACAGTAATGCACTTGACATTATATTTCCATTTTCATATTTATTATGTTAACCCAGTTCCATGGCACAGCAACTCTATGTGTTTGAGCACTAATGATGCCTAATGTTATTTTCTTGGTGTCTTAAGGAAGAATGCAACTATATTTTCCAGCGAGTTCCAGCCATTTCAAGGAAAAGTGCTCATGCAATTAGAGCTAATTGAAGTGTTAATTAAATCAAGAATGATGAACAGACAAAAAGGGGTCGGGGTGGAATATGTGTTATGATTGTATATATATTGGACATGATTTGATCAACGACACTAATAACAATCTGAAAAGACCCCTGCAGACGTCCATCACCCCGAAATCACTCACCTGTCCCGTGTGACACACCTGAGAGAGACGGATTCTGCTACCAATCAGAGGTGAGTGGCACTTTCGTCCTCTAGTAAAATCAAGCATATCCGTCCCCCGGGTCGAGCTTAATTGCCATGCAGAGGAGAGGAGAGAGCCTGTCACACTTGACCTTGCCTGACATTAGAGTATTGTATATCTGCAATGCTAAATAATGAGGATATCACAGAATCAGGTGCTCAGGTATGAAATAAAGAACGAACGGCATGCACACCAAAGTAATGAACACAAAAATCATTCATCAATTAGACCGCTGCGTCCGCCCACCACCGAACAGCAATAACCCGGATGGGCCTCTGTATTTATATAAATCTTCCCAAAGTGCCGTGTATAGGATAATGGGGGTCATTGGCAATGGCTTTCATGAGGTTTGTACCTTTCAAGGGCTCAAACGAGACCCATCATCTTCTCTTACAGAAGGCTTTTCTTGCTCTACGTGCGCTGTTCACTAAGGAAGATGTATTGACCGGTCCGGGGCAAAAGGTGACACGCTAAAAACACGGTTGTAGATCGGAACATGAAGCGACGTTCATAATGCATTGAACTAATGTGGAGTATTTCTAAGTGAATTATAGTATTCAATGAAAAAAGCAGGTCAGGATTTGACATACTCTTTTTAAATAACATCACAGATGAAGAGAAGGTAAACAGGGTTCATTTGGACTTTAAACTGTTAAGTGAGAACATAAAAGTCCAATAAAGCCAAATGCACTACCAGTCAAAAGATAAAATAGTTTTTAATGTTTTATTTAAGTCTCTTCTGCTCACCATGCTTTTATTTGATCAAAAAGCTAAAACAGTAATATTGTGAAATATTATTGCAATTTAAAACAGCTGTTTTCTATGTGAATATATGTTAAACTGTAATTTATTTCTGTGATCAAAGCTGTATTTTCAGCATCATTACTCCAGTCTTCAGTGTCACATGATCTTCAGAAATCATAATAATATGCTGATTTGCTGCTCAAGAAACATTTCTGATTATTATCAATGTTGAATGATGAATAGAAAGTTCAAAAGAACAGCATTTATTTGAAATAGAAATCTTTTGTAACATTATAAATGTCTTCACTGTCACTTTTGATCAATTCATTCCATTCTTGATTAATAGAAGTATTAATTTATCTTTTTTTTATCTTACTGACCCCAAACTTTTAGAAAGTAGCGTATCAAAAATATTCAGCAGCACACTGTTTTCAGCATAATAATCCCAAAAAGTTTCTTGAGCAGCAAATTAGCATATTAGAATGATTTCTGAACGATCATGTGACACTGAAAACATTAAAAAAATGACCACCAAACAAGAAAGGGCTAATTTTCATGCTGACAATGGGAATAAAAGCAGTACATGCACATAAAAAGACAACAGACAGAGAATACTGAACATTCACAGCTCATGCTCAAATTGATTTCCTGTGTCCTACGAAGTCAATGTCTTCTTGCCTTGTTTCAATAGTTCGCCTGTTTGACCTTTCCGTCTCATCTTCTTTAGGCTGAATTTACGTCTTAGTGTTTGTCTGTGGCCTTTTCATTTGCAGTTCACATTACACGTCCCAAACAAACTGAACAACTGCTCCAATGATGACAAACCAATCACATAAAAAACACTCAGACACTGTGTGAATGTAGAGGACTTTAGCTTGTCCAGAAGTCCAGAACACTTTCACTACACAAGAGATTCAGTTTGTGTGGCTATCATTTTATAAAGACAACCTCGGAAAACTATAAAACTGAAAAGAGCAACGTTGGTCTGGGAAGGTGTTAATGGCACTGCTTCAATGCTTTAAATTCTTATATTCTTATATATATGAATTATTTAATACTTATTCATTTTTAAAAGCAGACACACTGTTTGCTGAAATCAAGTCCAAGCATCATAACGGCATCATATTTGTTGCATGCAACCTCACAATCTTGCAGACAAGTCTTCAGTTTTGATGCAAATGCTTAGCGTATGAGTTCAGCTGAACACGTTGCCTTCCGAAGTAAGCTTCATTTGATAGTGTGCATGAACACAGATGCTCAACACATGCACACTAGAAAGAGTCACCCCTGTGTAGACTAGAGTTGCGTGCATCTCTTAATTTCAGCGTCACATGTGTCTTTTGCAGATATAATTAAATATGGACAAAATGCTTACATCAAACTCCAGTGGAATCAAGTGTCCTTTGCGCTTCATGTGAGAAGTACTGTATATATGTAAGGCCATAACTATGTCTTGAGCATTGGGGGGGCCAACCATTTTTATAATTAAAGAATTTAAAGGTATTTAAGGAAATAAAGAAAGAAAAAAGTAAAAGAACTAGATTTTTTTTGTAAAGTAATCAATTTGAACTACAACCCGAATTCCTGAAATGTTGGGACGCTTTTTAAATTTGAATAAAATGAAAACTAAAAGACTTTCAAATCACATGACCAATATTTTATTCACAGTAGAACATAGAGAACATCATAAATGTTTAAACTGAGAAATTTTACACTTTTATCCACTAAATGAGCTCATTTCAAATTTGATGCCTGCTACAGGTCTCAAATAGTTGGGACGGGGGCAACAAAGGGCTGAAAAAGCAAGAAATTTTGAAAAGATTCAGCTGGGAGAACATCTAGCAACTAAGTAAGTTAATTAACATCAGGTCTGTAACACGATTAGCTATAAAAGGTATGTCTTAGAGAGGCAGAGTCTCTCAGAAGTAAAGATGGGCAGAGGCTCTCCAATCTGTGAAAGAGTGCGTAAAAAGATTGTGGAATACTTTAAAAACAACATTCCTCAACGTCAAATTGCAAAGGCTTTGCAAATCTCATCATCTACAGTGCATAACATCATCAAAAGATTCAGAGAAACTGGAGAAATCTCTGTGCGTAAGGGACAAGGCCGAAGACCTTTGTTGGATGCCTGTGGTCTTCGGGCCCTCAGACGACACTGCATCACTCTTCGGCATGATTCTGTCATTGACATTACTAAATGGGCCCAGGAATACTTCCAGAAACCACTGTCGGTAAACACAATCCGCCGTGCCATCTGCAGATGCCAACTAAAGCTCTATCATGCAAAAAGGAAGCCATATGTGAACATGGTCCAGAAGCGCAGTCGTGTCCTGTGGGCCAAGACTCATTTAAATGGACTGTTTCAAATTGGAAAAGTGTTCTATGGCCAGATGAGTCCAACTTTGACATTTGAAATTTGACAAATTAGACGTCTTCAAACTGTTTTGAAAAGAAGAGGAGATGCTACACCATGTTAACAGTCCAACTTTGACAAATTTGAAATGAGCTCATTTTTGCAAACAATTTTAAAATTTCTCAGTTTCAAATTATGTTATCTATGTTCGCTCTTCTTTTCATTTTATTCAAATTTAAAAAAACGTCCCAACATTTCCGGAATTCGGGTTGTAGAAAATATTAATTTTATTCAGAAATGTGCATTCACTCTTGACAGCTGCGTTAATGTTTTTATTACAGTTTATTATGAATCTACAGGAATTGCCTACATTTTCAATTAAAAACAGAAATCTAAATAAAAAAGTATAGTTTGCATCACAAAAGAATAGTTTGCATCAGATATTACTGTCAGTTGTTTAACATTTCTATTGTAATTGTAACAGTTGTCAAATGTTAAGCATTTAGCTACTTTTTACTTCACACTCTTTCACTGTTAAAACTGAAGCATTGCTCTGGAACTTATGTTTGGTTTCTGTGAACAGTAAAGCCCGCCTCCTTGATCTGATTGGCCATCTCAGTCAGTTTGACATTGACGAGCGCTGTTAGACCACTGAGGCAGACCAAGGTTATTAGCGTTAACTAAAATAAAAAAATATAAAAAAATACTAGAAAAAAGTGAAAATACTGAAATAAAATATGATATACTGTATATATACATATATCAATTTTATATATAAAATATTATATATACCTTATTTCAGCTACTTTGCTACATTTCTAATTTTCATTTATTTTAATTTGAACTATAGATTTTAAAAATGAAAAAACAACAAAAAAATTACTAAAACTTTCAAATCAAAATAAATGCATAAACAAAAACAAATAAAAAAATATTAACTAAATATAACTTTTAAAACTTTTGTCATCCTCTCAGCAAACAAAGACGATGCTCGGAGATTCTACTCATGTAGAGCGTTTCAAGTCACTTATGAGGTTTTATTTCTGCCTTAGAAAGCAGCTGCTAAGCAGACAGTAGACCAGGCAGCTCACTAGACAATATGTTGTTTAAAGGCTATTTTTATTGAATCATTGACAAACTTTTTATGCAAAGATGGCAAATTTATTCACAGCATTAATGTTTCTGCAGTCCACTTTCCTTTCTGCTGTTTATTTCCCCGGCATCTGTTCGGCTCTCAGTGTCACAACAGTCTGTCAGACGCAGCCTCACGCTGAGCTAGCTGTTAATGTGAAGCTGTGTTTTTATCTCCCATTAACCACGGCTCTAATGACAGACAGCGAGACAGCGACACGCGTCTGACCTCTGCCACTCGAGCACCCAACATCACCAGTCATCAAGGGCTTCGCATGTTAACCATCACTTGGTCATTCTTAGAGTCAGTCCTTTGACCAAATGTAGCGGCATCTACCCTGACTGAGGTCCATTGAGCCATATGATTCATAACTGTACTTATAAGTGTTGTTTGTCCCTCATTAGGGACATCAAAATGTTTTTTGTAAGTGGTGAATTTTAACTGACAACTCTCTGCTGGATCAATTGCCATTTAAGGTTGAAATAATAGGCTAAAGTACAAGAACACTAATGCATGCTGCTCCCAAAGTCACATTTATTTATACAGTACAGATTGTTTCAAAGCACACTGAAAAAGTGAAATGACCATGTCATTTAGTTAAAGTGTTTTTATATTGGTCTAATTAAAAAAACGGTTTCCCGTTTTATTCAGTTTGTCTAAAAGCAAATAACACTTCCATAGAAAACATTAAAAAAACAAAACACAGACGGGCTAGATTTACTGACTGCAGAAATGATTTATTTATTTATTCATTCTTTTATTCATTTGTGTATTTATTTGTTTGTTAGTATATAACAAGAAAAATATGATGCATATTTTAAAATGGCATTACAATAAATGTAAAAGAGAAAAGATGCAATAAAATATGTTTCAAAGTTGTCTTTATTTGCAGTAATTAAACTTTGACTAACATTTTTTTAATCTTTCTAATTTCTAGTTTGTTTATGGTGAAATTAAGCTTTAAAATCCCCCCCCCAAAAAAAGAAAAAAAGACAAAGGAATGGTCTAAAGAAATTGCATTAAATAGGTATGTATTGGCTTTATAATGAATATTGTTTTCATACAAAGGTATGAACGGTTTTGTCTTTGGCAAAATAAATATTTTTGATTCTGTTTAAATTAAAATGTATGGTCTGAACTAAGCCATTAATATAATTTGGAAAACAAATAGATTTGGATGTAAAAAAAAATAGATATTAAATATTTTAAATTAAATATAAATATATATTAAGTCGGTCCACTTATTTCAGTGCAGCTTCATAAAATAGACAGGAAAATGTGTTCAAATGTGACAATGTTACAGAATTCAAACAATTTCAGCTGTAAAGCAGCTCTACAGAAGACAATAGTGTCATTATTCAGATGAATTAATAAAATTCAGTGTTGATATGATTCAGTTCAATAACAGTGTCAATGCTGCAAAATTCATCAATTTTGACGAAATGCGACTCTACTAAAGACAATTATTCAGATGTATCCGACTGTGATCCACAACACAAATGCATTTAAGGAATATGCATTTCTACTATTTCCTGGGAATCAAACCCATGACCTTAGCGTTGCACGTGCTGTGCTCTACCGTTTGAACTACAGGAATGCATTTGATTGTGTTTTACGCTTTTACCATTGACACTTGTTACTTACACGCAGTACAGTCTAAAGACGTGGTGCACCAGGCGTCAGCGTGGCCTTGTCAAACACATGTGCTGATATCTCCTCATAGAAGCCCAATGAGCCGTCACACACGTCCCCCATCTGCCAGGACTTCATCGAGGGACGCAGATGGAGCTCTCCAGCTTTTCCATCCAACTGCAGCCAGAGCGAATGGAGGAGAATGCACGAGCACAGGTGAGAAGAAATCAGCCACAGTACGTGTAGAACGCAGCCGCTGCAGGGATCGGTGTGAAATGCAATCTTCTTCTTATAAACCACCGCCGCGGTTCATCTTATAAGGCGCTCTCATTTCGCTCTGCCAGGTGTAATCTCGCCAGTGGATGCACAAAAACTCAAAGCAAAGGAAGCCAAAGGATGCGACACCGAGGTGAGAAAAACAGCGGCTGTCTCAGATGGAAAAAGACATATAAGTTTAATAGTATCCTTTAAGATCTCCTTAACCCTGCGCACGGGACTCCCCTCGGCCCCCTCCTAACCCGTGGCCCCGGGCGCCGCTCCCTCGAGGGCTGTTTGATTCTCCTGTCGGGGGGCCGCTGATGAGCTGCTCAGGCCACCGTGAAATGCACCATAACCTGCCAGCACGAGCGGCCCGGGCGAGATTGCCGTATTTACTTTTTAATCTGGCCGCCTTAATACACACGATAAAAACTTTGTCACATTAGATGGTGACAGATGGGCCCGGAGATGTTATTGCTGGTCCAGGGGCCCGAGTGCAAAGGGAACGGCGTTCGGGGGGATGGGTGAGAAAACCGCTCGGCCCAATCACGATAATTTTTCATCACTCCAATTACATTGTTGAGCGCGCTGCTGCACACACACAAACACACACACACACACACACTTCAGTGACATCAATAAGATAAAATGAGGTGCCCTCACGAGTGTCTCTTCTGCACAGTCTATTTTCTCTTAAACATGGCCTCGGCTGTGTTTGCAGTGGAATATAAATGAACTATACTGCATACTCCAGGTGTTTGTTTAGAAACGTTTGCATTATGCAACGATACATATTTCAAACAGCTGTACTCTGCATTGATCTGAATTTTTCCCATGATTTTTCCTTGACGGGACATTCTAAAACGCTTAAGGTGAAAAATGCTTAACGCATTAAAACAGTGTTTTAAAAAGACCAAACTCAGTAAACACATTATTAATAAAGCATTCTATCTACACACAAGCAGATATGAGCCCTAAATATGAACGCAACACGTTTAATTACACATTAAACATTTTCCTTATGGAAGGAAAACACTTAAAGGGCTAGTTCACTTTGAAATTAAAATGTGGTATCTATCAGCTTACCCCAAGGGCATCCAAGATGTAGGTGTCTTTTTTTCTTCAGTAGATCCAATTTTGATGTTTTTAGGTCAAACCGTTGTAGTCTGTCAGTCATATAATGGCAGGTATAGGTCACTGTCTCTATAAGAGGGAAAAAGAACATGCACAGAGAAATCCAAATTAAACAATTCCCCATCGTAACTACACATTGATGGCCTAAGACACGAAACGAGCGGTTTGTGTGAGAAAACGAACAGTATTTATATCGTTTTTTACCTCTTGTACACAACCATGTCCAAGTGATCTGAGTGCACACACACATCCGGTGTGTGACGTGTGTGTGCGCGCGCTCTGGCTCACGCTGCATTCACACGGGGCGTCGGCGTCAACGCTTGACGGAGGGCGTGTCTGAAGCGTGGTGCTGACGCGCCGTCATAGTTACAACAACCAGTCACATACTTCTCTGGTGTTGCATGAACGGGATTGGGTATTTGCATGAGGCGATCTGATTGGCTGACGCCTCCGTTGGCGCTTGAAAAGTTGCGTCAGCACCACGCTTCAGACACGCCCTCCGTCAAGCGTTGACGCCGACGCCCCGTGTGAATACCGTTTGTATTCTGGACTCATATGCTTGTCTGTAAATAGTATGCTTTATTAATAATGTGTTTACTGAGTTTGGTGTTTTAAAAGCACTGTTTTAATGCATTAAGTCATGTTAAGCGTTTTCTTATAACGGTTATGCAAGGAAAATGCTTGACACGTAATTAAACGGTTGCCTTCACATTCTGAACTCATCTTTTTGTCTGTAAATAGAATGCTTTATTAATTATGTGTTTACTGAGTTTGGTCTTTTTAAAACACTGTTTTAATGCATTAAGCCACATTAAGTGTTTCTCACGTTAAGTGTTTTAGAATGTCTCTCCATGACTTTTATGAAGAGATAAGGATTTAAAAATTGATTCAAGGCACTTAAGCTCTTTTGATTTTACCTTTCCTTTAGTGAGTAATATAGCTGTAAAAAAATCTGCACTAAGTTACTAGTTACTAAGCACAAGTCAACCCCAAACAGAGTTGATCTCTCCAACAGAAAACACTGTTTGTAGCCCTGCCATTATTTCTAACGTAGCAACATCACCATGTTACACATTTGCATAATACCCACAAACTGGCTGCTTTGGTCTGCCCTCAAAGAACAGTCAGGTGAAGTCAAGGAGACGCTGTCTTCTCTGAGAAAGCTAAAAAACTAAACAAAAAACATTCTCTATTATAGCTCTATTCATTTACTAACTGCTTGTTTTCTTTAAAAAAAAAAGAATAAAGCTTCTCTAATCTTTTTGTATTATATTTGTTTTATTTTTATTTATTATACAATTAACAAAAAGCACAAAAAAGGCCTCTAACACTAGCTTGCTCTATTCTTTTTCTATTCTATATTTTCTATTCTATATTTCTATTCTATTCTTATTTATTATATAATAAAAAAAAACTTGCTATGTGTACTGCGTGTACTACTTGTTATAGCACTTGCATATCATTGCTCTTTTGTTGATTTTGATTGCTTCTATTGTCCTCATTTGTAAGTTGTCTATTTTTGCTTCTCCTCATTTGTAAGTCACTTTAGATAGAAGCATCTGATAAATGACTAAATGTAAATGCATAGACTTCCAATAATGACGTTATTGACATTGATCACAATTATAATGACCAAAATTATTATGGATATTAGTATTATCACAGTATTGTTAAAATAAGCTGGAAATGTTCAAAAAGTACCTGCCATAATGCAACTTATTTTTTTCAGATGGTGCCACTGCAATTTCACAATGATATATGCTATCAAAGGTCCATGAGACACATTTTATGTTTATTCTAATTTTATTGGTATTTAAACTTTTCTTTAAATGTATGAACTGAAGGCATCTTTGGGCATTCTTCTTGTACAAATAGACACCTAATTAAGCAGCACATAACTTAATGAATGGAAAGAGTTTCTAGCTATTACACGTAAAATAACTGCAAACCATGTTTGATGTCAGACACACCTAATGATTAGTCACATGACAATAATGCATAAAGAACTCCAGGTATATGAGACCCACTGAAATCATCAGTTAACACTGCAGGTATAAAAATGGTTATTTCGCATTTTTTGCCACTTTTGTGTGAAATATTTTAACTTTTGTCAGTCTGACCAAATGATGAGTCAAGAAAGAGTTTGGAGCTAATATAACGTCTCACTTACAGGGTATGCTTTGTTGTTTACAGCATATTTTTGTTAATGTAGTAAGTCTGTATGCATACAGCATAGTAGTATTCTGGAGAAGAAGAAAAAAGAAATCTGGAGGAATGAAGATCATTTTAAATCATTTATTAGTACTTAGTGGAATTAGAAGTTAATACAAGATTGATTTGTGTCTTAAAGAAATAGTTCACACAAAGATGATAATCTTCTGAAAATGTCTTGACCCTCAGGCTGTCCAAGATTAGGATGAGTTTGTTTCTTCATCAGGTTTGTAGAAATGTGTCTCTGCATCAGTGTCTCAGCAATGGATGCTCTGCAGTGAATGGGTGCCGTCAGAATGAGAGTCCAAACAGCTGATAAAAACATCACAATAATCCACAAGTCTTGAGAAGCCAAAATATGTGCTTGTAAGAAACAAATCCATAATTAAGACGTTTTAATAATACATCCATAATACATAATAACTCTTCCTCAGTGAAAAAGTGCATCTCCTGTTGTCTCTCACGTCAAAATCCAGCCACATATTAGTTTAGAGCTGTTTTGTCTTGTAAACGCTGATTGATCTGATGCAGATTTCTCTCCTGATTCAGACCAGAACACTTTTTCACTGGAGGAAGAGTTATTATGGATTATGGACTCTATGGTATTGTAGTTAAAAACATCTTAATGCTGGATTTGTTTCATCTTTTGTCTTCTCCAGATGTTAACTGATGGACTGGAGTGCTGTGGATTATTGTGATGTTTTTATCAGACTCTCATTCTGACGGCACCCATTCACTGCAGAGCATCCATTGCTGAGACACTGATGCAGAGACACATTTCTACAAACCTGATGAAGAAACAAACTCATCCTAATCTTGGATGCCATGAAGGTGAGTAAATTTTCAGCAAATTTTCATTCTTGCTGGAACTATTCCTTGAAAGGTGCAATAAACAGTTTTGCCCCTGCTGGAATATGTTGTAACTACACCACCTGGGCTAAAAAGCATCTGTCTCTACTGATGAAGTTGCTATTAACATGTGAAACAGACTGAATTTGCCTGTCTACTCTCAGGATAGTCACCAGTGAGCAGTTTAAGACCATGTTTGATCCTGTAGTCTGTAACGTCAAGGTCATGGGTTCGATTCCCAGGGAATGCAAGAACCGATCAAATGTGTACCTTGAATGCAATGTAAGTCACTTTAAATAAAAACATCTGCCAAATGCGTAAATGTAAATTTTTTGTAAACAAAGAACTGTGAAATCTGAAAGCCGCTGTATTATTACAAAAGGAGCGTAATGTTTATACCCATATGCATCCACAGCTGGCAATATAATCACTGAACATTTGTTTTTATTAATTCTTTCTTCATCTCAGTCCATTGCATTTCCCTCTGTCTGTCTCTCTGTGCCTCCAGCGCCCCGAGTTTACCAACTTTGATTCCCATCTCCCTGTCTTTAATTCTTGGCTAAATGTAATAAGCGGGTTAGTTTGTGAAATGAATGTGGTTGGTAATCAGGAGAGCGATGAACAGCTGCTGGGGCTGCGGCACATTGAACCATCGCCCCGGCTCTCCGGCTCGGTGTCGCTCTCTCCCAAGTGCCATGCTGGCGTAAGCCGCTAATGAAAAGAATGTAGTCACAGATCTCATTTTTCAGGCAATTCTTGTGTAAACGGGAGATTTTCCAGACTATGCGCTCTGCTGTGAAGGGGCTCCCATAAATCAAGCGGGCCTCCTCCTCCGCGACTTGACACAGATGTGCGTCTCTCACACACAATCCCAATGACTAGCACAGGATAACGCTACAAACAGCCGCAGGAATAATCAGAGACGCTCAACCGTTTGCCTAAATAATACATTTTGTAACACTGTAACATGACAACAAAATAAACACAACAGTATCATGTATAGAAATGAACAGTTTATCACAATTTACTTGCATTCATGTCATCCTAAACATCAATGTAGGCTCCTTGGAAAAACATGCATCTACCAACTCCAAAAACATACATTCAGTTCATAGCATTTTCCATCTGAAATGAACACCATCACATAAATTATGATTACAAACCAATATTTGCCATCAATGACTTCACACAGAGTGTGGGTTTTATGGTGTTTCTTGTCATTTTTAAGACTGAAAATGTAAATTACCATCCGCAGTCATTCTATGGAAAAGTAGTGGATATTTGGCTTATTTAAATTATCAGCGTTGGGCATTATATTTATTATTTTTTGCCTATAAGTGCCTATTTTTATAAGTGCCTAACTTCGTCACATTAGAAGCCATATTGAATTTAACACAGATGAAAATGAGGCTTTGAGGGACAGATATATGGCCTGTTTACACCAAAAATAATAACTATAATAATAATAATTAAACATTGTTCTAAATTTAAAAGAATACCAGAGTTCACACCACAATTATGACAAAAATCACTTTCAGAACGTTTTGTTTCCAGCTGATGAACGATAAAACATTTACATTTACATTTATGCATTTAGCAGACGCTTTTATCCAAAGCGACTTACATTGCATTCAAGTTACAGTTTTTACATTTGATCAGCTCTTGCTTTCCCTGGGAATCGAACCCATGATCTTGGCGTTGCTAGCACCATGCTCTACCATTTGAGCTACAGGAAAGCTGTAAAAACATTATAAAAACATTAACAGCCAATCAGAATCCATCCTGCTTTAAAATGCTTGAGTATTTAAAGCGATATAATTAATATAATGCTAATATAATTACTTTTATAGTATTGTTATTTTTATAGTTATCATTTTTTGTGTCTTTAGAGTCTTTGCAGTGGAATTCACTGCATAAAGGTTCTGGGTAGGGTTGCACCAGCCATTCGTAAGTTCTTAACTTAGTTCCTAACCCTAACCCTAATTAGAACGTTAAGTTCACACTAGAGGCTTAGTAACTACTAGCTAGTTTGTAACTAATTCTATACATTATTCGGTTGCAGCAGTTGTTCATAAGGCAGGATGAAGCTTTGTAGTTACAGTAAAGTAACGTGTAGTCGCATAATATGACGTTTACCCTAAATGATCCAATAGAAGCCTTCAAATTCGTGAGCAGAACTTGTTTAAATGCTGTGAATTTAAAATGTATCCTTCATTCTTTTGCCTCACAGTAAAAATAAGTTTCGATTAAAAACGATATTTAATCATGAATAACATTAGCCTAAAGGTAAGCTATTTTAGATGTAAATAATGTTAAACTGTAATTAAAATGAATAAGGATAAATAAATACTGAAAGAAAACGCTTCTGTAAATATTTAATGTTTATGTAGATTTATGCTTCAACAACGTGTAATGGTGCAACGAAAAAATATTTAGTAGTGCATAAGTTGTAACTTACGTACAGCTGGTGCAACCGGCCCCTGGATCACACGTAACAGTTTTCTGTTGTTTTATCAAAGACTGAAAATCTTTTGGAAATATGTTTCATCAGCTAAACAATCTCTATGTTGTTAAACAACAGTACAATCCATTGAGGAGACTGTACTTCTGTCCCTCACAGCTTAATTTTCATTCCTGTCGGAAATTACAAACAATGAAACATTAACTCAGGTTTATTCTCCGTCTTCAGTTTACCATCTTTAAGTCAAGTCACCTTATATAGCGCTTTATACAATACTGATTGTGTCAAAGCAGCTTTACAGTGTCAATCAGGAAAATAGTTTGTCAATAATGCAGGAGGACTATAATAAAGAGTCATTTTTCCAGCTAAAGTCAGTTCATTGATGATTCAGTGATGTCATTATCCAGTTCAGCTCTCTTCCAATTGATAGTTTTCAGTCACGTGACCGGCTCGAAGACTTGGAGGGCAAAACATCCATAGAACTGCTGCACAAGCGTGTACATTTTTCATCTGTTTCCCAGCCACAAATATTTAGATCACCTCTCAAAAGTTTTGGCCATTTGCAATCCATATTAAGCACCCGTGGAAATATTTCAATCATAAACAGTGTGACAAAACATTGTAAAAACACTTAAAGTGCCTTAATATATTTAAAAAAGTAATATTAAAGATCAAATTCAGTAATCACCACATTAATGATGCATAGTTTACACAGGAAAGCAGATGAAGCCGGGAATATGAACACAATCCTCTTAACGGTTCAGTGTTTTCCTTCTAATGGTTTTCTATGGGAAGCCATTTAATGTGAAACTTTGCACATTGCGTTTATATTCTGGCTTCATCTTCTTGCCTGTACAAAATATACATCATCAATAAGGTGTCCACTGAATCTCGCCTTTTAATATCTGCGATTTACTACATTATTACTTGATGCAATCTGCGTAAAAATAGCTGGCGGTCAGTGGAGCAAAGCTTTGTTTTGCCCGCCAGGTGGGCGGTCCTATAAGGGTGTGATGTCACCTGAAAATTATCAATAGTGTCTGTGCAATCAGTCAAGCGTCCCGATCTAAGCAAGCCAAAGGTGACAGCGTCGAGGAACCAAAACTCCATCGGTGACAGAAATAGAGAAAAAACCTTGGGAGAAACCAGGCTCATTCTCCTCTGGCCAGACGAAACCAGCATGGTGTGGTTTAACTTCAGGCTGCAACACAGGTCAGATTGTGCAGAGGATTTTTATGTAATAGTTCTTTCTAACCAATGTTGAAGGGCACCTATTATGCAAAAATCACTTTTATAAGGTGTTTGAACACAGTTGTGTGGCAGCAGTGTGTGAAAACAACCAGGCTATAATGGTAAAAATCCACCCACTCATTTATTTATAATCTAAATAATCATAAACAGTCTCTCAGAACAAGCTGTTTCAGATTCTCCCTCTGTTCACGTCACTGAGGGGAAAAAGTCCTGCCCATTTGTGACGCTGCCCTATACACACAGACACAGCCCTGAGTGAGAAGCTCCGCCTCCATTACTGATCACTTGCTGTAGCTGCTGGAGATATACAATGTCAGCACCAAAGAGGCTTTTAGTGTTGTGTTTTGGGATGCACTAACGAACATAGGAGTCTCCATAGACTCTCTCCATCTGAGGACACTGTGGTTAAGTTTCATTGTCTAAGGAAATGTCCTGGAAAAAATCGGAAAAGTCCCCAATACGTGTAGGGATCAATACCAACGCTTCGTGCGTGAACGTCAGCTCCAGACAAAGTAAGTATCACGCGTTTGTTTTCCAAATTGCCTTTCTGAAAGAGCTTCTTAGCACTCTGTGAGGCTAATGATGCTAAAGCTATCATCGTTCTGTCTGTATTCACTGGTGCTGTCTTCATGAATGATCGTGAATAGGAATGTGGTGGTTAAAAGTTGCATATGAAAGCAATGTGAGTCGATCGCTTGAGTTTGTTGAGCTCATAATCACCAGTGGGACTTATAAAGTTTGTGACATGCCATGTACCATGAGACCAGCTATGTTGTTATTTTTATCATCCCTGTCTGTTTTTTATGCACAGTACAATCAGATGACTGACTTTGAAACAGAGTACGTTTTCTGTAGGCTTGTACTAATAGTGTAATGTTTATTTGCAAAGGCTAGCACTGCTAATGCGAGCTTAAGCTCTTGAAGCTCCGCCCTCTTCTCCGGGAGCAACAGCTCTCTCGCATTTAAAGCAACATACTCAATATCAGAGCGTTTTGGCTCATAGCCTAAAAGTGGCAATTTTAACAAGTTATAAAAAATTATCTGTCGGGTATTTTGAGATAAAACTTTACATACACACTCTGGGGATATCAGAGACTTATTTCACATCTTGTAAAAAGGAGCATAATAGGTCCCCTTTAAATCCAGCCATATTGACCACCTTTTAAATTTGATTTTTTTTTCTCTTCATATTACATTCATTCTCTGACAAGCAGAGGAAACAGTGGAAAAGCATTAACAACAGAACTAAACTCTGTAAAAGAACCTTCATCACATCCTCCCTACTAATACAACACACACACACACACACACACAGTGCAGCCTTAGGCAAGGCAACCGGTTGGTGATGCCTGCATGCAAGCCACTGAAATGGGTCATTTTTTAATTAAATACAATATTAATTACTGCGAGCATCATTAACGATATGTGAGATTTGACTAATTAGTGTAATAGTTTTGGAGTCACGCTCATTAAATATGAAAATTACAGCGGTCTGAAGAATCGCTTTCGTGATCAATCTTGTATGGACAGAAGGGAAATGATTTAGAGAGGCGCTTTTATTGTACAATTATCTTCATTGCAACTCTGCCATACTTGAAGAGAAGGAGAGAGAGGCGAGTGTCGAGGGGCCGCGGGCAGAAGGGGCCCGCAGCGCTCAAATGCAATCGCCTGCCTTTAACCAGACGAGACACGGCTTCAGTGATGGAGGCGCTCAGGACCGCTGTTTGGTGGAAATGACACGGTGTGCGTGTGATGCGTTCAGTCACGCTTGTTTGGCCCGAGGTGCTTTTCTGATTGGCTGAACCAAACGCTTCAATGTGCTGCCATTGTGCGTGATAAATCTGCCAAAGACAAGCCTATAAACTTCATTGTGTAGGTTTCACACCATTAAAGTAAACTAAAACCATAAAAAAATAATTACTTGAAATAAAGCAAGCTTAAAAAGTAAAATAAAATATGAAAAACTTACCTAGTTGCAAAGGCAACATTTCTCATTTTAATTTAGTTTAACTTGATGTACTAAAATAAACTGAAAAAAAATGAAAAACTATATACACATATTGAAAACTAATAAAATTAACAAAACATTACAAAAATTACTAAAACAAACTAAAATTAAAACAGAAAATGTGAAAGCAAAAAGGGGTAAAGGGGTTATTAAATGAAGAATCAAAATGTTCTTCAGAGGTTACTCTGCAATAAAAACGAGTTTCAGAACTCAAAACTAACTCCTCGGTTTAAAATATGAATTATTATTTTCTGAAACCCCAGGATTTTAACTCGGGGGAATTGTGACATCACGATTTTCCCTTTCTGAATAAATTGCTATAATCATTTATTAGTTCATCGTGGTGGCTGTTAATGTAGTAAAAGTAAAAATGCAGTAAAAGTTTTCAAAAGAGTTCCACATGTAATGCTCATTTCATATGCAAAGCTGCTATAGCCAATCACAGCAGTGGGCGTTTCCATTGAGTCTCACAGCAGACACGCCCCTTCAAAAGGAGCGTTCAAATCAGAGGCTAAAATCAGGGTCGAAAATTACCATTTATATCTAAATTATGACCATTTTTGATGAAAATACCATACTAAGATTATAAGTGAGCTTCAGGAAGCATTATAAAATAACTTTAAAAAAATGCATTTCATGAGCCCTTAAAGTGAAAATGACATTTAAATTAAATTAATATATTTTTCCCCTGTTCATTTAGTGTGGGAAAACATGCCTTGATTATATTTAACTATATATTTAGTGTTTCACACTTTGATATATTGTTATTCTATAAGCAAAAGTGTTGAGTAGCATCATTTGTGCATCTCTGCTCAGTCACAATGACAAATGACAATCATTCATATATCTGTTAGCTGTGAAAACATCACGACTTATCAAAACATTTCCCTCTACGTCTAGCATGAGATGTGAAAAGTTTGTGTTAGGAAGCCGCAGTAAAGTGAGCCAGAGCTTTGAATCACGGGTGACCTTGTATCTTTGATGCCCCTTTTGAATATCTTCATTTTAACATAAATACATCTCCCTGTCGCCTTAAATACATGCAATAATGCTATCGCCGGGGAATTCGAGTCCACTCATAATATAGTAAAGCTCACCTCCAGTCGAGGTGCCCGATAACCAACGCTTTTATCACATTTCATTTATTTTGTATTTTATACGGCCTCTGTCTTTGTGAAACGATTGCACCTGTTTTGATCTGATTAATTTTGTGCCAGCTCAAACAATTATTTCTCATCTTTATCAGTTAAAGGAATCACCCTCCTTTTATGGGTATCATTTATAACAAACGGACAGCTACCTGTTTATTAGAATTTCAAGCAGCATATCGCCAGCACAATCTTTCACCGTCCATATTTACATTTCAACTTTGGCTAAACAAGCATGACAAATACACACACACACACACACACACACACACACACACACACACAGGCACAGGCCTCATTTTAATACTGCCCTCTCTCTCCCCCCCTCAGATGCACAGACTTTATGCAGAAGTCATCCGGTGCTTTGAGACGCCTTACGGTCAGAATGAGCGTGCTGCAGATTACAGGTGCATGTCGATCAGGGTGGGGGTGTGTGTGTGTGTGTGTGTGTGTGTGTGTGTGTGTGCGCGGATGGCAGACAGAGAGAGGGACAGAGATCGTGACCCCGGGAAGCGCAGCCACGGCTCTGAGGCGCAGGGTAGGAATACAAACATATTTGCATGTGCCACGGCCGGAGCCGCGTTTGACATCTCAACAGCTGTTAATTATGAACTGGCCTGCCGAGAAGTCGACAGAGCTGTGAATATGCAAAACCAGGAGGAGCGGCCAGGGCCTGTCCAACACGCGTCAACTCCCTCCCTGTGCATGCTGAGACCGCGCCTGCCGGAAACATCAAGCACTGCTGAGTTAGGAAGCTTACACTATTCAATTCAAGTTTATTTGTATAGCGCTTTTCACGATACAAATCGTTGCAAAGCAGCTTTACAGAAAATTTTAAGTTTCTACATTTTATTTATGAGTAGGTTATTAGTGGTGACTATGACAGAAATGTACAGTAAGAATCATGCAGTTAGTTACAAATTGCACAAACAGACGGTGAACATTATTAACTGTAATGATTATATGTTGCGATTAAACTTATAGCAAAATATGGTAGTTTTGTGTAGTTTTTCTGAGGGTTAGCATCATCTGAGGTCTTCTGGGGGGTTGGCATCATCTCTTCTCAGGTGTTTGTAAAGGTTGGATCCAGACTGAAGCTTGTGTAATTCCTAGTTATCTCGGGATGCAAGTCCTGTGTCAGAAACAGAGAAGCAGATAGAGACAAAATTAGCGTAGCTTCTGTTCAGCCCAAGCAAAAATTATGTGTTCAACCCAAGCAAAGAACGATAATGTGCATTTTATCAGATAGAGCTGAAGTACAAGGTTATGAGATATATTATGTGAATGCTTGGCTAAAGAGATGTGTGTTTAATCTAGAATTAAACAGAGAGAGTGTGTCAGAACCCCGAACGTTATCAGGAAGGCTATTCCAGAGTTTGGGAGCCAAATATGAAAAAGCTCTACCTCCTTTAGTGGACTTTGCTATTCTAGGTACTACCAAGAGTCCAGAGTTTTGTGATCTTAGGGAGCGTGATGGATTGTAGCGAGATAGAAGACTAGGTACACAGGAGCTAAACCATTTAGGGCCTTATAGGTAAGTAGTAATATTTTGTAACTGATACAGAACTTAATAGGGTATTATGATCATATTTTCTTGACCTGGTAAGGACTGTAGCAGCTGCATTTTGGACTAACTGTAGCTTGTTTACATTTACATTTACATTTAATCATTTAGCAGACGCTTTTATCCAAAGCGACGTACAAATGAGGAGAACAATAGAAGCAATCAGACCATCGAGAGAGCAACAGTATACAAGTGCCATGACAAGTCTCAGTTAGTCTAGCACAGTAAACGTAGCTAGGAATTTTTTTATTTTTTTTTATTAAATAGAATAGGTAAGTGTTAGTATTAGTTAGTCAGGTTCTGGTGAAAAAGATGTGTCTTTAGATGTTTTTTGAAAATGGCTAAAGACTCAGCTGTTGGAATTGAGATCGGGAGGTCATTCCACCAGCTGGGCACAGTCCAGGAAAAGGTCCGTGAGAGTGATTTGGTACCTCTTTGGGATGGCACCACAAGACGTCGTTCACTTGCAGAACGCAAGCTTCTGGAGGGCGCATAAGTTTGAACTAGCAAGTTTAGGTATATTGGTGCAGTGCCAGTTGTGGTCTTGTAGGCAAACATCAGTACCTTGAATTTGATGCGAGCTGCTATTGGTAGCCAGTGTAACCTGATGAAGAGAGGGGTAACGTGAGCTTTTTTCGGCTCATTAAAGACCACTCTGGCTGCTGCATTCTGGATCAGTTGCAGAGGCTTGATAGTACATGCGGGAAGGCCCGCCAAGAGAGCATTACAATAGTCCAGTCTGGAGAGAACAAGAGCTTGGACAAGGAGTTGTGCGGCTTGCTCTGACAGGAAGGGCCTAATCTTCCTAATGTTGTATAAGGCAAATCTGCAGGACCGGGCCGTTGTAGCAATATGGTCTGTGAAGCTTAACTGATCATCGATCACAACTCCAAGGTTCCTGGCTGTCCTGGAAGGAGTTATGGTTGACGAACCCAGCTGTATAGAGAAGTTGTGGTGAAGTGATGGGTTGGCTGAGAACACGAGCAGTTCTGTCTTAGCAAGATTGAGCTGAAGGTGATGGTCCATCATCCAGCTAGAAATGTCACTCAGACAGGCTGCAATGCGAGCAGTTACCGTCGGATCATCTGGTTGGAATGAGAAGTAGAGTTGAGTGTCATCAGCATAGCAGTGGTAGGAAAAGCCATGCTTCTGAATAACCGATCATAATGATGACATGCAGATGGAGAAGAGAAGTGGTCCAAGCACTGAGCTTTGGGGAACTCCAGTAGCAAGAAGTTGTGACTTTGAAACCTCACCCCTCCAAGACACCCTGAAGGACCTATCTGAGAGGTAAGACTCAAACCACAGGAGGGCGGTTCCTGAGATGCCCATCTTTCTGAGGATGTTTATTGAAGATGCAGGACAACCACCTAGCAGTGCATTAAAATAGTCCAGTCTAGAGGTCATGAATGCATGAACTAGCTTTACTGCATCACTGTTTACTGATTTAAAGTGATTCTGCATCACTTTACTGTTTCTAAGATGAAAAAATGCTGTTTTTGAACTGTCAAATCAAGGAAATACCGCAGTACTGCATCATTTAGTTGCACTAGTCAGGGTTCCTCAAATCTTTCCCTGGAGGGCCAATCTGCTGCAGAGTTTAGCTCCAACCCTGATCAAACTCACCTACCTGTGATTTTCTAATGATCTTGAAGACTCTGATTAGCATGCTCAGGTGTGTTTGATTAGGGTTAGAGCTAAACTCTGCAGGAGTGGGCCAGATTTGAGGATACCTGTACTAGATAAACATTGCAAGAATTAGATGTTTTGTTTCCAGTCATGACTTGGAGAAACTTGTTCATGGCTTTATCACCAGCAGGTGGATTATTGTAATGGTCTCCAAAGAAGACCATTAGACAGCTGCAGCTCATCCAGAACACTGCTGCCAGGATTCTGACTAGAATCAGAACATCTGAGCATATCACACCAGTCCTCAGGTCCTTACACTGGCTTCCAGTTACATTTAGGATTGATTTTAAAGTACTTTTACTCGTTTATAAGTCACTCAATGGCCTAGGACCTAAATACATTGCAGATATGCTCACTGAATATAAACCTAACAGACCCCTCAGATCATTAGGATCGAGCCAGTTAGAAACACCAAGGGTTCACACAAAACAAGGGGAGTCCGCTTTTAAAACATGAGCCACATTTAAATCTAGATTCAAAACTCATCTGTTTAGCTGTGCATTTACTGAATGAGCACTGTGCTACGACCGAACTGATTGTATTGTATTTTATGTATAATAATTTTCTATTCAGGTTCTTCATTGAACATCAATGGCACTAAAGAGTGTATGACTGGGTTAATATTCCTGAAATTATGATATCCGGATGATTTCAATGCACTTTGGGTTGCAGAGATTTAGGATGAAATCTCTCCTCTAATCCTTTATGTGAATGTGTTCAAAATATCCTCTCAGTGACGGATTCAAAAGTGTGATTCAACAAATTATAACAATTTTCAATAAAAAATATTTAACACATTTTGTTAATTTAGTGTGGAAAACATGCCTTGATTATATTTACTGTTTTGAATATTTAACATTAACTTTGTTGTTTGCTTGAAACGATGGTTCATCTCAATGAAGAATAAAAAATCTGAAGATCATGTGACACTGAAGACTGGAGTAATGATGCTGAAAATACAGCTTTAATCACAGAAATAAATTACAGTTTAACAGATATTCACATAGAAAACAGCTGTTTTACATTGTAATAATATATCACTGTTTTTACTGTATTTTTGATCAAATAAATGCAGCCTTGGTGCACAGAACAGACTTTATTCAAAACATAAAAAATAGTAATTCCAAACTTTTGACCAGTAGAGTGTATATTCTAAGACTTGTGCTTTAATGTGCCAGTAGCAAATACCAGTTTACATTTCCAGACATTGATTTTGCCAGTAACTGTAGTAATCAAGCAAGACTTTTGACCGTTCAGTCACTCTGGGATTACATTAAGAGACAGAAAAACTAAATCCATAGCAGCGTTTGCACACGTGCATCAGTATTTAATGTTGCTTTACTGTAGATTTCTGCAAGACCTTCTTTGGAGTCTTCATCACAGACTCTATGATGCAGGGGCGTAAATTTCGTCTAACAGTGCAGTTTTTGGGGGACACAATATACATACACAGAGAGAAAAATTTCTCAAGAGCAGTGCATTTTTTGAAGGGGACACAAATAATACAGCTAAAATTGTTCATTATTGTCGAGGATGTCACATACACAGAAAAGAGAAGCTACTACTATTAGTGTGACTACAGATAATCTATTTGCAATGTGTAGCAAAAGTCTGCTATTTTCAGTGTAAATATAATAATCAAAAAATCATCCGATGTTTAAGTGAATTAAAAGCTAATTGACAGCCTTACTTACTGGAGTTCCACAACTACTGAGATTCTCTCTGACTTGTTTATTTTCAAAATGTTTCTAAACTAAAACATTATTTACAATACACAGTGTGGTTATTTAAATCATATTTTTAGGGGGGACAACCCTCAGATAGGGGGGGTCTTGTCCCCCCCGACCCCCCCGGGATTTCCGCCTATGCTATGATGGTGTGATCAGATCTCTGTCTTGTGTCCTAGAGTCGCTGAGACTGATTTCAGCAGACTAAAGCACGCTGGGTCAGCAGTCAAACGTCTGCTTTCTGGCTCGAGGAGAGCAAACATCTCACAGGCTCAGAGGACGGAGGTTACAGTGGGTCTGGGCCTTTAATGTGAAGAGTATCTCTGGGAATTTTAATTACTTTCCCTCCCCCAACCGCTGAATCTGCGCTAATATCCCCCCCAAGGACTTTTATAAATTTCATCATTAATAAAATCGGACATTCAATTAGTCCCAAAATCCAGATTGCCAACTGTTTCATAACAGTTGTGCTATGATTTCCCCTTCTTTGTTATAAGTTATAAGAACGAGGAGAGCACGCGGGGGGGTGCTGAAAGTTAAAACTAATTTCATTAATCTAATTGTCATCACTTCAAACCATCTCTTAATTAGTACAAATTAATATGATTAATCACAATAATGACAAAGACTCATTCAATTACAGCGTTTGAATGGCGAGGGGGTGTGCTGGGGGTGATACGGCCAGAAGAAACAGGGCGGTCAGGATTCGTCCTGATTATTCTAATAACGACAGGTTATCATTCACCCTCACACATTAATAAGCTCAGAAGAGCCACTTTGTCACTACTGTGTTGTTCGCCGGCTCACAAAAGCTCCTTTTTGAGCGTTAAATGCGGTCCATTTACAGAGAAACGGCTGATTTGACGCAATGAAACGACGTGGCGGTGCTATTCAACGTTTACAAGCGTTAAACAGACGGTGATATTGTTCACGTTTATATTTTGAAATATGTTACTGTCATGACAAACAAATCACAAAGGTCTGTGCTTCAGTAAGGTGATGTGAGAAGTCAAGCATCACTATTGATATCAGTTAGGTCAGGGGTTCTCAAAGTGTGGTATGCAGAGGAATCACTCAATTAAATATAAATTAATGTTAAAACACAATGGCCTGGTTTCACAGACAGGGCTTAGACTAAACCAGGATTAGGCCATTGTTCAATTAGGAAATGTAAGTAATTTTTATTAACATGCCTTAGAAAAAACATTACTGGTGTGCATCTCGAGACAAAACAAAGGCACTGATGTATTTTAAGATCAATCAGTGCAAGTTTCTTTCAGTTGAAACAGCTCAGATTTACACTTTAGTCTGGGACTAGGCTTAAGCCTTGTCTGTGAAACCATTTTAATTTAATCTTTATTTGAGTGAAGTTTTTTTTTTCTTCTACATTTAAGTACAGTACAGTTTTTGTTTAACTTTTAGGTACAATACATTTTAATTGAATCATTTTTTTATTTTTTTATTTACCTGTTTGTAAGCACTGTGCAGTGTTCATGTTCAAACTGTGTATTTACAATGTTAAAGTGGCTGACAACAATAAATGTTCTTATTAGGAATAAAACTGCCTCGTTTTTGAACTGTGCAGAGCTGTAGCTGAATAGTTAGGCCTACTACACTACTGTATTTTAAAGTGCTCCTATTATGCCATTTTTAAGGTTGCTAATATTGTTTTATGAGTGTCCTAAAACAGGTTTACATGCATCCAAGGCCAAAAAATAGCTTTAATTTTTACCTCATTTCTAAATGATTCGTAAACGACTCGTGCGAAGAATCAGTCTCTCTAAGCCCCTCCTCTCCGTGATCCCTCGCTGCTGTGATTGGTCAGTCTCTAAACCCCTCCTCTCCGTGAGCCCTCGCTGCTGTGATTGGTCAGTCTCTAAGCCCCTCCTCTCCGTGAGCCCTCGCTGCTGTGATTGGTCAGTCTCTAAGCCCCTCCTCTCCGTGAGCCCTCGCTGCTGTGATTGGTCAGTCTCTAAACCCCTCCTCTCCGTGAGCCCTCGCTGCTGTGATTGGTCAGTCTCTAAGCCCCTCCTCTCCGTGAGCCCTCGCTGCTGTGATTGGCCAGTCTCTAAGCCCCTCCTCTCCGTGAGCCCTCGCTGCTGTGATTGGCCAGTCTCTAAGCCCCTCCTCGCTGCTGTGATTGGCCAGTCTCTAAGCCCCTCCTCTCCGTGAGCCCTCGCTGCTGTGATTGGTCAGTCTCTAAACCCCTCCTCTCCATGAGCCCTCGCTGCTGTGATTGGTCAGATGGCGCAGTCCTTTGTGATTGGTCTACCATATACAGCACGAATGACAGCCCATGGGCGGACATTATGCAAATGTGTTACTTTGTGACGTAACAGAACAAGATTCGAATTCCTGACGACTCATTTAGGCGATTGCGAGCCGACTCTTTTTTTTATAGACAATAGCTTTATATATCGTGCACTACTTCATAACTTTGCAGAAAGTTTATGTTCACATACTGCTACATGACACACTGCATGAAAGGTAATATTCGAAAAGGCATAATAGGGGCTCTTTAATGTCGGTCACTATGGTGGTACTTAGAGAGCTAAATGTTTTCTGAGGTGGTACTCGGTATAAAAAGTTTGAGAACCACTGAGTTAGGTGAACAAACCCCTAACTATTAAATGTTTTGGTCCAGGATCATTTATGATCTTGTTGTGAAAAGATGTGCTGAGGAGCAACTTACGACCTGTTGTCTATGATTGCAGAAAACATACAGAATCGCAGGATCAAGTCATAAAATTAGAATTTACTTTATGCAAATTTTGGGCTGTGCACTTAAAATGGTGATATGGACTAGTTTCTGTGAATATTAAACCATGAAAGGCTACTGAAATATGAATTCTGCATATTCTATTTGTCTCTGTGTGAATAAACGGCACTGATTTATTTACTACATACAGTACATAACTTACTGAAGCATGCATGACGCTCGTCTGCGTCTCAATATATGAACTGATGAGATGAACACATGGACTTCATCTCCAGAGCTGCTTCAGCAGCATTACACCATTTCATTTGAGAAAACTAACTTCAGACAACCCACCAAAATAAAAGTTTACTTATATGACAGAATATTACTATTGCACAGTAGAATGCACTTCTCAAAGTAATAATAATACAATTATTTAAAAAACGTTTTTTTCAAGGATTATGATTATTTCTTTCATGTTCTTTTCATGAACAGAAAACCTCTCTTGTGCAGCACTTTTTTTTGGCATGGAAAGATTTAAAAAAAATGTTTGATGTTTTATGCCTTAATTTGATTTCCACAGTTTTTGATAATCCATTTGTATTAAATTATAAATCCTGAAACATTTTAACAAGACAAAACAGAATTTCTGAAAGAAAAAAAAGACATTTCATATGGGTCCTATTATTGTTAAAAAAAATTATAATTCATTAAGTTGTTAAAGTTTTATGTATTTTATTGATTAAATATGCTTTTTGATTATTCAAATTTACCTTAACCATTAAATGTAATTAAGAAAAAATACAACGGATTTAATAGGGCTCTAAAATATGTTTTTTGTTCAATTTTAAATTAATTGTTGTTAAATTGTATAGGTTTCATTATTTCAATTACTTCACTTTTTTAATTAGTAAAATTTAATTTAACCCAAAAAAATTCAATAAATGAATTCGGGAAAAAATACAACCGAATAAAAAAAAAATTAAAATAAAATGAACTTTATAGGGTCCTTCAAACTACACAAAGAGCCTTAACTTAGCTAACCAGGAGGGCAGACGCATGCCTTGATATGTAATAACACCGGGTCACACAGATGGACTAAACAGAGCGCTCTGACTCTAGAGAGAGCAAGCATCACACTCAGTGGGGCTTCTGTCATTCAGTCACTTACACTGGTTTAGTGAGAAACAAAGCTACTTACCTAGTTCAGCTGAGAGCAGCTCAGATCCAGTGAGTGTGAAGATCTGTCAGCAGAGAAAACAATCATACGCTGAACACTGATATCAAATGATATCTACACAGTCATGATTCGCTCCCCATGTGGGAATTTAAAACGTTTCTTTACGATGTAGCTACAGATATTACAACACTGAGAAACACACAGTCAATCCTCATGAACTGCTGGCATCTGATATGAATGTGTTAAAATGACCTCGCACGCATAAAGAGTGATTTCAGCCAACGAAATATGTTAGAGATCCGAACTATATGAGTGCTAATGCTTTTTTAAGATCAGTCAGTTCAAACAGTTCCATAATGTGCTTTGTTAGCTAGTACAAAACAATATTGTATATTTATTTTAATATTAGTATTTCCCAGGCTTGCAAATTACAATTAAAATTGCCAATTAGCCACGACCATGTGAACCCTGATTAATGCACACGCTCATCACAGACTCGTGCTTTCACACAGCAGACCAGTTTTCACACTATGCACCGTGATATTCTCGCTCTTCTTGCCAAAGTGAACCCAATTTCCACGCTTTCCAGTTTAAGTGCCCCCCCAACCCTCAACTAATAATGTGCTTGAGTATGGGGTAACTATCTGAGGAAGTGATTTATTGATGAAGTTCAGGGCAGGGGTTTGAGACAGAGGCTTCAGTGGGTCAATCCTGCCCTCTGCTGGATCATAAACTCATAAACTTCAGTTCTGAGTCTGTAACATGCATTAATACTGGAGAGGCTCTTTCAGGATCCAAGCATGAAGCGCTGAGAGCCCTACTGTTCTGTCAAGATCATTATTATATGATTTGTTAAGGCCTGAAACATGTGACATCAGTGGAAAAAGGTTGAAAAGTCTCCAATATTTCAATAACACTGAGAACAATCTTTTACTCACCCTCATGTTGATCCAAACTTGTATGACTTTCTGCCTTCTGTGGAACACAAAACAGGGTCCAAACATTTCAAGCTCCAAAAAGGACATAAAGGCAGTGTAAAAGTAATTCAAACAACTCCAGTGGTTTAGTCTTCTAGAGCAGTGCAATCACTGTGTACAATGAACATCTACATTACATTTAATGATTTGCTTTATTTGTCTTATTTCCTTATTTTTAAAATGCATTTCA
>CM049858.1:1487856-1550356 GCA_027422415.1 Schizothorax lantsangensis | reverse complement strand
CAAGCTTTGATAATGTATTCATTCAAGACTTGAAGGCCTATCAACCCTGTTAACCTCACAACCATCTCTTATTACAATAATCAGAGGATTGTGTTTGACTGATATCACCATCCTTTGAAGACACGCGCTCTGCTAGGACAAGGAACATCTACATTCATTTTTTTTATATATATAATATGTTTATATTAACTAGAGGTTTAAGATAATTTTATATCACTAGAGGACAATCTTAAACCATCAGTGCTGTTACCATGATGCTCTACAGCAATCTAATGATTACTAAAAACTGGTATTTGTAGAGAAAAACAAAACACTTATCAGTATTAACCTTCATACAGACCCCTTAAAACACCACGACCTTGAGCACAAGCCTGTCAGCTCTGTTACTGTTCATTTCTCCTCACATTGTCAAGGTCACGGGTTTGATTCAGGGAAGGCATGAACTGATAAAATGTCAAAATTGTCTGTAAGTGTAAAAGTGCATACTGCATAAACATATAATTCAGCCTGAGATGCCACAATAACATGTATTAACCGGTAAGCTTGCCGTATGAGATGAAAATCAGAAAAACTGGTTGAAATAGAACCGTTTATTGAACCTTTGGACAAAACATTACAATAATAATCTACAAATAATAACAATAATAATAATAAAATAAAATAAATCAGGCTTTTCTCATACAGTCTGATACAGAGAGAATATGAATGAAAAAAAATATTTAGAGGCTCAAACTGAGCAAAAATATAATTTGGTGCTGATGCTGATATTTATGATGAAATTCTGATGCTTGTGATGTAAATCAATTAGAGATTTATAGCAGTATAGCAGATACTGACATACAATAAAGTGATATAAAATTATACAATTATATAAAACCATAAAATGATCAGTGGTCGCTCTATATCTCCAATAATGTCTCAGTAAGATGAGATGTAAATGATCCAAACATATAATGCAATGCTGATTGAGAGATGAATAATAAAGGCTCCTCAGAAGATGTGAGATGAAGATCATTCCTCCGCTGAGGAACAGTGAAAGTAAAGCTCCTCAAAAGATCCTGATGATCAGATTTGAGACTAAAACATGATTGATGGAGAATCAAGTAAAGCTGAGCTGCTTCAGTCCAGTAAGTGTTCATCTGGAGATATGACTGCAGTTATTCTGACGTTTACTTGATCAAAATCAGTCAAGATTTGACAGAAAAAGACACGAGAAGCAGCAGCTGAAGCTGAACGTCTGTACAATTACACTAAAAGCGCTTTTACTGGATAAAACACTCAATCAGAGACAGAAAGCATGCAGTAGATTGAGTGTGAAACAGGTTTAACAGCAAAGACTGGTCATGTTGATCATTTAGAGACCTTAGAAATCAAATTTGATACAGTAGACTTTATAGGTATAAAAGTTAGAGAGAAATTTTTAACAAAATGTTTAAAGAAAACATAGACTGGTCAGTAAATGCCATGATATTTGAACATGGTAGTCATAACTAGCAGCACAGTATTTGTTTGTAAGTGTTGCTCTCAGATCGGTCTCAGACTGCTGTCTCTCTCACTCTTGTGTAAATGGTCTTTGTGCTGGACTGAGTCTGCTCTGTCTAATAATGGCGTGAACATGAACAGGTCATGAAAGCTGTAAGAAGAGTCAACGACTGCAGTAACATATGCACTCTTCTCATTCCTCTCTGGTCCTGAGTCTGCTTCAGTTCATCCAGCATCACTCACACACACACCATCTCTGCCTCTCGACACACATTACACAGCACTGGATCAAGTTTATTGGTGTTAAATGAAAAACATTTGAAGCAATAAATACCTCAGCAGTACCTGCTCAAAACTGCAATGCTTTCATTACTTGTTTTAAGCATTAATCTCCTTAAATGTACTATTTGTAGTCTTCTAAATAAATGATTGCTCTTTATCTGAATTATATCAATTATAGAGCATCTTTTGAGGAAGAGCTGTGATGATACCATGGTATAAGATAACTGATTACTTTATTCACTCATCCATCATTTTCCAAACCGCTCGGCCTTTACTTTATTCACATGAATAGACTGGTATCTACACACAGCATGTAGCACAACAGCATTGCTGGAGCTCAGACACTACGGTCATGGGTTCGATTCCCAATGAATGCATCAACTGATCAAATCAAGCTTGAATGCAGCATAAGTCACTTTGGATAAAAGATGAACAATAACCTATACTTCAAATATTGCTTATAGCACAAGTGGAATCACTTAATAAGTTTTCATTAGTTAACTCATTTTTTTAACATGAGCAAACAATGAAAAATACTTCTAAAGCATTTATTAATCTTAGTTTATATTAATTTCTGCATTTACTAATACACTAATAAAATCAAAAGTTGTATCTGACTCATGTTGTTTCAAACTGCTATGACTTACTGATAAAAACAAACAAAAGGGAATGTATTGCTCAGATTATATTCAAGCCTATCCCATCATGTGACTTCAGAAGAGCTGAGGATTATATACAGTAATGCACATATGTTGTGATACTTGTGTTATAATATCGTGCTTTAATGGTGTTTTTGTCTTTGTCTTGACAGACATGTTCATGAATTAGTGTTATTTTAGTATCATTGAGGTACTATATCGTTTTTTTAATTGTATTATCCATTTTAATTTTAAAGTTTTTATTATATTTTGTTTTTTATTTTGTCATTTTCATTCGATTTTGTTTTAGTGATTTTGTCCGGTTTGTCAGAGAATAGACTTTAAAATTCTCCTCTTTGTATATAAATCCCTACACAACCTAGCTCCTGTGTACAGTACGTCTCTGAACTTCTTCATCTCTACGATCCTGTGAGCAGGTTTTGTTGGTAGTCCCTCACGGAAAGGGGAGCGTGTGTTTGAGGTGGCAGGGCCACGACTTTGGAATACCCTGCCTTTACATTTACATTTACATTTATGCATTTAGCAGATGCTTTTATCCAAAGCGACTTACATTGCATTCAAGTTACAGTTTTACATTTTATCAGCTCTTGCTTTTCCTGGGAATCGAACCCATGATCTTGGCGTTGCTCTACCATTTGATCTACAGGAAAGCTTTAGAGATTAGAGATTAGACCTTTAGAGATTAGAACGGCCTCTTCTCTGTCTGTTTTTAAACTGTTTTTGTGTGTTTTCCTTAGTGTATTAAGTACTGTGATATGGTCATTTTTAAAGGTTGTTCAGGTCAGTTTTCTGTGTATGTGGTATAATCTTGCTCTTCTGTGAAGCAGTTTGGTTGTAAATGTGCTATACAAATAAAATGAACTTGAACTAAATGAAAATGAGAAAAAATTGCTGTAGCAATTATAGCCGGAATATATATGTATATATATTTTTTTTTTTTGTTAACTTTAAGACAGAAAAAATAAAAAATATTTTTTTTTTACATATGGTTACCATTTTAAATGTTCCTCTTATATATATTTTTTTACCATTTGTTGTTGCTTGTTAGTCACATTTTTTAACATATTGTAGAGTTCATTTTATCAATATTCTGATTTCTGAATATTCTGATATTCAGATTTAATCAAATTTAACATCAACACAACATGTTCTTTCAGTTGTTTGGTATTTCGCACATGAATTGAGATGAGGATTTACATATGACTTATTTTACTCATAACCTGTATTTTTGGATTTGTTAAATATGTTGTTAAATATGTTTTTCTGATAATATGTGTTAATAAGTCACTTGTTTTTAATTAAGATGCAGAATAATTTTTGATAAATAAGGGATGGCCCACTTTACCTGAAAATAAATTTATCTGGAGTACATGACCTCAGAATGTTTATTGATATATATCTTGCAAATAACACTTTATATGAACTGTATTTGAATTGAAATATTAAAGCTGGACATTAAATTTAGCAAAAGTAAAAAAGAAAAGAAAAAGCATCAAGGTATCTATATTACACGTTTTACAAAAAGTGGCCCACTTTACCTGAATTCACCCGGTTTCATTTCAAGCTGGTTTTAGTTTAGTTTTTAGTTATCTATAATAACCCTACAATGAATGAAGTAAATAATGACAGATCTATGTCTCGTTGTGAATGCCAGCGGTTTGTGCCGTGGCTCCGGAGGGGACGGGGCCCGTCCAGAGCGCCTCACGTCTCTGTGGCCCCTGCGGCCCCTGACCTTGCCCGCCGCCCGGAGGACGTCTCTCATTACAGCACACATTCAGATAAGCCCATTTCTTTTCTTGCAGCATCTCTTTAATGTCAGGCCTGAAATATGAAGTCATTAGGCGATATTAAAACAGTGCTGACAAACTAATTAACAGAAGACATTATACGGGACGGGCTCGATTAATCCGCTTTAATTGCTCTTTTAAATGGAGGCCCCAATTAAAATTAATAAAGATTTAGCGGTGATCACACAGAACCTCGACGAGGAGTTACTGTCTGAAGGGCAGGCAGAAGTCAGGCGTCTCAGAGCGACCCTCGCGGGACACCATCAGCTAAAACATACACGCGCTTATAAACAGTGCTGGGCTAGACACTCAACAAATATCATATACATACACGCACTTATAAACAGTGCTGGGCAAGATACTCAACAAATATCATATACATACACGCACTTATAAACAGTGCTGGGCAAGATACTCAACAAATATCATATACATACACGCACTTATAAACAGTGCTGGGCTAGATACTCAACAAATATCATATACATACACGCACTTATAAACAGTGCTGGGCAAGATACTCAACAAATATCATATACATACACGCGCTTATAAACAGTGCTGGGCTAGATACTCAACAAATATCATATACATACACGCGCTTATAAACAGTGCTGGGCTAGATACTCAACAAATATCATATACATACACGCGCTTATAAACAGTGCTGGGCTAGATACTCAACAAATATCATATACATACACGCGCTTATAAACAGTGCTGGGCTAGATACTCAACAAATATCATATACATACACGCGCTTATAAACAGTGCTGGGCAAGATACTCAACAAATATCATATACATACACGCGCTTATAAACAGTGCTGGGCTAGATACTCAACAAATATCATATGTGACCCTGCAGCACAAAACCAGTCTTGAGTCGCTGGGTATATTTGTAGCAATAACCAAAAATACATTGTATGGGTCAAAATTATTGATTGTTATTTTATGCCAAAAATCATTAGGATATTAAGTAAAGATCATGTTCCATGAAGATATTTTGTAAATTTCCTATCATAAATATATCAAAACTTAATTTTTGATTAGTAATATGCATTGCTAAGAACTTCCTTTGAACAACTTTAAAGGTGATTTTCTCAATATTTAGATTTTTTTGCACCCTCAGATTCCAGATTTACAAATAGTTGTATCTCGGCCAAATATTGTCCTATCATATATTTCCATTGATGTATGGTTTGTTTATTTATTCAGCTTTCAGATGATGTATAAATCTCAATTTTAGAAAATGGACCCTTATGACTGGTTTTGTGGTCCAGGGTCTCATGTGCAGAACTGTAATAGTCTTCTACTGTGTGAATGTCTTCAGCACTTAAGGCCTGTAAGGCTTACTTTTCATTGTATGCATCGCAAACACATTTCAAGACACTTCTTCTTTCTTTTGCTTTAGTGTGCCAGAAGTAAATATCAGTTTTAGATTTCCAAACATTTCTTTTGCATATATTGTAATAATTCAGTTATAATTCATTCTTTTTTGATGAGGGATTTCACAAATATCTGATTAATTAATCTCACAACAACATATTTCACAGTCATGTTTTCACCATTAGTTTTTTATTATTTATTCTGGGATGGACTTATTATTAGTGATCGACCGATATTGATTTTTTTATAACCGATATCGATACCAATTATTTGCATGTTTATGTGTCCGATAACCGATATGCAGAACTTATCATCATTTACTGTTATAAAGTAAGTAAATAACTGAGTGAAGTAAGTCCATACTTCACTTTGGTTTTTCCTCCTTTCAGTCATCTTAAAAATAAAAAAAGTGTTGAAAACTAAATATTACTCATTAGTTACTCCTTTACAAAAGTAATATCATTACTTTACTTAGCCTGTTACTCTCTATCAACAGTAATTAGTTACACTGGTTAGTTACATGACTTTTCTTTCACGGCCCACATAAGCTGCATATCTTCCCCAAAAAAATCTTCTAAAGTGTTACTAACAATATATTTCTGCCTCATCATTTGATCAAAATCCACACTGGATCGCAGTCAGAAGTTATTACAAACACTCAATAGTGATTAATATTAACGTTTAAGTAAAAGTGTTGTATTGATCTCATTAATTGTGTAGCTTGAAGCTAATTGTAGCTCTAATTTCTCTGCTATGCCCATATATGATTATATTCCATGATGTATTTTATCAAAATAACTCATATAATTAATAAGAAAATGTTTCATTCTCTAAAATAATTGTATACACTTTCTATCAGGATCAGAGGGATGTAAAGCAAGAGTAAAATAAAGCCACAACTTACACATCAGTGTTCAGATCATCTTTTCTCCTCACAAAATCAATATAATGGCAATATTTCCATCCGCTGAATGTAAGCTTTTTCATATTCCATATGCCTCCTGTACTGATAACTTCATGTGTCTGTGCATGTTGTGAAAATTATGAAAATAAATCTAGGAATTATTGAATTGTTGGACTTTGTGGCATCAAAAGTAATGAGCCGTTTTATGGATAGTAATTGTAATATTTTTACTGAAATCTTACTAGTAATTAGTTACACTACTAGTTACTGCAAAAAGTAATATTACTGTAACTAGTTACTGCCCAACACTTGTTATAAATGAAACAAAGATTATTGAGAGTAATACGGTCTGCAAGAAAAAAAAAATCGTTATACTTAAAATTAGTAAAATTTCACTAAATATCAATGCTGTTTGCCGTTTGTTTGTAATTTCCTGTGAAATTGACTATCAATGTCTGAGTTGTTTCTACATCATATTTTTCACCTATGAGGGCCTTTGTTTGGCTGTATTGTAGTTTGTGTTCAGAGAATCTGTCTCTCTTCTCTCTGTCATTCAGAGCAGCTGTGATCCACTGAATGATGAGACAGAAGCAGATACAGACTGATGGAGATCAAACTCATAATTCATACTGTACGTGATCCTGATGCTGCACTGATGTTACATTACATTCATATTCAAGTGTTTCCCTCTTGTGGACAAACTTATGAAGCACAAGACCTGATATGCACTTGCATTGGTTTGTGGGTTTTGTATTTATATTACAGTTTTTTTCAATTGCTAACAAGCGTTTACCAATACTTAAAGTACTTTTTCTAAACTCTTAACACAGCAACACACCTGCATCACACAGTTAGCTAAATAGTTAATTTTCTGGCCAAAACCACATTTTATTAAATAAATACAAACTCTACATTTCAAAATGCTGAATACGTTTTTCTTCATATACTAACTCTATCAAAACACAGCAAACACGATTCAAAATCGAGTCATTCGGTCAAAACATCAGCACTGGTTTTCTATCCAACAGGAACATGTAGATAATCATAGTGCATAGACTGTCCAAATGATAACAATTAATGGCATTACAAAAACTGCATTACTTATCATGTCTCAGTTCGACCTGTATAGAACATACAGTATAAGATCCATTAAAAATATAACAACAATGACAATAATAATAATAATTCAGCCAGCTAGTTCATTTTTGTGTGTGTGAGTGGATTCATGTGTACAGCATAGTGAAGGATCATCAGTACTTTATGGAATGTAAAACAAAAGTGACAGATTTGATGCAGTAAAGGCTTTACTGGCAAAATGAAATAGCTGTCAGTGATCATAAAAAACAAAACATACAGCCCTTTGCCTTTTGCCCCCTACCTCTCCGTCTCCCTTGTCAAAAAGTCAGAAAGAGCTTGACAGTATTACCAAGTATGTTTACACACACAAGGAATGACAGGAGCTTCCAGAGCAGAAGAAAGTACGGACATAGTGCAGACATACATAGGAATTATACACAGGAACACTACTGTAATATAACACTTATATAAGAAAAACAGAAAATTAAATAATGCACTGAATACAGAAGTAGAAATATAGAGGGAAAAATGTAATTGTGTAAATGAATGAATGTTATTTACAAGTGTGCAGTTCACAAATGAACAATTTTCGGTTTTCTCTGTATAAATGTGTCAGTTATGATGAACAATGTATTGTTATGAATGTTTTACAATTGTTCAGGCTGAATATAACCTGCGTTAAGAAACTGTTCTGGTGGTTGGTATCGCTGACCAGAAGGCAACAGTTCTAAGAGAGAGTGGGCAGGGTGTGTGGGGTCCAAATTGACTTTCTTAACCCTTTTCCTCACTCTGGAGAAGTAAAGATCTTGGAGGTTGGGCAGAGGGGCACTCATATTCCTCTCAGCAGTCCTGACTGTCTGCTGTAGTCTCTTGATGTCTGATTTGGTAGCTGAACCAAACCAGACAGTCAACTATTCCTCTCCCTCGTCCAACTCTCCCCCCTCCAGACATTTTCTTTATTTGTATGCTTCTCTGTGTTGTTCTGTATTGTTTTGAACAAAACCAATCCAGAGAGTGTCTTTTTATTGTGCATGGCCATGTATGGAAAGACTGGGAATTATTCATTAAGATTGGAATCAGCTATTTCTCTCTTTTAAGCTGCTGTTGTTGCAGAAGTAGAGGCTTTACACTGTATTTAAAGTTAGGAACATTAGGTCTTCATTTCTGTCATGCTGTGTTTAAGCATTAGTAAAAAAAGATAAGAAAGATCCATGATTTTGGTATGGGGTAAGCTTGTGTGAAAAGAACATATAAGCATTTTAGAAACGTGTTAATTGACTGAATATTGTGTGAAAACAACATGAATTGTGTTAATGGTATGGTCACAACAGACGGATGTTGTGTTAACTGTGTTTAGAGTTTATGTGACTACAGATTGGACAAAGGGATGTTAGCAATTGAAAAAAACTGTAATTCAGCCAAAAATATATATAAAATATATGTCGTTTCAACCTTCATACCATAATTTATTTCTATCAGGGTATGCAAGAAAATGCATTTCAAGTCTTACAATAGCCTAGATTGAGGCTAGATTCAACTGAACCTAGGAAAGATGGATGTTTATTCTACATGGCCTGCTTCTGATTAAAGGTAGATTTAAAGTGATTTAATAATGGGTCATATTTCCGTACATTGTAATATTGCATTTTTTGGAGTGTTTTAAACTATGTTCCTTGCTTAAGGTTTTTTTTGTTGTTGTTTTTTTTTTTTTTTTTTTCAAATGTGCTACATGTTCACACATGTTTTAGACAAGAAACGAAATTTTTATATCAGATATTTTTAGAAAATATATATTTATGTAAATATATTTTTAAACATGTTTTAGAAAATATATTTTTTGGCCATTTTTTTGTGTGTATTTTTGAAAATATATTTTAAATGTGCAAATATATTTTGAAAAATATACAAAAAATAGCCAATAATTGTATTCATAGAAAATATATTTACATAAATGTATGTTAGCAAATACATATTTTTGGCCTATTTTTTTGTGTATATTTTAAAATATATTAATTTTTTTTGCTGTATGGGTCATCATATAGAGAAAATCATGAAAAAGAGCTGATTGAATGCTCCTTGTCCTTAATATATCAAAACAATATTTAATGTCAGTTCTATTCCATAATTATAGACTTTTTAATTATAGACAGTCAGGTGCTGCACTGAATGATTTTTTTTCAGGTGAAGAGAACAGTAATTTTACATCATACACTGTATGGTTTTATGGCATATATGTTGAAATGTGAAATTTTATATAAAAAATAATATTTTTTCTACTTTGAAAAAGGAAAACAAGCTTATTTAATGAAAGAAATGTATTCTGAATATACCAGGCGTTTCGTGTTTGTTTTCTTTATAATATTGTTTTAACTGATAATGGTTTTACAGGTCTTCGTCTCTGTCCTCAATATCATGTTTTTGTGTTAAAACACACGAGCAGAAGCCAGTTCCCTCACTTGCAGGAAGTGAAGTCGTTTTGGAGGGAAATCAGCAGCACAAGCATCAGCAAGTGTTCATGGATTTGATGAATTGTGTGATTTTTCTTCTTTTATTATATGTTATATTATGATCTATCAGTCCCTCACTTGACCTTACAGCAGCTCTTTATCACCATTCTGCTCATTTATTGTAAAGTCTGATCAATAACCCTTGACTTGATCAGATTGACGGGATTTCTGAACGTTTGAGAAATGCATTTATAGAAATATGTACTTAAATTATAACCCAAGCATATTTTAAAAAAGTATAAAATATGCAAAACGTGTTTACAATCTTTTTTAACTTTGCATTGGTTGTATGTGTGTGTGCTTCCACACGGTGGCGCTGTTCTGCTTGTGTAATGTGTAACATCAGAGGATCCATGTGCTTCTTCACAGGCAGATTTGATGTTTTCTTCATTTTATAACCTTTGAACACTAGGTTTAGACACATACGTCTCCTCTGAGTTCTTGTCTACTGTGCGGTTCAGTGAAATCAGTTATTAAATATTCAGTTGAATATCTCCCTCTAGATTGGCTAGACAGTGATTTTCGGATCATGCTGGATAAAGACTGTCTATCGAATGTTTCACATTCAGAAGTGTTTGTTTGTAACAGCAGCAGCATCATGTTTAATGTATGTTTAATGTGTTGTTATTGATATGGAGCACATGGATTATGCTCTGCCACATAATTACTGCTTTCATCTGTACATTTCATCTTATTCTTCATTAGACAGCAGTGCTATTTTAGTATAATTGAGATACTATTACAGTTTTATCAATATTTTCTTTTTTTTTATATTAAAGTTTTGGTACTTTTATTGTTTTTTTGGCACTTTTAGTAGTTGTTTTTCATATATCAATACTGTTTTTATTCAATAATTGTTATTTTAATTTTATTTTAGTGCATCAATTAAACTAAATGAAAATGAGTCCACTTAACGTTTACTTTATTTCAGTAATGAATATGTTTTTATGTGTTTAGCTTCAGTTTATTACAGTTTTTCTCAATTGTTTACACACATTTTCTGAAAGCATGCCTCATATTCTCAGAACTCTACACACAAATCCAAAAAAACACACACAATGGGCAAAACCCCTCAATTCTCCTGCAAAATGAAACTTTACATTCAAAACAATGTTATTTCTTCTCAAAATGGGATTTTGTTTTCAAATGACACACAAACCATCATATGTATGTATAAGAACCAGCTGAACAATGTGTCAATGTAAAACACTTCTTCTCCATTCATCATAATGACTTAGGCCTTTTTTTGGTTCAGTGTTACACTTACTACAGACAGTACAAACATAAGTGTGTTGTAAAATATTTGAGAATATTGTTTTTATACTCAGAACACACAAATACACGGTAAAATTTTATTTTATTTTTCCCGCAAAAACAATGTACACAGTGTACATCCCATTCCCAACCAACACAAAGTTGCACATACACTACATACAAAACAACAGAAGATTTACTGTATACAGTGTTGAGAGTATGCATCAATTGTGGGACTCACTTGCACATAGTTATATCGCAATTCTTTGACTCTTTCTGAATTGCGTTCAAATGGCACCCTGTAGACCTGCTTCATCCTGAGATGATTTCTGCGCAAGACACGGTCCAGTGTTGATAAGCTTACCCTATCAATATTTTGAAACATGTCATTGTTTTCTATTATTTTTCTTTGTATTTGTCGTAATGTTATGGCGTTGTTTTCTAGGACCATGTTCATGATTTCAGTTTCCTGTTCAGGAGACAGAACACGTTCCCGACCACCTTGTGTTGGTAATCTTTCAGTTCTACCAAACAAATAGTAAAATACTGTAAATACAAAGTAGGTATACATTTCCTAAATACTTGAAACATACTTTACAGTATTTTTACAGTCCTACAGAACAGTCCACAGGCAATACTGTACTACTGTACTCATTGAGTACTGTATTGATATGCAGTACTGCAATTTTCTAGTGAGAGTAGATTTCTTACCTATTCTCATTTCGGAAAGTCCGGATGATGGATGCTACAGTGTACCTGCTCAAATGTGGCTGTACTCTTTGCCCAGCCTCCCTCATTGTTAGACCATGGTTGACCACATGATCAACCAAAGTGGCTCGGATCTCATCAGAGATTACGGTCCTTGGCCTTCCTTGTCCTCGTCCTCCCCGTCCACCTCCTCTTACTCTCACTCCTCTGGCTCTGCCTCTGTTTCCAATGTTGGCATCCATTGCTCCAAAACAGAAGAGCTCACCTGTTGCCCTTTTATGCTAAAGCTCTGATTGCTAATTGTAAAACTGTGTGACGGGTGTTTGCCCTTGTGATGAGTCAGTGTGCATATTTGAATGGCAGTGTGTTCCTTGTGAAAACAAGATATTTTCTGCATGAAAATTGTGCCAAAAGCAGAGAATTGTGTGTAGTGTTTTGAAAAAAGTGTGTTTTAGAACTGCAATTTGAGTGTAAAGCAGGAACTGTGCTTGTAGTTTAGCAGAATTGGTTCAGGGGGTTGGTGAATGAGTTACATGTTGTGGTCATTGTGTCTCAAGTACCAGAATTTGTGCGTAAACAATTGAGAAAAACTGTAACTCAGAACTCATGTTGTTCTTTGTGTGCACATGAAAGAAATAATTGATATCTATAAATCCATAATTGTACTGTGCTCAGTTATTTCTCTTTTGTTGTTGATGAGAAGGAGAGCGTCTGCTCAGTCATCAGTTCACAAAAAACTCTCAGCAAATTAATGTGAGACACCTCGACACAACTGTGTGTGTTTTAATTGGAAACACAAATCAATTAATGTGTAGTAGATTGATCTAATTGGAAGAGAACGCCGCTTAAATAATTACCAGCGTTTGTGTTTTGTACTCTTCCTCGCAAACCAATTAAACTAATGTTTTCATTTCTTTAATTTTATCATTTCAGAAGTAATTGCTGCTTGAGTGCCTCGCAGGGCTTCCAGTTTAATGTGTTTCACTGTTAATATGAATAAAACATCAACACAAACGGGTTCTTCTGAATGTGCGTTTAGCTCATGTAGACCGGGGCTAGTTGTCACACTGATTTGACTATAGTGAATATTTCTCAAGGTGGGATTGTTTTTGGAAGTCAGTTTCTGTACAGATACAAACCTAAACGTCTTAACTACAAAAAAGAAGGAAAAAAAAACAGCTGAACATTTCTATTGATATTGACCTATATATAATGTATATTTGAGTCTGCTTTGGTACTTGGACCATTCATTTTTTTAAATAAACATAAAAAAACACTAAAAATGTCTTTGTTTATTGGTTACAAATGACTTTATTACTTAAAGTTACATTTATAATTAAAGGACTAAATGTGTTAGCATCAGAAAATGTGTGAGATTTAGTTTGTGTTTATGGGAAATTTAGTCAATATTGGATACAACCCAAAACACACCAGTTTGTGTCTATTAAAAAATTAAATTAATCTAAATTATTTTTTCAGGAGTGTCTCAAGATGATACATGCTGAATTTGTGTGAATTGGACAAATAGATTGAGCTCGAAAAAGCATAAAAAGTCAGTGTTGGAAACATTTCCGTACACAACTGGACACACATATGAATGTGAATTTAAATTAACTTGTTAAAGCATCATCTTGTGGCTGATTGTCACCAAATATAGTACACAGCCACATGTACATATATGCTAAATTTCATAACAGGCATTCACAATTCAAGTTATCAGCTGCTGATATTTTGATTGGCTGCTGGTGGCGTTGTTTTGTGGAATTGTATGACTGTATTTTTTTTTCATGGCTTGGTTTGCACTCATTCTGAAGAACATACACATCAAATTTAATTTTCCTTGATTAAACTGTTGCAATTATGACTGATTTTTTTGTTGTTGTTGTATTTTGACTTAACTTGGCATGCATCCTTAGAATGATCTGATGTTGCATTGAGCAGATATTGGCCAAACTGATTCACTGGCTTGTATTTTCTCAACACTTTGCTAAATAAAAATTTCTTTGATAAATTTTAGTCATGAGGGTCTTGGGACGATGTGTGCCAAGTTTCATGCCAATTGAACCAATTGATATGGAGGTCGAAAAAGTGTTTTTCAGTTTTTTTTTTGTTTTTTTTGGATTAAAATGGATTAAAAATATTCCAGTGTTAAACTAAAACAAATTATAATAAATTCTTGTAGGGTTCAGAGAAAAAAATAATTGTGATTCTAGCCCTTATGGTTCCAGAGTTCAAAAGTACGTAATATAGCGCCACCTAGTGTGACAGATGTGTGTGATGGTGCCCGAGTAGTTTTTAGGATTTGGAAGCATTCCACCAATTTTGAGATCTCTACGACTTACGGTCTCTGTGGCGTCCAGGCAGAAAAAGAGTGATTGGCAAAATAAAAGACTAATGCAATAGAGTTCCAGCACTTTCGGTTTTTGGACCCGTAATAACACGGTTAACAGAACATACAATAAACAGCAGTAAAGCAGCACCAGTGCATGCTGGAAAATGAGGTCTAAAACAAGCAAACAGAACAGAAAAGACACAGCCCCAGTGTTCCCTACGAGCATTTACAGGACGATTAAGAGATGTTTATTATGGAAGTATAAAGGTAGCAAAATTCATTTTGAAATGTAATATGCAAAATGGCAATGCAATATGCAAAATGGCAATGTATTTCTGTACTTAAATTTACATTTTCCCATACATACTGTATGTGCAACATTTAGCTCAGAATGCATTCTGAAATTCTCACTGTGTTTTGCTAATTATTACGCAGTATTATGATGAAAATGCAAGTCTAAATGTATTTAAGAAAAACAGTATTTAAATTATGATTTTGCTTGGATGTGTTAAACATATCTAATCAGTTTGGGTAATACATTATCATTTTCATTTTGCAACTTATAAAGCGTTAAAATATGTTTTTAATTTACATATTAAAACTAGTGTAGGAAATGGCAAGTGTAAATTACATAATTGAAATTAAATTTTCATTTTGTGCTAAACGTTGCACATAAGTATGGGAAAGTGTACATTTCAATACAGAAATGCATTGCCATTTTGCATATTACATTTCCAAATGAATGCTTCCATACTTTATTAGTAAAACACCTCAAATGTAAAAAACATAACAGATAGTGAAGGCAGCAGTTTAGTGTGAGTGCACCAGAACCAGCGAGACGCAGACAGATCAGTGATGAAGAGCAGCTGCGCGGCTGGAATTCTGCAGCGGTTGCAGATCTCTGCTATGAGGTCATGCTGCACATTACTCATGAGGAGAGAATGCATTGTTGTTGTTTTTAAGACACGGCCGGTGCGAGAGCTCGCGTGTCCCTCACAATGAATGCGGCCTTAGAAATGTGCCTTGAATTGGCCACAGGAAACAATGTGAGCAGCATACTTTCCTGCGCTGCCTTTATATCGTGGATTAGTTTCACCTTAGTGGCCTGGAATCGGGGAATCCATTTTCAATGGAGCTTTGCGCACTTACATGGGGGGCGTCCAGTTAGCAGACCAGGAAAACAAGGGTAAAGGAGGTTCATCCAAAAATGGAAACGGTGTCATTGTGCCAAACACACATGCTGCTGTTTGATGTGTAAAACACTGAATCTCATTCACGCAGCTCTTTCTCATTCAGTCAGAGTGACCACGACCGTCCAGCTGTAAAACACATGCACTACAATGGGAGTGTTTACATGCACTGATTTAACTCAGCTGGAATGAATCCAATCCGATCGCAGATTCCTAAAGCACTGTTTAGATCTGCCCTAAACCTTGTAACACAATTCAGATTGTTTACATGTGCATTACATCTATTGAGAGAGAAAGTAGCTGCAATATTGTCTTGTTGACGTCTAAAATATCAGAAAATAGATATCAGAAAAGCTTTGTATTTATACACTGTGCATGTGCACAATGTAGGTTTGAAAATGATTAATAAAGCAGTCAGATTAAAAGGTTTATATGACTAATATTTTCGTTTTTAATATCTACACCACCCATTTCAATCTGATTGAAGTTTGGTTCAGATCAAGCTCAACTGGATCATTAGAGGCATTTTACATGAAGATTTTTCAATCTGAGTCAATTCGATTATTAACAGATTATTAGGGTGCATGTACTGTAAATGTTGCACCATTTTTTAATCTGTTTAATATCTTTTTGTTACATTTTTTTATTTTCTTGCACGGAAAAACAGCACACAGATTTGGATTGTGATAAGAGTGAGGAAATAATGACAGAATTTTCTTTTCTTTTATTAATTTTTTTTTGTGTGTGTGAATTATTTCTTTATGTTTAAAGAATGTAAATATATCTGAACCATAAAAAACATACTTGCTACAATATGATTCTTTTATTAAATGGAAAACCACACACTGCTAGATATAATGATAAACAACAGTATGCAAACTAATGTACATGATAAATAATTATATTGTCAAAATTTGAGAGAACTGCTTCTACATGCAATATTACGTTTTTATCTGTAAACGTCAATATTTCACCTATTATACAGCTAAATTATACTTATTTACACCTTTAAATATTTTTTACAGATGTTTCATGAGACACCCCACATCGGAAACTCAACAAACAAATCCACATTAAAACACAAATCATAACTGCTTTTCATAACTAGGAACATCTGAACACAAAACACAGCACACATTGTCTACAGTGGCATTATGAAATCAAAATATATTACATTAAAACCCAAAATCCAAACTATTAATAAACACCTATTCCACAAGCAACATGAAACAAACCTGCTGGCGTACACACATTTCAGTCAACAGCAAAATACCTTTAGATTTTTCATCAAAAGCTGACAATTCACTTATAAAAAGGAACATTTATGATTGATGCTTATGATAAATAAACAGTGTGTGTCCACACGTGAAGCGTCCTGTAGGTGGCGCTCTCTGTTTACAGGTAGGAAGGTGATTTGAACTCCTCGGGAACGTCGCTGTCCAGTTTGCAGATTACCTTGTAGATGGCTTTCTTCCAGGAGGGGTCCGAGTCTTTGGAGAGGGAGACGGCACTAAAGAACTCCTGAAGAGTGACTTCAGAGACCTCCAGGAACCTGTCTGGAACCTGACGGACATTTAGAGCACACATCAATGACTGAAACACTACATACAGCCATAATTAGTGCTGTTAGTTAATCCTCACTAATACTAGTGCTGATAGTGACGTGATGAAATCTCTAGCAGCGAGTGTGTAAGAGCAGCGTTTGAGCTCCAGACGTGTGTGATTCCTCAGATCGTGTGTGTTGAGGAGGGTCTGCTGATACTGCACTAAGTGATCAGACGCACCATTTTCACCAGAAAACAGCTCAATAAAATCTCACAGATGCACATTGAAGGAGGAACCTGAGTCACATCTACAGACCAGAAGATCACAGAGACATGAGGCCAGAAACAGAGCACCTAACAACCACCCTGGACACCTTAGCAACCACCTAGCAACCACCCAAAACACCCTAGCAACCACCTAACCACCACCCAAAAAACCTTAGCAACCACCCAGAACACCTTAGCAACCACCACCCAGAACACTTTAGCAACCACCTAACAACCACCCAGAACACCCTAGAAACCACATAACCACCACCCAGAAAACCTTAGCAACCACCCAGAACACCTTAGCAACCACCTAATCACCACCCAGAAAACCTTAGCAACCACCTCACAACCACCCAGAACACCCTAGCAACCACCTAACAGTCACCCAGAACACCTTAGCAACCACCTAACACCACCCAGAACACCCTAGAAACCACCTAACCACCACCCAGAAAACCTTAGCAACCACCTCAGAACACCTTAGCAACCACCTAACCACCACCCAGAAAACCTTAGCAACCACCCAGAACACCTTAGCAACCACCACCCAGAACACCTTAGCACCACAGAACACCTTAACCACCCAGAACACCCTAGACCACCACCTAGCACACCTTAGAGAACACCTTAGCAACCACCTAACAACCACCCAGAACACCTTAGCAACCACCTAACAACCACCCAGAACACCCTAGAAACCACCTAACCACCACCCAGAAAACCTTAGCAACCACCTCACAACCACCCAGAACACCTTAGCAACCACCTAACCATCACCCAGAAAACCTTAGCAACCACCTCAGAACACCTTAGCAACCACCTAACCATCACCCAGAAAACCTTAGCAACCACCTCACAACCACCCAGAACACCCTAGCAACCACCTAACCACCACTCAGAACACCCTAGCAACCACCTAACCATCACCCAGAACACCCTAGCAACCACCTAACCACCACTCAGAACACCTTAGCAACCACCTAACCATCACCCAGAAAACATTAGCAACCACCTCACAACCACCCAGAACACCTTAGCAACCACCTAACCACCACCCAGAACACCCTAGCAACCACCCTAGCAACCACCTTAGCAACCACCCTAACCTAGCAACCACCTAACCCTAGCACCACCTAACAACCACCCAGAACACCCTAGCAACCACCTAACCACCACCCAGAAAACCTTAGCAACCACCTCACAACCACCCAGAACACCCTAGCAACCACCTAACAGTCACCCAGAATGCCTTAGCAACCACCTAACATCAAACCCAGAACACATTAGCATAGAAAGTACCCAGAACACCTTAGCAACCACTGAGCAACACCTCAGTTGCCACCCAGAATTACCTAAAATGCAGAACAGACTAGCCTAGAAACCAATGCCTTAGCAACCACCCAGAACATTCATGCAAGAACCTAGCAACCACCTAACAACTAAAAAGAACACCCTATCAACCACCTAAACTGCCTAAACCCAGAACACACTAGCTTAGAAATTTCCTAACAATGCCTTAGCAATTAACCAAAACATATGGAGTCAAAACAATGCCGCATATATTTGCAAGAGAATTGAAGCATTGCAAAAGAAAATAAAGTTTTGCAAACGAAAATGAAAGTATTGAGAAAAAATAATGTACTTCTTGTAAACAAAAATAAAGAATTGCAAAAGAAAATGAAGTATGTAATGTAACCACCTAGAATGCCCTAGCAACCACCTAACAACCACTCAAACACACTAACCTAGAAACCACTTAACAACACCTTAGTAACCACCTAAAATGTCCTAGCAACCACCTAACAACCACTCAAACACACTAACCTAGAAACCACCTAACAACATCTTTGTAACCACCTAGAATGCTCTAGCAACCACCTAACAACCACCCAGAACACACTAACCTAGAAACCACCTAACAACACCTTAGTAACCACCTAGAATGCCCTAGCAACCGCCTAACAACCACCCAGAACACAAGAAACTACCTAACAACACCTTAGTAACCACCTAGAATGTCCTAGCAACCGCCTAACAACCACCCAGAACACACTAGAGACACCTAACAGCACCTTGTGTGATGGCAAGTTTGCCCGGTCAAGTCGTAATGGTCCTGTGTAACTGCAGCTCAGCCTCAGTGACTGAGGTCAGTTTTGGAATCCGTGCATTTCTCTCCAGCGACTGATAGAGTACGCCGATGTGAAGCATCACGCACTCTTACTGCCTGAGTCAACACCGTCAGGCCCTTGATCTCGACGCAGCATCTTTAACGCTCTCGTTTTAAAGCGCAATGCTTCTTTGTTCACTGTGGCAATAAAGCAAATACAGTGTCAGAATCATTAGGAGAGCGCTGTTGATGGACGCTTTGATTTTTTGCAGCCTGTTGCTTCGAACTTAACTGCTCGGAAAATGCATGAAAGGACCCGGTTCCCATCGCAGGAATTCAGGCAGCGCTTCACACCCTTTGAAGGACCCGGCTCGGGTGTGAGCGTGGATCTATCCACCGGCATTATTTCCCCAAGAGTAGCTCCGCTCACTGTTGACACGTTTGTTTCTCGTGCATCTCAGACACAAAAGCGAGGCCTGGGAAAGGAATGTCTTGGTGCTGAGATAAAGACAACTGTCTCCGCTCGTTCCCATCGGCCGGCCCGCCACTCTTGGGATTTCTGGCTTCTTTCGCATCAGTAGCAATCCAAACGGCATTCAGGCGTGGCCTGGCCGTAATCTCAGGTTGTTTTAGCAGATGCTGCAGCTTCCTCTTCCCACAGTTTGATGCAGCAGCGCCGAGCTCTGGGATAATGGGGGTCTACGGCCGGCCAGCTACAGGTGCGGCTCCACACACGGGTCAGACCGAGGACAGCTGGCCAGTCCGGGCTGGTTTATGCTAGATAACCAGCTAAAATTCATCATAATGTGAAGCTGGTTGAGAAGCCTTGTTGGGATCACCATCACACCAGCATGCCATGCTTTAGACCAGCATTCCTGACTTTTACATGTTCATTTAAGCAACCAGGTTCAGTACGAGTTAAGCTCAACTGACAGCATTTATGGTTAATGTTGATTACGACAGTGAATTAATTTTGGCTCATGCATACTTTTTAAAAAAGCAAAAATCTATTTAAAGTGAGGTACGAACAATTGAAGTAAAAGAGGCAAATATGTAAACATCAATATCCACCTTATTTTTCCTGTAACAACCATTTGTAAATTTTATGTGCCTGGCTTTTACCTGTACAAAACAGCTTGTTTTGCTGCTTTATATTGCAGATTGGTTTGTCTTACCATATTATAGTAATTTATTATCTTAATTATGAACACACTGGTTTGTAGTGCAAACAGTTTTACCGTTTACTATGCATTGTTATTCTTCTCATTATTTCCCCACAGCGGCTAATGAACCAGAAGTCTCGCACACTGACAGAAAACGGCTTACTTCCACATTGAAAAATAGGTTGGATAGTCAATATTTCAATAGTATAGCCACAAAATGCACAAAGTATATATTGTTTTAGTGTGAAAAAACATTTACTAACCATTTCTGTAAAGTTATATCCAGTTTTACTACTATGACTACTTAATGCTGTAAACCCTAAAATAACCATGATATTGATGATTTAAACAGCACAGGTTTTAACAGAATAATTAACTTTAAAATAATTAATGTGTGCTTTTTTAAAACCTAAACTCATTTTACAGTGTTACTCGTAACCTCAGTTTTTTTTTTTTTTTTTTTTTTAAAGAAGTAATCAACATTATATCACAAATGCTGTCTGAACTTTACTAGTACCAGAATGTATACCATTAATTCAGCTAATTTGATCATGCCAAGACTGTAATTCTCTCAGCTGTTTAACCATGTTGACATCCATTCCATAGAAAGTCAAGGTAGTGTATGCAGATTTTGACTGGGCCTGCCTACTTAGTTCTAGCAAATGTGAATTATTATATTATATATATGCCATTAACTATTTGCTCTGATATGGCGACTCGTGTAAGTACCTGGAAGTCGTTGGCTTTGTTGTAGTGCATGTTGAGGGCACGGAAGAGCTCGGACTCTCTGGTGATGGATATGTCTTTCACATCATTAACGCCGTCTATGATGGCCTGACGAGCGAACTTCTCCATCTGGATGTAGTAGAACTCTCTGAAGTTACTGAACCACTTGATCAGCTGCGACGTGATGCAGCGATTGAACTGAAAACAGGGAAATATTAGAAAATGCATGTGTCAGATGAACGTTAATGTTAAAGAACAACAAAAACTCCATCCGTATGTTGATTCATAGTCAAACCAAACATTATTCAGACACCAGATATAATTTTTGGTATTTTGGCAGGACACTATAGTTAATTTATGTAAGTGAGTGAGGATAGCAAAATAAAGTAAAGTGTGACATATTAATCACAAAAATTCTTCATACAGTGAACTACCAGTAAAATTTGGGACCAAAAAGTATCCAGACACTTTGACCTGAGCATGTTTTGCTTAAGTGTTTTTCTTTAATTGCTAATGTGATCTTTTTACACCACAGACTGAACAAAATGAAGCATTGCTTGGTAATTAGTTGAGCTAAATTGGTTTTATCTAATTGTCTTAAATTTAACATCTGACAGCTATTCAACCGAATTCATTACATACCTTTCTATCAAAGTTATCTGATATTATCAAGATCAATGCATATTACTAATCAAGAGTTCTTATCATATTTTATTACCATTTTCTAAACTGTAGCGAATAAACTCTGATACTGTGAGAAATGTTGTAGGTGTCTGAATTAATTTTGGTACTCATAACTGAGTAATTGGTGCAGAAATAATGCAGAACACCTCGGCAACACCTTGACAACCACCAACAACAACCTAGTGGCGCTAAAAAAGTAAATGTTTTGATTTTTATTGTTCTTATTCTGGTAATGAAGGTGTAAAGTGTTTGCTTTCTAAACTATTTTCAGCAACACGGTCTGTTTAATCAGCTGTAGTCTTTCCCAGCCGATGTCTTGCACTTAGAATAACATCTATCCAAACAGCAGACGAAACTCTGTCTTCACATTAGCTCTGTTATTATAACTGCTCATCCGATAACAGAAGGGCAAAAAGAGCTAAAACCTGCCCAAGGGCTCAAAGACGCTTCTTCACGCGGAGTGTGAGAAACAGCAGAGATGTCCTTCTGAGTGACTTCGGCTGACGGGAATGGAATCGGACACTGGGATTATCCCAGGCTTTGTCTGCTGTGTCTTCCCACCGAAGGGTCGGCTGTGACTCTCCTCACTGGTCTCAGGGGTCAGGAGAGCCTGGCCACACAGGAGACCAGTGTCCACAGACCTCCTCATGTCTTCTACAGTGATCTTCATTTGCTGGGAGATTTTTTTCTGCCTTATTTGTGAATCATTTGCTTCCTTAAATGTCATGGATTTGTGTCGTACTATACTTTTGTGCTGCACTGTTGTGCACTAGGGACATACAGTGCTGGCCAAAATGATTATAACACTAGTATCTTCAGCAGCTAAAACATGGTTTGAAGTAGATTATCGGCCGATAATGGCTTTAAAGGTAAATATCGGCATCGGCCTGATATGAAAAGTTATGCCGATATGCCGATAAGAGGAATGGGTTAACTCACGTGTGCTCAGGGCTACAGAGATTTAATCTGTAGGGGGTGCTGTTGGCCTACTTCTAATTAAATTAAAAGTAAAATAGCCTACGCAAATAACATTTAGACTGTGTTTCTGATTAAATAAAGCAGTAATTGATGTCATAAAATAATGAATATGTTTTGATTTAATGGTCAGAAGCTATAGCTTACATGAAGAAGAAAAAATCACAAACATGACGCTTGTAAATTAAATAATTTTATACATACTGATTTATTCATTAATGTGTAATTTTTTAAACAAATCATGAGCTCTAAAATATTTTCAGACTTTTTACAACTCCTTTGTTTTAGACCATCTACAAATGTTAAATCTTAAAATAAAATGTTAGGGTTAACAGCATCTTTCTGGGAAAAAGAATGCAGAGATTGAAATATAGTTTATTTATAGTTATTTTCAAAGCTTCAATGTACTGTTAAAAACCTTCATTATTTGTTATTTAATTCTAATAAATAAGTTCTTGTTAAAAACTAACCGAAATTAAAAATATTTAGCTTATAATTTCCACAGAAGAGACATGGTGTTGCTTCCAAACAAAAGGAAATATATCGGTATCGGCCAAAATGAGTTGAAAAATATCGGCATATTGGATATCGGCAAAAATCCAATATCGTGCATCCCTAGTTTTAAGTCAGTTATTTCTATCTTCTGCTGTAGTGTGTCAGTGGGAAATATCAGTTTACATTTCCAAACATGCATTTAGCCATTAATTGTAATAATCCAGTGAGATTTTTGTCTGATCATCATCAGTCTGTCTGGAGTCACATGAAGAAACAGAACAAACTGAGACTAAATCCAGAAGAACTGTGTCTCAAGACGCTTCAAGAAACCTCCTGCAAAGCTCCTGAGAAACTCTGCTCAAGTGCACAGAGGACAAAACCTGCTTTAAGCACAAAGGACACTCACACTAAATGTTGATTTAATTTAGTTAATATAAGTTAATTGATAAAGAAAATCTATTTTTGACAGCATCCTCATTTTACTGCATTTTTACACAAGTGTCTAAAACTGTTAACAGTTCTGTAGCTTTGCAGGAGGTTTCTTGAAGCGTCTTGAGACACAGTTCTTCTGGATTTAGTCTCAGTTTGTTCTGTTTCTTCATGTGACTCCAGACAGACTGATGATGATCAGGGGTGCGTTTCCCAAAAACAACTATGGTCGTAAGTTCCGTCGTTACCAATAGAGTTCAATGGAACTAACGACAATAGTTAGCTAATGATGCTTTTGGGAAACGCACCCTAGATCAGATCTCTGTGTGGAGCACACAAATCTCACTGGATTATTACAATTAATGGCTAAATGAATGTTTGTAAATGTAAACTGATATTTCCTACTGACACACTACAGCAAAAGATAGAAATAACTGACTTAAAACCATTTTAGCTGCTGGAGATACTAGTGTTATAATCATTTTGGCCACCACTGTATGATTTACATGATATAGAAAATGCAGATTCTGTGATAATAACAGAATTTATAGTATACGGCAGGATTTCATGGAATTTGGCAAAATTTGGCACAAAAATACACTAAAGCCCGGCTCACACTGTGCGATTTTGGCCATGATTTGGTCGTCTGAGACAAATTTTGAAAATCCTAAAATATTCCTATAATCCTAGGCTAACATCTGTAGTCTTTGATCGCTGGTTTGACATGTTCACCGACAGCCGATTAATGTCTGTTGCGATCAAATTTCACCTCCGACGAAATTCTGGCAGTGTCAGAGGATTTGGCGCACAGTCCTGCAGTGTGACTACCCCTACGATGAATGTCAAACTGTCTCCGTTTTTCAAGACAAGCTATGAGCAGAATTAATGCTGGAGAATTATTCTATCAGCCATAAACTCCGGCGCTCACCGAATTCATCTGATATGTTGCCTTTTCTATAAACACTGGTTGCACTGCTGTTTTCATGTGGGTGTGTAGAGCTGCATACACTATTCTTCTTAAATACGCCGGTATTGCCGCCGTTCATATACTTTTCATGATAGCTAACATTTCGGTCCCGTGTGTAATGCAGTTCGTAGTCACTGGACGTGTCCGGACAAGTTTTCTTGCGTGCACCCGTTTTTAACTCGTCTTGACTGTCGTACAGTCTGACATTAATGACAACTGAGATCCCACAGTGTGACATGATCATCATGTTCATACAGTCTGACAAGTACAATCCTAAAGGACTTTAAAAAATCGCACAGTGTAGTGTCATTTGTGAATGTTGACTAGTGTTTGTGAATATTGAACTGCTGTGTATATGTGAATCTGCATGTTGTGCGTGTCTCAGTTTGCTCTACACATACTAAAGCACACGTGATGCTCGTCTGCATCTCACTATATGAACACATTAACTTCATCATCATCATCATCACTTCACTAGCACTTCACCGTTTCATTTGAGAAACCTATCATCAGATACACACAGAAACTCAAAGCTCTTCACGGCAAACCAACAAAATGTTCAGTTTAACTTGAAGACATTATGACAAATATTACTATTGTACAGTAGAATGTACTTCTCAAAGTACACTGTGATTTTTCAAAGTTGTAAATAAAATATTATTGAGGTATGTTTAATAAGAAAGTGCTATTTCAGTCTTTTTGCTTCAAAAATTAATTTTTAATTTGTTTAATGTGTTAGTTGCCATTTCCTTGCACTGTGAAGCAATTTCTGAGTGAACATTCTTTTCTACACCAATTTTTTTCAGTGTAATAATAATAATAATAAAATTATTAAAGGTTTATTTTAAGGAATATCACACTTTCTCTTCCACATTTTAATTTTAACAGTAAAATGTTTAAGAATTTTAATTTGATTACATTTTTAACCCACAATTTTTATACCACCAATAATAATAATTAATTAATTAATTAATAATAAAAAAAACATTTAAGGGCCTTTAATCATGAAAAAGTTAATAAATTATTAATTTGTTAAAGTTTTATAAATTCAATTAACTAGACATACTTTTTGAGTATTAAAATGATAGAGTATTTAGAGTAAAGAGTGTAATAGTGTTTAATTAAACCATTACATTGGAATCCAGGAAAATGAAAACAGAAAACACAGAATTTTGGGAAAATACAACAGAATTTGTGCCATCCCATTAATAACTACTGAAATATCTAAGCTTTCATGAAACATTACTGAGCAATATTATCAGACGAGCTCATTTCTAATGTTTTGTGTTTGCCTACGACTGTTCATCATCTGTGTATTATCGTACCACTATTGTAAAGCGTCCTTGAATTCTGGAAAGGCATATATGAAACATATTATGTCACAAAAAAAAAAATGTCACAAAAAAAAAAAATATATATATATATATATTATTAATATCAGATTTTTTTTTTTTTATTATCTGTAAAACATTGTTGCTGGGGAAAAAGAACCCACACTCTCAGAAATAAAGGTACAAAAGCTGTCACCGGGGCGGTACCTTTTCAAAAGGTGCATGTTTGTACCTAAAGGGTCTTAAAGTGTACATATTATTTTGGTACATATTAGTACTTAAAGTACATATTAGTACTTAAATATTAGTACTTAAAGTACTTGTACATATTAGTACTTAAAGGTACATATTAGTACTTAAAGGTACTTAAAGGTACATATTAGTACTTAAAGGTACATATTAGTACTTAAAGTTACATATTAGTACTTAAAGGTACATATTAGTACTTAAAGGTACATATTAGTACTTAAAGTGTACATATTATATTAGTACATATTAGTACTTAAAGTGTACATATTAGTATATACATAGTACTTAAAGGTACATATTAGTACTTAAAGGTACATATTAGTACTTAAAGGTACATATTAGTACTTAAAGTGTACATATTAGTACTTATACATAGTACTTAAAGGTACATATTAGTACTTAAAGTGTACATATTAATACTTAAAGGTACATATTAGTACTTAAAGGTACATATTAGTACTTAAAGGTACATATTAGTACTTAAAGTTCTTAAAGTGTACATATTAGTACTTAAAGGTACATATTAGTACTTAAAGTGTACATATTAGTACTTAAAGGTACATATTAGTACTTAAAGTGTACATATTAGTACTTAAAGGTACATATTAGTACTTAAAGGTACATATTAGTACTTAAAGTGTACATATTAGTACTTAAAGGTACATATTAGTACTTAAAGTGTACATATTAGTACTTAAAGGTACATATTAGTACTTAAAGTGTACATATTAGTACTTAAAGTGTACATATTAGTACTTAAAGTGTACATATTAGTACTTAAAGGTACATATTAGTACTTAATTAGTACTTAAAGGTACATATTAGTACTTAAAGGTACATATTAGTACTTAAAGGTACATATTAGTACTTAAAGTGTACATATTAGTACTTAAAGGTACATATTAGTACTTAAAGTGTACATATTAGTACTTAAAGGTACATATTAGTACTTAAAGTGTACATATTAGTACTTAAAGGTACATATTAGTACTTAAAGGTACATATTAGTACTTAAAGTGTACATATTAGTACTTAAAGTGTACATATTAGTACTTAAAGGTACATATTAGTACTTAAAGGTACATATTAGTACTTAAAGTGTACATATTAGTACTTAAAGGTACATATTAGTACTTAAAGGTACATATTAGTACTTAAAGGTACATATTAGTACTTAAAGTGTACATATTAGTACTTAAAGGTACATATTAGTACTTAAAGTGTACATATTAGTACTTAAAGGTACATATTAGTACTTAAAGTGTACATATTAGTACTTAAAGGTACATATTAGTACTTAAAGGTACATATTAGTACTTAAAGTGTACATATTAGTACTTAAAGGTACATATTAGTACTTAAAGGTACATATTAGTACTTAAAGTGTACATATTAGTACTTAAAGGTACATATTAGTACTTAAAGGTACATATTAGTACTTAAAGGTACATATTAGTACTTAAAGTGTACATATTAGTACTTAGTGTACATATTAGTACTTAAAGGTACATATTAGTACTTAAAGTGTACATATTAGTACTTAAAGTGTACATATTAGTACTTAAAGGTACATATTAGTACTTAAAGTGTACATATTAGTACTTAAAGGTACATATTAGTACTTAAAGGTACATATTAGTACTTAAAGTACATATTAGTACTTAAAGGTACATATTAGTACTTAAAGTGTACATATTAGTACTTAAAGTGTACATATTAGTACTTTAGTGGTACTTAAATATATTAGTACTTAAAGGTACATATTAGTACTTAAAGTGTACATATTAGTACTTAAAGTGTACATATTAGTACTTAAAGTGTACATATTAGTACTTAAAGGTATATATTAGTACTTAAAGGTACATATTAGTACTTAAAGTCTACATATTAGTACTTAAAGGTACATATTAGTACTTAAAGGTACATATTAGTACTTAAAGGTACATATTAGTACTTAAAGTGTACATATTTGAACCTAATAGGTACAAAAGTGTACCTTTTGAAAAGGTACTGCCCCAGTGACAGCTTTTGTACCTTTATTTCTGAGAGTGCAGAGAGAATTTCCAAATCTTTAAATGAGTCTTAATAAATCTATAATGGTTCACCCTCATTCTCAAATAAACATGTAATACAACAGTAAGAACAGTTTTGGGTTTGCTCAGAGGTATATTCATGTCATCTCATTAAATGTTAATTCATTTACACAGTGATTCATTTACATTTTACAGATTTTAACCACATTTTAATTAGTTTCATATAAAAGTCTAGTAGTTTTACTGTGCTTCATGTACACTTAAAAACAATCAAAACATATTTCTCTTACAGGCTTCATCAGTATTTCACGTTCAGACTTACATAGGTTTCTCAAGCTCAGTAATTCAGTCACAACCACACATTGATATTCCTGACACCAAATTATCGGTATGATGTGATTTAGTGATATTTACTGTCAAACTTAATTTACTAGTAACTTAGGTCAGTTTAAAAAAATGTAAGTTTCTTCAATTATGTGCAAGACACACAGAAACTAAGTGAACCATAATGCTATATAATATATAATGTAGCGCTTAAGGCTTTGGCTTAGGGTTAGTAATCATAAATAATGAATGGTACATAGCAAGTACATATTTAAGATATTTGGATGATAGTTTATGAAATCTGCCATTTAAAAACACTTTTTTTTTTAAATCAGTAATCTAATACTGTAGAGATGCCTCAGTGTCTATGCTGGTCACGGCACTAGTAGTTTAAAGTTAATGTATTAAAAAGGAAAAAAAAAAGATTAAAACTTTTTTTTTTTTTATCAGTAATCTAATACTGGAGAGATGCCTCAGTGTCTATGCTGGTCACGGCACTAGTAGTTTAAAGTTAATGTATTAAAAAAAAAAAAAAATTGCTTGTTTTTTTTATCAAGCACAGTGTTTCCTGACACTGGGCCTTAAACTGACTCTATATTCAACAGGGGGTCATGAAATAACACGCAAGCGCTCAGTTGCACCAGATTTTTCCTGTTGTGTCGACTCATCACAACACTTGTGCCTCAGGACACGTTACACACTCACAGGATGTGTGTGTTGTTGTAGGTCTATCCTGCGCTCAGCGCTCTGCTATTGTGTGTGCTGAAAGCTGGCCAGCTGAAGGGTTAACGCTGAATAGAGGAGGTTGTGCTCCTCTCCGCCGCCTCTTTTGTCTCCTTTTGCTGACTTGAGAAACTCCTCTTTTAACTTTGTCAAAGTTAAACCAGCAATTCAGGAATTGCCACCCCAACATTCAGGAATATTTGCTCATTTGTGTTCATATTCTGTATTCTTGCCAAAGCAACAGAATGCATATTTCTGAATTCAAACAATCTGTTACGATTCAATGTGATTTCCAGAGCAAAACTCTTATTAATGCGTAACTGATTAACTGGGTAAAGATTATCTTATTGTTCTTAAATAATAATAATAATATTTAGTTATTTTCAAATATTATTTATCCTTACAATCAGGTAGACATTAAAAAGATTTTTTGATTTGACTCCTAATTGTAACTGTTTATTAGAATAAAAAATATTTGTGAATAATTATAAATAATTATTTAATTTTTAAATTATTTTAAATAATTTTAATTTATAAAAAAAATCGTAATATTATTTAAGCATAATAAATATTAAATAAATAATAAAATTAGAATATTTAATTATTTACAAATATAATTTATCCTAATAATCAGGTAGACATTAAAAATATATATTTTTAATTTGACTCCTTATTGTAACTGTTTATTAGAATAAAAATATTTGTGAATTATAATAAGAAAATTCATATTTAAAAATATTAATATTATTTAAGCATAATAAATATTAAATAAATAATACAATTAGAATATTATTTATTATTATTTACAAATATTATTTATCCTAATAATCAGGTAGACATTAAAATTATTATTTTTTTGACTCCTGATTGTATCTGTTTATTAGGATAAAAATATTTGTGAATAATAATAAAAATAAATATGTAAAAAATATTAATATTATTTAAGCATAATAAATATTAAATAAATAATAAAATGAGAATATTTAATTATTTATTATTATTTACATATATCATTTATCCTAGTAATCAGGTAGACATTAAAAACATATATTTTTAATTTGACTCCTGATTGTAACTGTTTATTAGAATAAAAATATTTGTGAATAATAATAAGAAAATTCATATTTAAAAATATTAATATTATTTAAGCATAATAAATATTAAATAAATAATAAAATGAGAATATTTAATTATTTATTATTATTTACATATATCATTTATCCTAATAATCAGGTAACATTACAAATATTTTTGGTTGGAGTCCTGATTGTAACGTATTATTAGGATAAAACATTTTTGTAAATAATAATAAAAATAAATATTACAAAATTATATATAATAAAATTAGAATATTTATCCTATTAAACACATTGCCTTATTAAAATATTTTTTAAATACAGTTTTGCTCTAAAGATCCCTTTGAATCACAATGGATTGTTTACATGTGAATTCATTAAAACATTAACACAAAATCACATCTCAATTCATGAAGATACATGAGTTTTAGAAGTATCTCAAATAAACAGGCCTATAATTGACCTAACTGTGAATCATCATTAACAGAGGCATTACTGAAGTATAATCTGGTAAAGCATGACATACCTTGACATCAGGGAAAAAGTTCTTGAGCAGGTTGGAGCTCGGGTAGCGTGTGTAGAAGAACATCAGCTTGGCTTTCTTCAGATGGTTTGGGGTCAGACCTTCCTGAATGTGAGGAGAGTCAAGGCCTCAAAAACCTCACCATAAACACTTTTCTTTGAAGATCTGGCAAACATGACACCGCGATCAAAGCCGGCTTAGCTTTCATGTATAAATGAACTCACAGAGCTCGATTCTAACAATCAAACAGCATTAACACGTCCCCAAACAAATAAGCATCATGTCCTATTCAACAGCTGAACAGCTCTGTATTGACCAGAGAGTCGATTAAGACACGACAGCATGTGCTAACTAGAAAAACACCAAACAAATTAGATTAAGATCTTCAATTAGTTTGCTCATGTAATTGCTTCGCTGTGAAACACACAGATGATTTTCTCTGCGAGGATGCATGGAGAGGATCGAGTTTCTTTCTTAAAACAGAGCAAATAATGCTAGAAAGCTGCTCTACATTGATAATGCATGTATTTCTATTTGCGTGCACTAACCGATATTAATAAATCATTTAAAAATATTTTCTTCATTGTTAGTTTGTTAGTTAATGCATTAACTAACCTGTAAAGTGTTACCGATTTTATTTTTACTAATGAATTTCAGGATAAATATCTGAGGAAAAAAACATACATACGCTCTTATGAGATATGATATAATTTTCCTCTTGTACTTTCAGTTTAGTTGAATTGTTTTTGACATTTTTTTGTGGTGTTTTGGTCTTAAAGGGACAGTTCACCCTAATTTATGACTTTCTTTCTTCTGAGCAACACCAAAGTGATGCTATTTATTAAGATATTATTATAATATTCTAAGATATTACTTCCACTCTATATAAAATGACTATGCAAAGTTGCTTCTTAATGAAGCACAAACCACTGCTATTATTAACCCATCGCTTTGAATGAGACGATCGCTGTTCTGCCTCAAAAAGAGCCACAGTATTGAAATAATTTCCGAAGCGTATTATATAAATCTAATTCAAGCTTTCTGCATGCTGCGATATCGTCACATATGTATAATGACGTCTGAGAGCTTGCTTTTCACAAACATCCAAAAGTGACCTCTCTCATCCACTCCAATCACATTGAGAGTGCAGAAACATATCCCGCACCTTTTCAAGTCTGAGCGCGGAGAAAAAATCAGAGAATTTCCAGAAGAGAAACTGTTGCTTTTTCTGCCTTTGAAAATTGGCTTTTGTTCCTAACAATTCTTATCAAAGCCTTGTATTCCTTTTTATTTGTCTTTTCCTGGACTTAAAGTCATTACTGAGGCCAGATTAAAGAAGATGCTACAATTTTCTTTGGGGTTACTGAGATCAAAGCAAAAATTCTCCTTGAAGTCTGCGTTAGTGGAACGGCTCACCGCTGCACTCAACTCAACGATTGTTCACCCGGCTCCAGAGCTGGTCGTTTGTTCAGCAATATCTCAATGTTAACTACTATATATTAAATAAAAACAGTCAACTAAACAAAGAGGGGGATATTTCAAAAGCAGCCGAAGCTAAACAAAGAACATAATCCACAGAAAAAACAGCCTATGTGACTCACATTTGTTGTGCATTCGCATGCAAAAAATATTTACAGAAAAATCACTAAATGAAGATTAAATAAAGACGTTGAGAAGTTTCTCCTCGTGTTTCTGATGAAAAGGGATCTGGACAGTGTTTGTCAGGATATTAAAGACACTTCAGATGCTCTCCACACTCGTTTTATAACTCTATAATCACACTGACTCATTTGTGTCTGTTTTTATGGAAACACTTAGCATTAGTGAACTAAATGAGTCAACATCAGTGAACAATACTTCTACAGTGTTTATTAATCTTAGTTAATGTTAATTTTGACATTTACTCATGTTTTTTAAAGGAGATGTTGGATGTGTTAGCAAACAAACAATCAATGCATGTATTTCTATTTGCTTGCATTAACTGATATTAATAAATCATTTAAAAATATTTTGTTCATTGATAGTTTGTTAGTTAATGCATTAACTAACCTGTAAAGTGTTACCATTTTAATTTTGACAAATGATAAATATCTGAGGGAAAAAAACATACTTCAAAAAACTAAGAGCTCTTATGAGATATGAAAGAGCAACCTCTTGTACTTTCAATTTAGTTGAATTGTTTTTGACATTTTTTGTGGTGTTTTGGTCTTAAAGGGACAGTTCACCCTAATGTATGACTTTCTGTCTTCTGAGCAACACCAAAGAGATGCTATTATTTATTAAGATATTATTATAATATTCTAAGATATTACTTCCACTGTGTAGACTAAAAAAACACTGAAATATTTGTCGTGAAATAGCCATTTCACACTATTAACTATCTATAAACTATGTCTTTTGCCTTAATAAACTGCTTATTAATAATAGCTAGTAAGGTAGTTTAGGTATGGGGTGGATTAAAGGATCTAAAATATGGTCATGCAGAATAAGACATTAATATGTGCTTTATAAGTACTAATATACAGCCAATATGTTAGTAATATGGACCACAAAACCAGTCATTTTTTAAAAATTGAGATTTATACATCAGCTGAATAAATATCTTTCCATTGATGTATGGTTTGTTATGATAGGACAATATTTGTCTGAGATGCAACTATTTGTAAATCTGGAATCTGAGGGTGCAAAAAAATCTAAATATTGAGAAAATCACCTTTAAAGTTGTTCAAATGAGCAATGCATATTACTAATCAGAAATGAAGTTTTGATATATTTACAAAATATCTTCATGGAGCATGATTTTTACTTAATATCCTAATGATTTTTGTCATAAAAGAGAAATCAATCATTTTGACCCATGCAATGTTTTGTTGGCTATTGCTGCTAATATACCCATGACTGGTTTTGTGCTCCAGGGACACATATGCATGCTAATAAGCAGCTAGTTAATAAACCATTAAATAAAGTGTCACTAGACAAATCCTACAGGTTTGGAACCACATGAGTAAATGATGACAGAATGATCATTTTTGGATGTAATATCCCTCTAAAGTGCTAGAGACGGAGCGTTTAAAGGATATATTGAGCGACATGAAGGAGCTCCTCTCAGCCAAGCTCTGCAGATCTCCACACTCCATCTTTACGTGAGGCAGGCAGAGCGCGTCCACCGACACCAGTCCGGTCTGGTGCTGACCCAGATGCCCCGAGCTCACCTTGGACCTCATGGCCACGCTCTCCCACGGACGCTCCATGGAGTCCGGCGAGGACCTCTCCAGACACGGCAGCGCGGAGAAGGTGGAGTGAGGGCCGTACTTCAGCAGGTGCTCCAGGATCTGGCTGTCGTGCAGAGGAGCGCCGCCGTAGCCCATCTGGAAAGGCGTGTGGTGCAGCGGGAAAGGTCTCTTCACAGCCTGGCTCAGGGGAGGTTTGCGGACCACCAGGGACAAGGCTTCGGTCTGGTGCTCCGGGCCGGTGCTCTCAAAGCAATGCCTGCTTTTGACGGTTTCCTCAGAATCCGACAGATCCGAAGGGGAATCCTCTGGGATCCGCTTCTCGGTTTCCGAGCAGTCCGGACTGTGGCATGGGGATGATTGATTTTGGAGAGTCGTGGAGAGCTTCTTGAAGACCATATCGATGCTTTCGCTCACAGTCCTGGTTAGCTCGCATTTAAGAGTCTCTTTGAGGTTCTTCATCGCCCTGTCGGAGCCGAAACCTCCGGATTCCACTTTGACTTGATCTTTGTATCCGCCGTCCAGCCTCAAACTGTGCTCTGACCTCGCATCCTCGCTCTCCGAGTAATTCTGGTCGTACACGTGTGAGATCTTCTCTTGGAGCTGATGCAGGAGACGCTGCATGCTTTGGAGCTGCTCCTTGAGTTTGTGGCACTCCTCGTCTTTGCTGGTTTTTGCGCTGGACTGACTAGGATCCTGGTGCTGGGGTAGCCTCTGCTTGCGTTTGTTCTCCTTCAGGAGGTCTCTTCTACAGCGGACGGCTTCGCACTCGCTTTCCGCTTCTCCGCTGGCGTTGGGCGAAGCAGCCATGCCTCGGATGATGTTCTCCACGCGGGCGCGTTTGGCTTGGAGGTGCTCGCTCACAGACAGATCCTCGTCTTTGAAGGACATTCTGCTCTGCTCCTCTTGAGCAAAATCATCGGCGTTGTTGGACTCGGGATCGACCCCGCTGGTGTTTGCGGAGGGCAGGTACAGGAGGTTGTTGTCCAGGGAGGTCAGTTTGTTGTGAATGGTTTTACGCAGGAGGTGAGATATGATGGAGCTGCTGTGGTAGGACGCCAGAGGCTCGTCAAACGCGCTTCTGCGGAAACAAGGGAGCAAGTGCTCGGCTTTGCTGCCGTCCATGCTTTGTTCAGGCGGGCTCAGGTTCATGTTTTTCGCAGGCTGCAGTACACAATAATGAGCCTCAGAAATGGGTGATCTGTAATACTTTGTAAAAAAAAAAAAAAATCAGAAATAAATTAGGCATTACGATTACTGTGCATTACGTGCATATGTAGCTCATACCTTACATAAACAGTATTACACTCTTATCCATAAATGTAATACTTTGTAAAAAAAAATATATATATTTATATATATAAAAAAAGAAATAAATTACATTACAATAGCATTGCATTGTAATTACTGTGCATTAAGCCCTCATATGTAGCTCATACCTTACATAAACAGTATTACACTCTTATCCATAAATGTAATACTTTGTAAAAAATAAATAAATAAAAGAAAATCTGAAATAAATTAGGCATTACGATAACTCTGCATTACGTGCATATGTAGCTCATACCTTACATAAACAGTAGCCTACTACACTTATACCCATAAACGTAATACTTTGTAAAAAATATATATATATATATATAAAAAAAAACCTAAATAAATTACATTACAATATCATTGCATTGCGATTACTCTGCATTAAGCCCTCATATGTAGGTCCTACATTATTATAACCTGTATTACACTCATCCATAAATGTATGCAAGGTCAATGGTGCAAAAACATAATTCATATTCATATAATCATATTCATTCAGTGTTTTGTTTAGGCTATTATATATTAAAATAATTCTGTTTAACTTTTTTGAGCTGTTTCACATGATTTCTCTACAAACAGATCAAACTGAGAAATTATAGGCTATAAAAGATATCAAAAGAAAAAATAAGTAACATATTAAAAATACAGAAGCAAAAGTATTTTTTATATTTAAAGGAACACGAAACACGTTTATTCATTCGTTTTCAATTAAAGCTTCTTCTTGTGACATTAACACACTTATTTTTTCTAATGCTCTCTGTATATTGATCTGAATATATATATCTATATGCTTTCACACTCTCTTCATACTTTTAACGTAAATGTTCAATGTAAAAAATATGAAACATACTTACATATTTGAGTACGTGCCTTCTGTCTGTCATTTCATATGAATATACTTTTCACATTAGTGTTATAATGAAGAATGACACCGTTCATATAGCAAATATTTTCCCCCTAAAGAGCTTAGACAATGAAGCGTCAGTGTTATGAGAGAAGCTCCAGTAGATGATGAGAGCTTACCTGTTGCTCTGGAGACGCTTGACTGACAGTGTGTGCTCGGCGCGCGCTCTCCTCGCACTCCAGTCTGCTGGGCGTGGCCAGAGCCGCCCTTAATCAACATACCAGCCAATCAGAAGCGGCACAACTCTCCGTCAATAACTATAAAGAGCGCCTCCTTATTTTAAAGTGGGTTCGTGAATTTTACTTTGAACTTTTCGCTTTTGGTGGATTTAATATACAGAGAATAAAATTTGTCATATCTAAATCACATTTCACACCGTGTAAATAAGCGTGTTCTGTTTATTATGTATTTTAAATATATAACTATAAGAAATCTACTATTTTGTAGCACAGAAATTAAAAATGCTGTCACATACTTATTTAAGTCATGTATTTGTTTTATCCTACTTTCGTTAATTTAGGTGTTTTGTTAATTATTTTAGCTAGAACTGCTGAAATGACAGGCTTTGATGCTTTGATTTGGTTGGTTTATATATATATATGTATATGCATATGTATATATGTGTATATATATAGATATAGATATAGATATACAGAACCAGCAGGACTTATGAAAATGTGTTACACATATGTTACAATGAAAGTCGGGAATGACAATGCATTACAGTGTTTTATTATTGACATTTTGTTCTGTATAGGAAATTGCATCATTACTAAAAAAAATAAATTAGAAATTATAAATAGTATAGGCCTAAAACATACAGTATGCTTAGTACACAAAAGTATCTATTGCACATGTAGCATTATAAGATGTACTGTATAATGAATTACAGTCGTCTTATATTTATTTATATGCATATTCATTTTGAATTCTATGCACGGGGTTTAGATACATTACATTTAATGCAGCACTATTGCATAAAGAACATGCAGAAATAATCCAGTCGTCAGTCAAATCTTATTTTGTATATTAGGAATATTGTTGGGTCCTTGACGAATGGCTTTGTTGTTGTTGTTGTTGTTGTTGTGTTGTTGTTGTTGTTGTTGTTTTGATCGCATTGGTTAAAAGCGTCTGCTAAATGCCTAAATGTTTTTATTTGTATAATGTTGACTTCAAAATTTGGTATATAGTGAATTTACTCATTATATATGGAAAATTCTTCATCCATAAATGTAAATGAGCAGTGAAAAAACAACAACAACAACTAATTTTACTCATTTTACAATAGAAATAGGTAAATACCTGTATACATTAAAAGAAACAAGAAATAAGAAAACTGTAAATTATTTTAAAGCCTTAACTCTATTATTTGAATAATTTGTAACTATTTGTAGCTAACTTTACTTGTTATGGATATGTGATTTTCTTATTGCTTTTCCTATTTTATTATTTTTTAAATTGTCTTTGTTTATAATTGTATTTATTTTGATGTAATTTATATTATTGCCCTTGTATGTTCGATGTTTTAAAGATTGCAATAAAACGGAAAAAAGAGGGTAAAACAAGTGGTAAATTAATGGTACATTCCATTCACCCCTCTCTGATTCATCGTGGTATGCTCCGCGCGGTTTCCGGTTGGTGGCGGCGCTGTTTCCTGTGCTGTGCTGTGAGAGCTGCAGTGCGTGCGGTCCACCCAGACGACATGTTATCCCGTTCCCGCAGTCTCACCTGGAGCCTCGGGCGCTCGATCAGCGCCCTGCGGCAGGTAACGTGTGTGTGCCCGGTGTGTGTGATCTATCGGTGTGCCGCGGAGTGTCCAAAAGACCGTTAACCGTCAGCGGAGCGGTAGGCCGCGAGCCCAAGGGCAGCAGGACACTCACAGCAGAGCACACCGAGAGAGAAAGTGTGTGTTTACATCATATTAATGACATCTACAGCAGCTGCTCGTGTGTTATATATGATGTTCATCGAGCTTTAATAAATCCAAACTGTACATGAATGAGGTCTGCTGTCAAAGTGATCACGTGATCGATCCGTCACTCCCATAGAATAATAACAGGCCTAAAGCACTGCTAATAATATTCATCTCTCTGTCGTGCATATGCTGGTGTGTTTGTTTTGTGTGTGCTGTCATATTCTCCTTTACTGTTCATATGCCAGCTAGTGCTGTCAAACGATTAATCGCATCCAAAATACAAGTTATTGTTTACATAATATAATAATAATAACAGGCCTAAAGCACTGCTAATATTCATGTTTGCTGTTATGACCGTGTGTTTGTTTTGTGTGAGCTGTCATATTCTCCTTTACTGTTCATGAGTCAGTCTCTGCTGTTTCTGTGCATCACCTTCACTGTTTTCTGTTCCTCTGTTATCATCCTGTAAAGTGATATTATCATCAGAATTTTTCATATCTGCCAGGGCAATTAATTATGCCATAATTTGTAGGTGTGTGAATCGTCACTGGTTTCACGATTCGATTCGATATCACGATTATATTAAATTTATTTTGTGCATTTTTATTAAATTATAGAAGCAGGCTACTTTTAAAAATAATTACAAATTAATAATAAATCAAAACAATTGGCTAATAACTTAACCAAATAAATATAGCTTCAAAACATACAAGCAAATATAAAGTAATAAACGGGGAAAAAAGACAATTACAAGCTATAAACAAAGTACTTTCAGTGTCTGAGAGTGCTTTAAGTATCTGAAAGTGTACACACAATCATAGTTATGGGCTTTTCTATTTTCCTCAGCATTATTGCTGTTTGATTATTATTATTATTACTGATGAGATCATAGACAGCCTTAATAGGCTGCATTCACACTAATGCACAGATCTATTTCCACATATCAGATGTTTTGTCCTGTTCTGAAAACATAACTGATTGTTTACATCAATTTCTTAAAATAAAAGTATTGGGAGATGAAGTGCATTTAACCTCCGCTGCGATCGAGCTTCAGGACAAACAAACACAAAGCTCATGTGAAAGTCCGTCAGTACATGAGTTTCGTGAATATCTAATACGTACTGCTTTCCAAACAACAGAAATTAAAGCATATCTAAAGATCTCGGATTTAAAAATAGTGGGTGAATTTTTTAAGACTCACGTAACAAGCTCGTATGCAAATGACGTCAGTAGGCTATAATTGATTATGGTCTATTACTGCATCGCATCGCAATGCAACGATTCATTTAAACACCCCTAATAATTTGGTCATATTGAGATTACTGGCTATAGCTGAAATTAGCACCACTTCCCAATAAGTGGCCAATAGGTCACTATCATAATATGTCAGTCATACATTTTTTTCTCATTTTTAATATTTAAAATAAGTGTTTAATTTCAACATTTCATCTTATTTTCAGTAACTAAATTGAACTATGTATTTTTATATAAATCCTCACTATATAGCACTTTACAATACAATTGTGGTATTAGGAAAGACATTTATGTAGATGAGAAGACTGAACCACAGCTTGCATGATCTATAATTTATCAAAGCTGTAAGAATATTGAAGGGTAATACATTTATCTGCTTCATTTAGTAGCTGTCGAAGTCCTCCCAGCTGCCCCATTGGTCTTCCTTACGTCCCGTTGACCATGTAAACCCTGTCAAACTTTGACATAGATGGATCACATGACTCTCATTTGTGCCTGACGGTCACTGCAGCCTGTACATGCCTTCAGTACTGACCTATCAGATGCAGAGGTGTAGCAGTGCTTGTGTTTGTGGGCTAAAGATTCTCCATAATGTTTGTTTGCACTGCTACGGAGTGTGATTGATTAGTAGTTAGTGGCAGCATGACAACTGGGGCCTGTACCATGAAGCCGGTTTAGCTGGCTAGCCAGGTAAGTTTCAGTTTAGTTTGCACCAATCCTGGGTTTTAGGTACCATGAAAGTGGCTTGGCTTTTAGCTGTGTTCATTGCCATAGTAACTTACACTGCACAGCTAACCTGCTCCGGGGTTATGTTCTGAGTAAGAGATCTCAAACTGAAATTGGACCAATCAGATGTGAGAAAAGTGACACATGTCTGACACAAAAGTCACTCCCCCAGTTTATCATGCTAAAAAATTAAAGGTCACTATAAAGTACCTTAAAAAAAATTACAACAAAATTGTCTGGCTTTAATGATAATTAGTCATTACAATTTGCATATGATTTATATAATTATAATATGATTTATATTATTATTAATCCATTACACACAAGCACTTTTAGCTTAAAAATTAATATAAAGCATTTATTTTAAATGAATATTAATATATACAGATCATATGTAATATAAATAAGTGGTAGAATCAATAGATAACACTGGCTACATGTGACCTTAAACGTTTGAGTCTCTGTCATGTATATTATCAACTAACTAACTTCACAAGTTTCACTTGTGACTGCACTGATAGAGCAAGATAATTCCCTTTATTTGTCCTCTTTCATGGACAAGTACTTCAGTGGAAATGCGTTTAAATTCCTCATATTCTTTAATCTCTTAACCTTTAACAAAAGAGTTTTGAATCTCGCTGGCTGTCTCGTGAGAAGTGAGTCACACTTGTTCTGTGTTGTGATTGGCTGTTCGCCGGTGATGTCACACATTCATGTGCACGAGGTCCATTAACTCAGGATCAAGCTTGAGTTGACAGAGAAAGTTGATGATCAGCTTCATGGTACCAATAAAGCCAGATTGGAGTGGTTTGGTTTTGTCAACTCAAAACTAATCCTATAACTCTGAATTTGTTCATCTATCATCATGGTACAGGCCCCTGGTGTATGTTAAACATAACATGTTAAGATCCTTCCTCTTAGTTCATCATATTGCTAATGTCCTTGCCTAAAATCCATCAATTTGTTTATATAAAAAAAAAATATATATATAAAAGCTAATAATATATATATATACAGTATATATATAAAATAATGATGGAATTTAATTTTATATTTTAAAATAAAATAATATTTTTATTATGATATTTTATTTTAATAGTTTAGATTTGATTATATTTTCAAATAACCTAATAAGCTTTATGTAAGAAAATGTCTATTCTTCCTTTAGAATTTAATATTTAATTTTCAAACCATGTGATGCATATTGCACACAAATCCAGTAAGCAGTTCCGGTCCAGTAGGATTTCCTTGAATTAAAATGCAGCTTCAGGGATGTCAGGCTGCTGAACACATTTGTATCCGTGTGTGTGTCTGTGTGTGTGTGTGTCTGTGTGTGTGTGTGTGTGTGTGTGTCTGTGAGTGTGTCTGTGTGTGTGTGTGTGTGTGTGTGTGTGTCTGTGTGTGTGAGTGTGTCTGTGTCTGTGTGTGTGTGTGTGTGTGTGTGTGTGTCTGTGTGAGTGTGTCTGTGTGAGTGTGTCTGTGTGTGAGTGTGTCTGTGTGTGTGTGTGTGTGTGTGTGTGTGTGTGTGTGAGTGTGTCTGTGTGTGTGAGTGTCTGTGTGTGTGAGTGTGTCTGTGTGTGTGAGTGTGAGTGTGTGTGTGAGTGTGTCTGTGTGAGTGTGTCTGTGTGAGTGTGTCTGTGTCTGTGAGTGTGTCTGTGAGTGTGTCTGTGTGAGTGTGTCTGTGTGAGTGTGTCTGTGTGTGTGTGTGTGAGTGTGTCTGTGTGTGTGTGTGTGAGTGTGTCTGTGTGTGTGTGAGTGTGTGTGTGTGTGTGTGTGTGTGTGTGTGTGTGTGTGTGTGTGTGTGTGTGTCTGTGTGTGTGTCTGTGTGAGTGTGTCTGTGTGAGTGTGTCTGTGTGAGTGTGTCTGTGTGAGTGTGTCTGTGTGTGTGTGTGTGAGTGTGTGTGTGTGTGAGTGTGTCTGTGTGAGTGTGTCTGTGTGAGTGTGTCTGTGTGTGAGTGTGTCTGTGTGTGTGTCTGTGTGTGTGAGTGTGTCTGTGTGAGTGTGTCTGTGTGAGTGTGTCTGTGTGAGTGTGTCTGTGTGTGTGTGTGTGTGAGTGTGTCTGTGTGTGTGAGTGTGTCTGTGTGAGTGTGTCTGTGTGAGTGTGTGAGTGTGTGTCTGTGAGTGTGTCTGTGAGTGTGTCTGTGAGTGTGTCTGTGTGAGTGTGTCTGTGTGTGTGTGTGAGTGTGTCTGTGTGTGTGAGTGTGTCTGTGTGTGTGAGTGTGTCTGTGAGTGTGTCTGTGTGAGTGTGTCTGTGTGAGTGTGTCTGTGTGAGTGTGTCTGTGTGAGTGTGTCTGTGAGTGTGTCTGTGTCTGTGTGAGTGTGTCTGTGTGAGTGTGTCTGTGTGAGTGTGTCTGTGTGAGTGTGTCTGTGTGTGTGTGTGAGTGTGTCTGTGTGAGTGTGTCTGTGTGAGTGTGTCTGTGTGAGTGTGTCTGTGTGAGTGTGTCTGTGAGTGTGTCTGTGTGAGTGTGTCTGTGTGAGTGTGTCTGTGTGAGTGTGTCTGTGTGAGTGTGTCTGTGTGTGTGTGTGTCTGTGTGAGTGTGTCTGTGTGAGTGTGTCTGTGAGTGTGTCTGTGTGAGTGTGTGTGTGTGTGTGTGTGTGTGTGTCTGTGTGTGTGTGTGTCTGTGTGAGTGTGTCTGTGTGTCTGTGTGAGTGTGTCTGTGTGAGTGTGTCTGTGAGTGTGTCTGTGTGAGTGTGTCTGTGTGAGTGTGTCTGTGTGTGTGAGTGTGTCTGTGTGAGTGTGTCTGTGAGTGTGTCTGTGTGAGTGTGTCTGTGTCTGTGTGAGTGTGTCTGTGTGAGTGTGTCTGTGAGTGTGTCTGTGTCTGTGTGTGTGTCTGTGTCTGTGAGTGTGTCTGTGTCTGTGAGTGTGTCTGTGAGTGTGTCTGTGAGTGTGTCTGTGAGAGTGTGTCTGTGTGAGTGTGTCTGTGTCTGTGAGTGTGTGTGTGAGTGTGTGTGTGTGAGTGTGTCTGTGTGTGTGTGTGTGTGTGTGTGTGTGGGAAACAAAATCACATCTTAAGAAAGGTGTTGTGTTGGCATTATAACTATTTTATGAAACCCATTACAGCATTATTATGAACCCCCCCCTTTTTTTTTTTTTTTTTTTTTTTTTTTTTTTTTTTTTTACAAGAGATCCATGTTTTTTGTTTTAAATTTTTGTGCAATTCATTTTTATTGTCAAAAAAGGCTAATTCATTCATAAAACTTGACAATTTTATTGAAAATTTAAACATATCTTTAATCTAATGTAAAACAAAAACAAAACAAGTGTGTTCTTATTAAATAGAGTCTTTCAAAATAGAGCTTCAGAGCACAGTTAAAACAAATCATTGGATTGCTTTGTCAAATAAAGTCCTGCTCAGTATAAATGAACATGTGGAGGAAGAGCACAACCGTCAAATTAAACCGTGCTGATATTCAGTACAATAGCACGCTTGCCTGTTGTGCTAACGCCTGGTTAATTATATGACCGTATTAGATTTACTATATAATTTAATATAAAAATGTGAAAGTATTATCACATTGAATACTATATTTTAATATAAAACAATAATGCATTCCAAGAATTTTTGCAATTTCAGAGATCCAATTAAACCAGACTATTATTTAGGCAAAAACTCAAAGGTTCACTACTCCAGATGAAATACTCGGGTGTTCATAAGCTACATGCAGCGTTAAATTACCATGTATGTATGGAAGACTTCACAGAGCGTCTTCAGTGTGTTTGATGTAAACATACAGTGGCACATCTGATTATAGGTGTCAATCAAAGACAGCCAGATGTTGTTGTTTGTCAAAAGTCTGGCCAGATGAGATTATCTTGTTCCTTGATGAGCATTGTTCCTGCTGTTTGTTCTGCTTCTTCTGCTCATTGATGCACTGGTGTCGTCTTGTTCTTCTAGGGTAACAGTGTTCTCGCCAGACGGGCTGCTTCAGGTGAGATAGTTGAGGATATTTCTTCTGCGTTGCATGTCATAGGTTTTTTGTAAAGGTATAAGTTTGAACATTCTTGTATGTTTCTTTCTCTAACGGTGCAAACAAACATGATTTGATGTTCCTGTGTCTCCTTTTTCCTCCAGGTATATCAGCGAGTCAGTGTGTCACCTTCAAGAACAGCCCGTAAGTATCACTGACGTCTTCTAGGGGTGGGCGATATGACCAAAATCTTATATCACGATATGACTAATTCTATATCACGATGACGATATATATCACGATATAGTTATTTTTTTCTTTTAAATTTTTTTTTAAGATATTAAATCTTTGATACCATAGAATTTTCATAATCCTTGTCACCAATGTCAATATCAAACTAATAGAAATATAATACAATATAAAACAAAGGCATGTACTAACATGCCTTTTTTTGTGTGTGTGTGTGTGTGTGTGTGTTGTATTGTGTAATGTGTATTGATGTGAATTAATGTTAGACAGTAAACACTATTGGATGCGAAACAACTTTTGGAAGAATTCCCAACAATAAAGTGAAATTAAATTTAATTGAATACAAGCTAAAAAAAAAAAAAAACACAAGCTCACTGAAGATAAGGAATAAAAAATAAAATAGGAATAGCTATAGGACAAAAACCTACATAAATAAGAAACGCTACATACATTGTGTAAATTAATTAGTCTTCACTGTGTTAATTAGATATAATTAACGTGTATTATGTATAGATTCTATACATAGGCTATATATAAATATATCATTATTATTTTTTAATTTATTCTTATTAAAGTTACAAAAGTGATTTAGTCAAGAGCAGTAAGAGATTGTTGTTTGATTATTAATATGAATACGAATATTGGAGCGCTTCCCCTTTAAGACCGAAGTCCAGATCCAATATACTGCTACATGTGCGTTTTCTTTTTCAGCTGTTTGCTCTCTCTTAAGACCTAAATCACTGTGTTTATGAGGATACTTGCAAAGACGGGGATTCTTCCGCATATAAGTGTGTTTATGTAATCGTTCAAAGCCAATAAAGCGGCAAAAAAAAATTGCGCTCCTCACACACAGAAGCAGAGACGGGGCACGCATATAGCTCTGTTGTTTGTGTTTCAACGGCTTAAAATCGGTTGTTTTAAAACTGCAGTGCTTAAAAACACGTGTCCATGCTACAGATGTAGTCCCTCGTTTAGGAACGAGCTCGTTTAGTTCTGGTCGTTCTCCACCTGCTTCTGTCTCCGCTTCACGTCCCGTGGTGGCGTGTAAAGATCCAAATGATGAAAAAGTATTTCCGTAAACAATGTATTTTGCGACACCACGAAATAAGCGATAGAACATAATATGAAACGATAGACTTTTTATTTCATCCATCTGATATATATCGTCATATCGCACAGCCCTAACGTCTTATGAAACGATAGGTCTTCTGGGCAAAATTGTAGTTTTTAAAATATATTTAAACTTCTTATTCTAACATAAAAGGTCTTTAAAGTTGTGTTTTGGGCCATTATGCTATCTGTCAAACGAACTAAATCCAAAAGCACAATATGGCTTAATCCCTTCATCAAGTCAGCTGGTGATCCGGTGTTTTCCGCGTCTCAGAACGGCTCCGTTCACACTGAATGAATGCAGTCAACTTGTTTATTGCACGTGATGTGAGTTTAGCGAGCGTTTGGGAACACAACAGCCTCCAGTTAGGCTTTATTTTCATGGCAGATGATTTGTAGAGAGATGTGTTTTCACTGAAGCTGGAGTTTTCCTTCAAAATAAAAGCTCTACTGTCGTTTCCATCAAAATAAAAGTTTAAAGTGCAGCATGAATTGCTGACAGCTAGAACAGTGCTTCCCAAACCTGTCCTGGAGGACCCCCTGCCCTGCACATTTTATATGTCTCCCTAATCAGACACACCCAATTTAGTTCTTGCCGTCTCTACTAACGAGTTGATGAGTGGAATCAGGCGTGTTAGATAAGGGAGACATACAAAAGATGCAGGGCAGGGGGGCCTCCAGGACAGGTTTGGGAAGCACTGAGCTAGAGGTTTAAATGCAGTCCAGATTCAAAATATCTCTTTCAAGTGTAGAAATTAGGAAAGAAGTATTGTAATTCCCCTACTGTAGTGTAAAGCAAAAATAATATGCCTATGAAATATTCATTTTCATTTATTTTACAGTGCAATTGTTTTACAACATATGGCTATTACTGTCATTATTATTATTATATTCTAATTTGTTTGCCTTCCTAAAACACCAGTGTGAATGTAATTTAGACTGAGACAATATATCAAAAATAAAAAGTCCCCTTTAAAGTTCAGGTACAAGTCAATTCACTGAAGTTTTCTTAGTTCAGAACATGGGTTGCAGCTCTAAATTTTGAACTCTTAAAGTGCATTAGATATAATAATGTATCTTTAAAATGTACAAAATGTTCTTTTTTTTTCCAATTCTTCATTTGTCTTTTTTTTTTTTTTTAAATATCGCAATAAATATCGTATCGTGGACTTCATATCGTGATATTATCGTATCGTGAGATTTTGATATGGTTACATCCCTGCTGGATTGTGTTGTGATGATGGTGTGTGCTGTTGATTTTCAGGAGGTGTGAGACCCGGTCGAGCATCTATCAAATCAGATACTTCAACACCTCGACCGCTCACAGTACGTATCCGCTCATGCTCTGCATCTCTAAAATAAGGTCTGGTCATATGCTGGTGCTAAAGAGTGCTGCACAGCAGCAACATCAGTTCTGCCTTGCTTTTTAGTCATGATAAGACTGTGTACCATTCCCTTCAGTTTTGTGTTCATAGCGTACAGCGTCAACACAGTTCTGACCACTTCTTTAAGGTCACTTGTCTATTGAAGGTCAAGGTCAGTCGTCACTGATGCACACAAGTCTTGATTATGAGGTCTTCTGCTAGATTTATTGTTTTGTCATAAGTTAATTTCATAGGGCTGACACTGCTGATCTCAGTCTGCTGCTAATTTCATGTTCAGCTCAGATAATAAAACTCTAGATAATATGTGTAGCATTTCAACAAATTGAAAGTACTTGAACAAACGTTGGAAAAAGAGTAGTTTCTGTGTAAATTTACTTTAAACTTTAAATATAAAACTCTGGTAAAATGCATGCAGCCTTTTAAATTCTTGCAGAGATCTTATCAGTCATAAAATGAGGTCTCAAATTGACTTTAAAATATTTATCATTATTACAAGGCTCTCTGGAAAACTTGATTCTGATTGGTCAAGCAGAGCGTCCACCTTTCTGATGTTTATTAATTTGACCATTTGCCTTAATCTGTTCATTATCTCTTACTCATGTTCATGGCTGAACGCCTCTTGCTGGGAACTGATATCTCTTTGTGAGAACTTGAAGTGTATTACAAGTTAGCTAATAAAATACCTAACTCATATTTAAGGTACATTGACGGGCAAAAGTTTGAAATAATAATTATTTATTCATTTTTCTTGGCGGTCAAGAGTTTGATGTGTGTGTGTGTGTGTGTGTGTGTGTGTGTATATATATATATATATATATATATATATATATATTATTTTTTTTTATGTATTATTATTTTTTTTTTATTAATTATTTATTTTTTTATTTATTATTTTTTTTTTTATTATTATTATTTTATTATTATTTATTTATTTATTATTATTATTATTATTTTTTATTATTTTGTTTTATTTTTTATTTTTTCTCAAAGTAAGTCTCTTCTGCTCACCAAGGCTGCATTTATTTGATCAAAGATACAATAAAAACAGTAATATTGTGAAATATTATTACAATTTAAAATAACTCTTATCTCTGTGAATATGTGTTAAACTGTAATTTATTTCTGTGATCAAAGCTGTATTTTCAGCATCATTACTCCAGTCTTCAGTGTCACATGATCTTCAGAAATCATAATAATATGCTGATTTACTGCTGATCACTTGCATACTTTTTCTTCCTGTCTTACTTAAAGCAGCTTTTCTTCAGAAAAAACTGGTCTAATAACGTTTAAACTTAAACCAATATTTAGTGTCCAGTTATTTACTTGTGTGGCAAGTAAATAACTAGAAATGCAAGACGGCAGCAGTCACATCCACGGTGTGACACGAGAAACATTAAAGTAGCACTCATTTCAGTTACCTGATGAGCGGTCTAATACACAGCATTGATTTGGACGACAGTGAATATTAAAATGTGATGAATCATGTTGAATGTATGACACGAGTACAAAACAAGACCTGGCAAAACTTGAATTAGTTTGAGTGCAGCTTTCCACATTAAATCATTCTGACATTTAATTATTAGCTCTATTAAAAATGTACCTTACCTGTAATAAAATCTGCCAAATAAAGGCTACTGCAGACATACTCGGAGCGTCTCTTATCTTGCTGCTGAAGAGCTTGTGTCCACTGCGGACTGCAGAGAGAAAAAAATTACCAATTACACAAAAAACATTCTTTCTGCTTTTCTATCTAAAATAATTAAATCCATTGTATTTGGTATTATATTTGATCATGTCTTCAGCTGGGTTTCTGCTGATCTTAAATAGTGTTAATTTGTATAAAGCCTTAAAAAGTCTTTGTTGTCTTCTTGGAGCACAAATATCTAAACATCCTTAAATCAAGATGCATTTACTTCAGATGCAAAATAACGATTAAAGCCTTGCTCGATTTCTCAGAAAACAATTTATGATTGAATTAAGTGAGTTTGATTAAAATAAGAGCATGTGTCCCTGGAGCACAAAAGCAGTCATAAGTAACACAGGTATATTTGTAGCAATAGACAACAATACATTGTATGGGTCAAAATTATACATTTCTTTTATGCCAAAAATCATTAGGATATTAAGATCATGTTCCATGAAGATATTTTGTAAATTTCCTACCGTAAATATATCAAAACTTAATTTTTGATTAATAATATGCATTGCTAAGAACTTCATTTGAACAACTTTAAAGATGATTTTCTCAATATTTAGATTTTTTTGCACCCTCAGATTCCAGATTTTCAAATATTGTCCTATCATAACAAACCATACATCAATGGAAAGATTATTTATTCAGCTTTCAGATGATGCATAAATCTCAATTTTGAAAAATTGACTCATATGACTGGTTTTGTGTTCCAGGGTCACATATACAGTATCTATCAATGGGTTATGAAAACGTTTTTCCATTGGAATCATGTTGAATTTTTCTGAACCTATTGGCAGATATTTGTTCTGGTTTTAATTAGTGCTGTCAAACGATTAATCGCATCCAAAATAAAAGTTTTTGTTTACATAATATAATTTACATAGCATATGTGTGTGTACTGTGTATAATTATTATGTGTATGTGTGTATGTATGTGTATATATATATAAGAAAAATGTTAATTTTATATATTTATATATAATATAAATTATATGAATATAAATATATACATCTAAATATTTTCAAAACATATGCTGTATGTGTGTGTATTTATATATACATAATAAATATACACAGTACACACATATATTATGTAAACAAAAACTTTATTTTGGATGTGATTAATCGTTTGACAGCACTAGTTTAATCAAACTCTTCACTTCATTTTGATCAGTTTCTCAGAAAACAAAACTTCTTGTTTCATTTTGCTTCTCCAGGAAAGGCATCTCGGTTTAAGAATCTTTAGACATCAAAAATACTGAAAAAGAATTCACTTTTTTTGCAGTGTGATCAAAATAGTTTTTTTCTAAAATGAATTAAAGTCCCCCTGTAGTGAAAATCAAGTTTTTTATGTTGTTTATTTGTCTATGTGGTGTTTTTAACATGCTTTTAGACAAACCATGTGCCAATCCATTAATCAACACCATTGCGGAGTATTTTCTCCTTAAAACTGTAGTTTCTCAAAGGCTGACCCAGAAAAGTGGTTTGAAACAGCCTTCGGTTTGCTACGTCACAAAATTCAACAACCAATCACATCAAGGGATAGATTCCTATCACTAGCATGCAAAATATACCAATACCAGCACAAAACCAAACATAAATTAGAGCAAAAACCCATGAAGCCGTGGCTTAATGTGAATTTAGAACCGCTAACTTGCATTATAACCTGCGGCAACAGTGTAAAAGTATCCCGGAGTCAGACCCAGCTTTACTCGCGTATGCTAGCAATCACAAACGGCTGCATTCAGTCTTAAAGGCATTTTAGGACACAACATCGTCAAGTAAGTAACTTTAACGAATGTTACAGTATTCACTGTAGTTGTCCGCTAGTAAAAACATAGTTTTATCAGTCATTATCCGTGTCTGCCATTGTTTGGCGTTTACTACAGTTCAGTGGATCAGGAGGCGGGGCTGGTGTGACTGAGTGGAGGCGGGGCTAATTTGCATATTCATAGATCCGCGTATAGTAAATGAGGCAAATGTGTAGAGTTACATTCAAGCTATTTTAAGGCATGAGAAAATTATTTTCACAAGAAAAAACATTTAAATATGTCATTTTGATTATCAAAGATGAGTTTTAAGGGATAAAATATTTGACTACAGGGGGACTTTAAAAGGTAATGGAAAGTTGTATTTTCAAAATTTGAGGTGTTGCCAATGCAGCTCATTTTCTGCTCTTTAGACATTTACATTTATAAAACTTATTGTGTTCCCTTCAGTTTAGTCCTTACATTTTCTTTACTTGCTTTTACAAGTGGCTTAAATTGACCTTCCTAAAACCTGCACGCCACATTAAATGTCTTCTTCGATTGCAGGGAATGAAGTTATTACAGTCAAAACACCAGCGTTTGCTGAGTCTGTCACAGAGGGAGACGTCAGGTGGGAGAAAGGTAAGATGAGTTCATCAGGTGTACAGTACAGACGTCTCACCCCATTGGACCCCGTTAACCCTGTTCTGTGTCTCTTTAGCTGTTGGAGACACCGTCTCTGAAGATGAGGTTGTCTGTGAAATTGAGACCGATAAGGTAAAAACCACACTTTTTTATCTTAATCAGGGATTTCTATAAATACTGTAACTTTCCAAATCTGAAAGTTGTAACTTTGAGTTTAATTGTTGATCTGTGTACACATTCGTCAGACCAATCTTTGGCCATTGTGTAGCATCTCGCTGTTGAGCATTGCATTTAAATGTGTCACGCTAAAAATAGTTCAACCTTTAATAACATGTCTCTGGACACCTGCGTTCTGTTCCAGGCTGTTTTTGATAGCGAGAACGTGTCCTATTTCAGCTAGCCCTAAGAAACTCATCTGATCAGGGTCTGGTGAACATGACACTAAATCTGTGTAATATAACAGGGCTTCCTTAAAGGGACAGTACACCCAAAAATGAAAATTCTGTCATCATTTACTCATCCTCAAGTAGATCCAAACCTGTATGAATGTCTTTGTTCTGCCGAACGCAAAGGAAGATATTTTAAAGAAAGTTTGTAATCGGGCTGTTTTGGGGCACCATTGACTTCCATAGTAGGAAAAAAAATATCCAGAACTGCTCTGTTTCCCTCATTCTTCAGAATATCTTCCTTTGTGTTCAGCAGAACAAACACATTCATACAGGTTTGGATCTACTTGAGGGCGAGTAAATGAGTATTTTAATTTTTGGGTGAAGTATCCCTTTAAGATCATCCCTAACGCTGGACTGGAATTGTTATTGAACCTCAAGGATTTATGCAGTTTAATCTGACAAGTAGTTGGCTAAATAGGGCTGTAAGTAGTAATTATTCTCTAAATTGATTAATCACATCTTCATGCCCAGTGTGCTCAAAATAACAGTGTGCACAATATATATTCCATGCTATACATTGTGTACAAAAATCAAAAAATGTACCTAAAATCATTCAGTTTTGAGCACAGCACAATGGTTGTAAAGCACAGACTAAGAGGTGGATCTGCAGGAACAATGTCACTGCATCTGAAATTGAATACTTCCATATTGTACAGTATGTGAAAAACAGTACACAAAAAGAGTAGAATATCTAAATTCATTGTATTCATAAAACAGTATGCGAAAGATACCTGGATGACCTAAACCGAATAGTATGTACCATATAGAAAGTTCATATACAAACATAATTTGTGTTGCTATATATTTCAAGTTTCAGTTATGGTTCATTTTAAACCTAAATTTGATGTTTAACAATATTGTTTTGATCAAAATGCTTGCTCTCCTTTTCTTCTGATTGATGTTCTGACTGGTCAATTATTCACCTTATTTTTCCCGTTAGAGCGGACGCGGCCATTTGTAAATATTATGTGTCCGGCTTCCGGTCTCAACCACTTCCAGCTATTTTTAGCTGTGCAAAACAGCTGGTTTTGCTGCTTGATATTGCAAACTGGTGTTTTACCATATTATTTTAATGTATAAACTTAGTTATAAACAAACTGGTTTGGAGTGCAAACAGTATTCGCGTTTACTGTTCTTCTCGTTATTTCCCCACAGCGGCTAATGAACCAGAAGTCTTGCACATTCACAGAAAACAGCTACTTCCGCGTTGAAAAATAAGGTGGATAATAATCAGACTTTTTTCCCACTAGTTGTTTATTAGCAATTTTTTTAATTAGTAGTAGCCTGAGCAAAATCCTTAAAACTAGGCGCAAAATTCACAGAATATCTGCTTCGTTTGTTAGGTGTTACGTACATACGTGTAAGTGAGTGAGTGAGAGCGAGAGAGCGTGCGAGTGAGCGAGCGAGTGAGTGAGTGACTGAGGGAGCGAGCGAGTAAATGTGCGAGTGAGTGAGAGAGAGTGAGAGCGTGTGAGTGAGAGCGTGTGAGTGAGAGCGTGTGAGTGAGAGCGTGTGAGTGAGAGAGAGTGAGAGCGTGTGAGTGAGAGCGTGTGAGTGAGAGCGTGTGAGTGAGAGCGTGTGAGTGAGAGCGTGTGAGTGAGAGAGAGTGAGAGCGTGTGAGTGAGAGCGTGTGAGTGAGAGAGAGTGAGAGCGTGTGAGTGAGAGCGTGAGAGTGAGAGCGTGAGAGTGAGAGCGTGAGAGTGAGAGCGTGTGAGTGAGAGCGTGTGAGTGAGAGCGTGTGAGTGAGAGCGTGAGTGAGAGCGTGTGAGTGAGAGCGTGTGAGTGAGAGCGTGTGAGAGAGAGCGTGTGAGTGAGAGCGTGTGAGAGAGAGCGTGTGAGAGAGAGCGTGTGAGAGAGAGCGTGTGAGAGAGAGCGTGTGAGAGAGAGCGTGTGAGAGAGAGCGTGTGAGAGAGAGAGAGAGTGAGTGAGAGAGAGAGTGTGAGTGAGAGAGAGCGTGTGAGAGAGAGCGTGAGTGAGTGAGAGCGTGCGAGTGAGAGCGTGCGAGTGTGAGTGAGAGCGTGTGAGTGAGAGCGTGTGAGTGAGAGCGTGTGAGTGAGAGCGTGTGAGTGAGAGCGTGAGTGAGTGAGAGCGTGAGTGAGAGCGTGTGAGTGAGAGCGTGTGAGTGAGAGCGTGTGAGTGAGAGCGTGTGAGTGAGAGAGAGTGAGTGAGAGCGAGTGAGTGAGAGCGTGTGAGTGAGAGCGTGTGAGTGAGAGCGTGAGTGAGTGAGAGCGTGTGAGTGAGAGAGAGTGAGAGCGTGTGAGTGAGAGCGTGTGAGTGAGAGCGTGAGTGAGAGCGTGTGAGTGAGAGTGAGAGCGTGTGAGTGAGAGAGTGTGAGTGAGAGAGTGTGAGTGAGAGAGTGAGAGCGTGTGTGTGAGAGAGTGTGAGAGCGTGTGAGTGAGAGCGTGTGAGTGAGAGCGTGTGAGTGAGAGCGTGTGAGAGCGTTTGAGTGAGAGCGTGTGAGTGAGAGAGTGTGAGTGAGAGAGTGTGAGTGAGAGAGTGTGAGAGCGTGTGTGTGAGAGCGTGTGAGCGAGAGCGTGTGAGCGAGAGCGTGTGAGCGAGAGCGTGTGAGCGAGAGAGTGTGAGTGAGAGCGTGTGAGTGAGCGAGCGAGTGAGTGAGCGAGCGAGTGAGTGAGTGAGTAAATGTGCGAGTGAGTGAGAGCGTGTGAGTGAGAGAGAGTGAGAGCGTGTGAGTGTGAGTGAGAGAGAGTGAGAGCGTGTGAGTGAGAGAGTGTGAGTGAGAGAGTGTGAGTGAGAGCGTGTGAGTGAGAGCGAGTGAGTGAGTGACTGAGGGAGCGAGCGAGTAAAGCGAGTGAGTGAGAGAGTGTGAGTGAGAGAGAGTGAGAGCGTGTGAGTGAGAGCGTGTGAGTGAGTGAGAGCGTGTGAGTGAGAGAGAGTGAGAGCGTGTGAGTGAGAGCGTGTGAGTGAGAGCGAGAGAGTGAGAGCGTGTGAGTGAGAGCGTGTGAGTGAGAGCGTGTGAGTGAGAGCGTGTGAGTGAGAGAGAGTGAGAGCGTGTGAGTGAGAGCGTGTGAGTGAGAGCGAGTGAGAGCGTGTGAGTGAGAGCGAGTGAGAGCGTGTGAGAGAGCGTGTGAGTGAGAGCGTGTGAGTGAGAGCGAGTGAGAGCGTGTGAGTGAGAGCGAGTGAGAGCGTGTGAGTGAGAGCGTGTGAGCGAGAGCGTGTGAGAGAGAGAGAGTGAGAGCGTGTGAGTGAGAGCGTGTGAGTGAGAGCGAGTGAGAGAGAGAGAGTGAGAGCGTGTGAGTGAGAGCGTGTGAGCGAGAGCGTGAGAGCGAGAGCGTGTGAGCGAGAGCGTGTGAGCGAGAGCGTGTGAGCGAGAGCGTGTGAGCGAGAGCGAGTGAGAGAGAGAGAGTGAGAGCGTGTGAGTGAGAGCGAGTGAGAGAGAGAGAGAGAGAGAGTGAGAGCGTGTGAGTGAGAGAGCGTGAGTGAGAGAGCGTGAGTGAGAGCGTGTGAGAGCGTGTGAGAGCGTGTGAGTGAGAGCGTGTGAGTGAGAGAGAGTGAGAGCGTGTGAGTGAGAGCGTGTGAGTGAGAGCGTGTGAGTGAGAGCGTGTGAGTGAGAGCGTGTGAGTGAGAGCGTGTGAGTGAGAGCGTGTGAGTGAGAGCGAGTGAGAGCGTGTGAGTGAGAGCGTGTGAGCGAGAGCGTGTGAGTGAGAGCGAGTGAGTGAGAGAGAGTGAGAGCGTGTGAGTGAGAGCGTGTGAGTGAGAGCGAGTGAGAGAGAGCGTGTGAGTGAGAGAGAGTGAGAGCGTGTGAGTGAGAGCGTGTGAGAGCGTTTGAGTGAGAGCGTGTGAGTGAGAGAGTGTGAGTGAGAGAGTGTGAGTGAGAGAGTGTGAGAGCGTGTGTGTGAGAGAGTGTGAGCGAGAGCGTGTGAGCGAGAGCGTGTGAGCGAGAGCGTGTGAGCGAGAGAGTGTGAGTGAGAGCGTGTGAGTGAGTGAGCGAGCGAGTGAGTGAGTGACTGAGTGAGCGAGCGAGTAAATGTGCGAGTGAGTGAGAGCGTGTGAGTGAGAGAGAGTGAGAGCGTGTGAGTGAGAGAGAGTGAGAGCGTGTGAGTGAGAGAGTGTGAGTGAGAGAGTGTGAGTGAGAGCGTGTGAGTGAGAGCGAGTGAGTGAGTGAGCGAGCGAGTAAATGTGCGAGTGAGTGAGAGAGTGTGAGTGAGAGAGAGTGAGAGCGTGTGAGTGAGAGCAGTGAGAGCGTGAGTGAGAGAGAGTGAGAGCAGCGAGTGAGTGAGAGCGTGTGAGTGAGAGCGTGTGAGTGAGAGCGTGTGAGTGAGAGCGTGAGTGAGAGCGTGTGAGTGAGAGCGTGTGAGTGAGAGCGTGTGAGTGAGAGCGTGTGAGTGAGAGCGTGTGAGAGAGCGTGTGAGTGAGAGCGTGTGAGTGAGAGCGAGTGAGAGCGTGTGAGTGAGAGCGAGTGAGAGCGTGTGAGTGAGAGCGTGTGAGTGAGCGAGCGTGAGCGTGTGAGTGAGAGCGAGTGAGAGCGAGTGAGAGTGAGTGAGAGCGTGTGAGTGAGAGCGAGTGAGCGAGAGCTGAGTGAGAGCGAGAGAGAGTGAGCGTGTGAGCGAGAGCGAGTGAGAGCTGAGAGCGTGTGAGTGAGAGCGAGTGAGAGCGTGAGCGTGAGTGAGAGCGTGAGAGCGAGAGCGTGTGAGTGAGTGAGAGCGAGAGCGTGAGAGCGAGAGCGTGAGTGAGAGAGAGTGAGAGCGTGAGTGAGAGCGAGAGTGAGTGAGAGCGTGTGAGTGAGAGCGAGAGCGTGTGAGTGAGAGCGTGTGAGTGAGAGCGTGTGAGTGAGAGCGTGTGAGTGAGAGCGTGTGAGTGAGAGCGAGTGAGTGAGAGCGTGTGAGTGAGAGCGTGTGAGTGAGAGAGTGTGAGTGAGAGAGAGTGAGAGCGTGTGAGTGAGAGCGTGTGAGTGAGAGCGTGTGAGTGAGAGCGTGAGTGAGAGCGAGTGAGAGTGAGCGAGAGAGTGAGAGAGAGCGTGTGAGCGAGAGCGTGTGAGCGAGAGTGAGCGAGTGAGAGCGTGTGAGTGAGAGCGAGTGAGTGAGAGCGTGTGAGTGAGAGCGTGAGTGAGAGAGCGTGAGTGAGAGCGTGAGTGAGAGCGTGTGAGAGCGTGTGAGTGAGAGCGTGTGAGTGAGAGCGAGTGAGAGCGTGTGAGAGCGTGTGAGTGAGAGCGTGTGAGTGAGAGAGAGTGAGAGCGTGTGAGTGAGAGCGTGTGAGTGAGAGCGTGTGAGTGAGAGAGTGTGAGTGAGAGAGTGTGAGTGAGAGAGTGTGAGAGCGTGTGTGTGAGAGCGTGTGTGTGAGAGAGTGTGAGCGAGAGCGTTTGAGCGAGAGCGTGTGAGCGAGAGAGTGTGAGCGAGAGCGTGTGAGCGAGAGAGTGTGAGCGAGAGCGTGTGAGTGAGCGAGCGAGTGAGTGAGTGACTGAGGGAGCGAGCGAGTAAATGTGCGAGTGAGTGAGAGCGTGTGAGTGAGCGTGTGAGTGAGAGCGTGTGAGTGAGAGCGTGTGAGTGAGAGAGAGTGAGAGCGTGTGAGTGTGAGTGAGAGAGAGTGAGAGCGTGTGAGTGAGAGAGTGTGAGTGAGAGAGTGTGAGTGAGAGCGTGTGAGTGAGAGCGTGTGAGTGAGCGAGCGAGTGAGTGAGTGACTGAGGGAGCGAGCGAGTAAATGTGCGAGTGAGTGAGAGAGTGTGAGTGAGAGAGTGAGAGTGAGAGCGTGTGAGTGAGAGCGTGTGAGTGAGAGAGTGAGAGCGTGTGAGTGAGAGAGAGTGAGAGCGTGTGAGTGAGAGAGAGTGTGAGCGAGAGCGTGTGAGCGAGAGCGTGAGCGAGAGCGCGAGCGAGAGAGTGACTGATGGAGCGAGCGAGTAAATGAGTGAGATTGTGAGAGAGTGAGAGTGTGAGTGAGCGAGAGTGTGAGTGAGAGAGCGAGTGAGTGAGTGACTGAGGGAGTGAGAGTGTGAGTGAGTGACGCTGCATTCACACGGGTCGTCGGCGTCAACGCTTGACGGAGGGCGTGTCTGAAGCTTGGTGCTGACGCGCCGTCATAGTGACAACAGCCAATCACATACTTCTCTGGTGTTGCATGAACGGGATTGGGTATTTGCATAAGGCGATCTGATTGGCTGACGCCTCCGTTGGCGCTTGAAAAGTTGAAAAGTTTTCAACTTCTGCCGCGAGCAGCGCCAGTGAAGCGACGCGATGGACCCACAATTCAGTTCGGCAACGCTTGACGTCACTCCATTCAAAGTCAACGAGAGGCGTTGACGCCGACGCTCCGTGTGAATGGGGTGTGAGTGACTGAGTGACTGCGAGCGAGTGACTGAGGGAGCGAGCGAGTGTGTGAGTGAGAGAGTGAGCGAGCGAGTGAGCGAGAGTGTGAGCGAGTGTGTGAGCGAGTGTGTGAGCGAGTGAGTGAGAGAGCGAGTGAGTGAGCGAGTCTGAGCGTGAGTGAGAGTGAGCGAACGAGTGAGCGAGAGTGTGAGCGAGTGAGTGAGAGAGCGAGCGAGCGAGTGTGTGTGTGTGTGTGTGTGTGTGTGTGCGTGCGTGTGTGTGAGCAAGTGTGTGAGAGTGTGTGTGTGTGTGGTGTAGAGGGTTTGAGTGGATTTTCAAACCTCTCCCGTCCCACTCCCACAAAATAAAATCTCGTCCCGTTCCAATCCCGGAAGAATGACTCCCATTCCCTCCCAGTCCCGTTATTGTTTTTTTGGCTGGAATCTGTCAGTTACATAAAAAATACAGTACAGATCACAGCGTGCCCACCTTAGTTGAATAAAAATCCAAAATGTAGTTTTTTGTTATTATATTGAACTGAAAGCCAGCTTAAACAATGCACGGTGTGCATTGCACACACATTAAATTTTATGTAAATCATCCATGCTAACACACACGTTTTCTTTAATTACTTTACAGAAGCGCAATGTTTCGTTGTTATTCTGAGTGCACACAAATAAACGTAGAGTATTCACAGATCCGAAAGATGTATTAGGCTACTTTTATATGTATGACCAAAAATTACGGAGATTTTAAGAGCAAGTGAGCGCACCGGCGCCTGTCCTGCAGCGAGCGCGCTATTCAGCTTTCACTCTCCACACAAACACTTCAATAGCGCACATTTCTCTAGGTTAACATCATATTGAGCAGCCATGTAAAGTTGCTACTACATACATCGTTCAGATGAAAAGCCATATTTGAGGTTGATGAATGATAGCGTTTGGATGTCCTGCCCGAGTGTATTACTACACAGACCAACCACGATCTGTCCATCACGGACTGCGTCATTCACGTAACCATCCACGCCAAAGCAAACAGGAGGAGAGCATAAAGAGACAGGGCAACTAGAATTGAGTTCAGAATTAAAATGTACAGTTTATAGTTTATTTATATAAAAGGTATATTTGTGTATAAAGTTGGGTATCATTACTATTCCCGCCCACATTTTTTCCTGTCCCGTCACAATCACGTGATTCGTAGCGATTTTGTTTCCCATCCCGCGGGATTCCCGAAAAAATGTCAGCCTCTACTGTGATGTTGAGTTAAGGTGAGATGTGTGTGTCCTGCAGACGTCGGTGCAGGTTCCCTCTCCAGCTGCAGGAGTCATCGAGGAGCTGCTGGTTCCTGACGGAGGCAAAGTGGAAGGAGGAACTCCTCTGTTCAGACTCAAGAAAGGAGGTCAGCCATGTTTCTTTTTTGTTAATATATATTAACGAAATTGTAATCATTACAATCATAAGCTGAAGTCACTTCCTAACATGTTATTGTGCGTGCCCCTATTATGCCTTTTCGAAGATTACCTTTCATGCAGTGTGTCATGTAGCAGTATGTGAAAATAAACTTTCTGCAAAGTTGTGAAGCCGACAGTGCACGATAAATAAAATTATTGTCTATCAAAAAAAAGAGTCGGCTCGCAATCGCCTAAATGATTCGTTACGGCTGTACGTCACGAAGTAACACATTTGCATAATGTCCGCCCATGGCTGTCATTCGCGCTGTACGCGGTAGACCAATCACAAAGGACTGCACCATCTGACCAATCACAGCAGCGAGGGCTCACGGAGAGGAGGGGCTTAGAGACTGACCAATCACAGCAGCGAGGGCTCACGGAGAGGAGGGGTTTAGAGACTGACCAATCACAACAGCGAGGGCTCACGGAGAGGAGGGGCTTAGAGACTGACCAATCACAGCAGCGAGGGCTCACGGAGAGGAGGGGCTTAGAGACTGACCAATCACAGCAGCGAGGGCTCACGGAGAGGAGGGGTTTAGAGACTGACCAATCACAGCAGCGAGGGCTCACGGAGAGGAGGGGCTTAGAGACTGACCAATCACAGCAGCGAGGGCTCACAGAGAGGAGGGGTTTAGAGACTGACCAATCACAGCAACGAGGGCTCACGGAGAGGAGGGGCTTAGAGACTGACCAATCACAGCAGCGAGGGCTCACGGAGAGGAGGGGTTTAGAGACTGACCAATCACAGCAGCGAGGGCTCACGGAGAGGAGGGGCTTAGAGACTGACCAATCACAGCAGCGAGGGCTCACGGAGAGGAGGGGCTTAGAGACTGATTCTTTGAAATGCTTCGCACGAGTCGTTTACGAATCATTTAGAAATGAGGTAAAATTAAAGCTATTTTTTGAGAAAACTAGTGTTTTTTGGCCTTGGATGCATGTAAACCTGTTTTAGGAGACTCATAAAACAATATTAGCAACCTTAAAAATGGCATAATAGGGGCACTTTAACTGATTACATGATGTTTACTAGCTAGAACACGTGTATTATCTTATAGCTGTGTATTACTGCCATATGGATGATGCTTTAATCAGACCAATAACAGAATACTTCCTGTTTGTAGCACTGAAACATACATTTAATGTGAAACTGCTTTGAAATGTGAAAAGAGCTATGTGAATAAACTTTAATTTAATTTAATGAAAGCCAAGGAAATTGAGATGTAACAGTAATACAACAATATTGTATTTTACATACTTACTTTTTTACATATGAAAACAGTAACAAACAAGAAAAAGGAAAGAAGAAAAGTAAAATGGCAGGTTATTTTAGGTAGTGACATTATAGGGGAATTTGAGAATACAAAACATGCAACAATGATTAATTTATGCACATCTATGAAAGGGGGGATGATGGGATAGATCAGGTGTCAAACTATCTTGTCTTCTGTCTCATTCAGTACATTCCCAAAATCTGAATTTGAGATAAGTGATATAAAGGGTGTCCAAATATTCTCAAAAGAAGAACGTTTACCTTTTAACATATGTGACCCTGGAGCACAAAAGCAGTCTTAAGTCGCTGGGTATATTTGTACCAATAGACAACAATACATTGTATGGGTCAAAATTATTGATTTTTCTTTTATGCCAAAAATCATTAAGATATTAAGATCATGTTCCATGGAGATATTTTGTAAATTTCCTACCGTAAATATATCAAAACTTAATTTTTGATTAGTAATATGCATTGCTAAGAACTTCATTTGAACAACTTTAAAGATGATTTTCTCAATATTTAGATTTTTTTGCACCCTCAGATTCCAGATTTACAAATAGTTGTATCTCAGCCAAATATTGTCCTATCATAACAAACCATACATCAATGGAAAGATTATTTATTCAGCTTTCAGATGAAAAATTAAAAAACAAATTTACCCTTATGACTGGTTTTGTGGTCCAGGGTCACATATAGGTTATCTTTTCCATCACTAAAGAGAAGGACATGTTATTGATCCACTGTACAATATGGCTTCTCCACTTTCTTCCAGTTTGCTTGAAGTATACTAGTATAAACAAATTTACGAGTGCTGCCGTGGTGTACAATGTTCTCTAGAATAATTCCTAAAATGAACATTTCATGTTTCATTGGTAGATTTATGGATATCATCTGAGAAATGAAAAACACCACCTCTTTCCAAGCCTCCTGCATCTTAGGTGCAGTTCCACATACAATGCAGAAGTGTGCCTCTATCAACTGAGCATATTAATACATGTGTCTGGAATATTCTGCTTAATTCTATTTAACCTAACTGAAGTAATATACATTCTCATAATCAAGTTGTATTGTATTAATTTGAGATTACTATTAACTGTTTGTAATTGAGCTTTCTTAAATATTTCTTTACTTGTAAACAACTAAACTAACTTTTGAAATCTTTATTAGAGCAAAATAATACAACATGTAATTTAATATTTTTATGATGGACTAAGATCACAGTTTAAGATTTGAAGTATGGGAGTATTACACTAATTAAAAACAGTTGAAGTCAAAAGTACTGACCTGAATAAGATATTTCACATATAACAGATGTTTGCATATAGTCCACAAGAGAAAATAATTTATAAAAATGATCCCGTTCAAAAGTTTACACCCCCTTGATTCTTAATACTATTAGTCCTTCACCATCTTCAAGAAACGGCTAAAAACACATCTCTTCCATCTTTATTTGGCCCTCTAACTCTAGCACTCTCTATTCTAATTCTATTTTATCTATTTGTTTTCTTTTTTATTTAAAAAACACTTTACCCTTTAAGACTTGCACTCTATTTGTTTTCTAACTGCTTGTTTTCTTAAAAAAGGCCTCTAACACTACCTTTCTCTATTCTCTTTCTATTCTATCTACTTATTTTCTTTTTATTTATTATATAATTATCAACAACAACAACAAACCTTGCTACGTGTACTGTGTTAAGCTAACTGAGACTTGTCATAGCACTTGCATATATTGCTCCTTTGCTGCTTTTGATTGCTTCCATTGTCCTCATTGGTAAGTCGCTTTGGATAAAAGCATCTG
>CM049858.1:1325356-1482856 GCA_027422415.1 Schizothorax lantsangensis | reverse complement strand
GTGGTGTACTGACAAAGCATAACCATGAATGCACACACACACACACACAAATGTTGGGTTTCCATGTTTTATGGGTTCAATCCATAGGCGTAATGGTTTTTCTACTGTACAGACTTTATTCAGTATATCTCCTTACGCTAACCCAGCACCTAAACCTACCCCTCACACAAAACAACCGGCATTTTTACATTTAACAAACTTCATTCTGTATGATTTATAAGCTTGTTTCCTCATGGGGAACAAAAGCATTTACTGGTATTACTATTCTTAGATTTGGACCCTATAATGTAGGGAGCACCAGGGCCACAAATACAAACACTTATTTGCCAACAACAGATCCAATATCAGTATCATATCGAATAGAATACCTTTAAATAATGTATGATTGCCAGTACATTTCAACCTTTTCTTGTGATTTTGCTGCCTCTTATGTGTACAGATGCATTTTATACACTTTTATTTGAAGAATTATGTTAAGAATATTGAGTTTGTGCTTATTGGTCCTGCACTGCCTGATGATTCAACTGATTTTTCACAAATATGTCTATATTAGCAAAATTTGATTAAGTGAACGCTTAAGTTTAAACGTATAATAATGCAAGGCAAGCACTTCACATGTATATGACCTATTTTTCAGCTGCATGTTTGATTCATACTTTAAGTAGGTTATTTAAATGGATTTTTTTTTGTCTGTTCGGGGGTTTGTTAGATTCATCAGTTATAAAATTTGTTTAAACAGTAATGAAATTTGTCTATATATTAGGGATGCACGATATTGGATTTTTGCCGATATGCCGATTTTTTCAACTCATTTTGACTTTGATGCCGATACTGATATATTTCCTTTTGTTTGGAAACAACACCAAGTCTCTCCTGTGCAGAAATTATAAGCAAACTATTTTTTGATTTTGGTTAGTTTTTAACAAGAACTTATTTATTAGAATTAGATAAAAAATAAATGAAGGTTTTTAACAGTACATTGAAGCTTTGAAAATAACTATAAATAAACTATATTTCAATCTCTGCATTCTTTTTCCCAGAAAGATACTGTTAACCCTAACATTTTATTTTAAGATTTAATATTTGTAGATGGTCTAAAACAAAAAAAAGCTCATGATTTGTTTAAAAAAAAAAAACATATTACACATTAATGAATAAATCAGTATATATAAAATTATTGAATTTACAAGCGTCATGTTTACCATTAATCAAAACATACTCATTATTTTATGACATCAATTACTGCTTTATTTAATCAGAAACACAGTCTAAATGTTATTTGTGTAGGCTATTTTACTTTTAATTTAATTAGAAGTAGGCCAACAGCGCCCCCTACAGATTAACTAGCATACCCTGAGCACGTGAGTTAACCCATTCCTCTTATCGGCAAGACATATCGGCATAATTTTTCATATCAGACCGATATTTACATTTAAAGCCATTATCGGTCGATTCCGATATCAGTCCGATAATATCATGCATCCTATACCTATATATATGCATTTAAGTTCGCATTAAGTGAGCATTTCTTTCAGGTGGGCTTGAATAGTACATTACAGTACATGAGTTTGAATGAGAACAGCAGACTGTTTTTGTACCTGAGCAGATATTTGTAGGTGATATTTTACTCTAACAAATATATTTTAACTCTAGAAAACGTTCCTGAGATGTAGTAAGTAAAACATGTATTTTATGCCAAATATATCTTCTTTATCGTTTAAGGCCACTGCTGCCTTTGTGCTTTACAAAGACACTGATGTGCTCGTACTGTTAGGAGGATCTTGGGTAATATTAAATAAAGGAGACTATATATTTTATCATTTATTCATGAAGTAGACTAATTGTTACTTATGTGCCATAACTTCTGCCATCAAGTTAATGCACAACAACTTCTGCAGTTGATCATGTTAGACCACAAGATTTTAATGCCTTTAGTTTCACCTGTGACTGAAACATGGCTCAATTTTTATCTCTGTGATGATATTCAGTATCTCTGTATTTGATCTGAAATGGCTTAAAAGTTTTTTTCCCACCTTACAAATCAGTAGAGCCTGTCGCCGTTTGATTCAAAATGTTTAATGCAAGAAATTAACAGTACAAATGTAGTGAAAAATAATCAAGGCGTCTTTTACCAAATGAAATGCAATGTATATGTGAAAGTGTTAAATGATCTCCATTTGGAGATTTTCATGAACATTTTGAGTGATGCCTAATTGTTGAATCAGTGCCCCTAATCACACAATCTGTGCTCTTTAAGAAACTCGATGGCCAAATAAAAAATGCATTGAAATGGTGAAATATTAACGGTGTTATTTACATGAACTGATATTAAAAAATAGCACAAATTCTGCCGAGGCCCCACATTCTCTTGCTCAGCCCTTTTGTGGTTTTGTTGCAGGTGAAGATGAACCGCATGAGACAGCGAATCGCTCAGCGGCTGAAGGAAGCGCAGGACACCTGTGCAATGCTGACAACCTTCAATGAAGTTGATATGAGGTTTGTTCCTGTACAAGCAAACCAGCCTATTCCAGATTATACAGTCACTGGTTCTTTGAAATGTGTTTTTAATACCCTGCAAGTCAAAGGTTGGTGCTCGCCTACTCAGTTGTGTTATTAGGATCTTCTACATCTCAGAGAAAAAAAGTGATTAACTTTGAAATAACACAAGACAAATTTCACCTTTTGATTTCGATTCACTAGCCTGCAATTCAATTTTGATCTCAATTCATTTCAATATCTATCTAATTATTGGGCATTAAACTAAAGCGGTGAACTATAAAATGATCCCTCTCTGTTGGTACATTACTATATAAACAAACATTTAAATTGCACATAAGGCAGTTTTTATAATAAAAATGTATTATAATTCATTTTTAATTATATAATTGTTTCTACTCCGGTTTGTTGTTAATATATAAACATTTATACAGTGGATATCATAAAAGATTTATTTAAACATACATTAAATATTGAAGAACAGGTTCAGTAAAAATATAATATGTAATATAATGCATATATTTATTAAAAAAAATTCTATCGAGTTTATGGACATTGAATGTCTTTCCTGAGATAAATGCGATGTTGCGTGACATTGATCATAAACTGTTTTATTAACCCTTTAGGCGCCAGGGGTTTTTTGGAAAAAATGCTGGATTTTGACATCAATATTTCAAAAGCTTGTGGCTTGAAAAGGCTTAAAGATAGAGATCTACTGTAACTTAGAAAAATGTTGGGCATGAACGAAAGTTTATGTGGGGTGTAAATATACTCATCTAATTTGCATATTATGACGTCATCAGGGGGCGGCCCTCTTGAATTTGATAATATTCAGGAAATAGTAGATATTGAATTGATGTTTGAAGTTATTTGCATGTTTTTTTGTTGTTTTTTTGTCAGAAAAGAGGAAACCAACAATAAACAGGAGAAAGTACTAAATTATTACTATACTATATAATAGTAAAACGCATGTGAACAGTAGCCTACTTTTTGATCAATTCATCAGTAATATTCAGGAAATAATAGATATTGAATGGATGCTTATTTGCATGTTTTTTTTTGTCTTTTTATCCTCATTCCAAATGATCAGGAAAAGAGGAAATCCACAGTAAAACAGGAGAAAGTAGTAAATTATTACTATATTACTGTGCCATAGTAAAATACATGTGCCTATTTTTTTATCAGTTTACCAGCTATCTGCCCAATCAGGTATCTAGGTGACAGTTTATAGTTCTTGAGACTATGGTACCTCTCATTGCATGGCACAGTGCACAGACCTACCCCACACTGACTGCACCTGTACTGTCTGCCAGCGGCCATTTGAGTGTGCGCGATCAGAACAAACGACGTAATCTGGCAGATCATCAGAGAGCAACAGCTCTCGTATGGACACTACGACCACGTCCACCCCTGCCACCCCCATCCCTGTCGGGCAAAGGGTCCAAATGATCACTTGTTTGTGCTTTGTGAACACTCTCGCCTTGCGCGCGCGGCACCATTGCGCATGCAAAGATGTACCGGGAGAAGCGCAATCATTAGACGACCGATCGTCATTTCCAAAAGGCAAATATTCCCCTTCAGAGTCAGAATCGGCGAATAACACTTGCAACACATCCTCACGGTACAACTTTTTATTAGCCATTTGCCGATTTTCTCTCACAAATCTCACAATTTACTCACACGCCATGAACTGAACTGCTTCCGCATCAATGACACGATCGCTCACTTGCTCTGCTATTTCCTCGAACACTTTTGGTCTAGAATCGAAGTACAACATGTCTGCCATCTAGTGGTAGGGAATACAAATGAGATATTACACCAGATTAGGAACTACAGTCTATTTTATGAAGTATGACGTCTTGTCGCAATTTTGCGACTTTGGCGCTTAGAGGGTTAACATCTTTCTGCGGTTAAAACACTTTCTGATTGATTACATGAGACATGATTCATTTCAGTAAGTTATTGTTTTTCATTCAAGCCCAACCCTTGATGTTAATGAATGTTTATTTGGTGCTGTAAGTAGTAGTAAAGAGGAAGATGTGATCATTCACGTGAGGCTACACAAAGCTTATTGCAATTATTAGATGTCAGGCGTGCTACAAATAATGTTTAGTGACGTTTTGTTCACAGATCAACTGAAAAGATCAAACATTTTGTTTCATCAAAATGGGAATTGATTAAAATAGAGGAATTAATATTTTCAACTGAAAACTATTATGTCTAGATATCTACTCCAACTCAGTGCATTAAAAAAAGAGTAATAATAAATGATTGTTAAAGTTGCATACATATTAGGGATGTGCATCTCCATAACTGAGGATGACGCGATATGCATATTGATGCATTCCCAATGATATGATGCATTCCCAATGATATGATGCATTCCCAATGATATGATGCATTAAAGATACATATGAAGCGATATGATTCACCCCTATTATGATGCAGTGCAATCTGATTTCGATTTGATTCAGCACAATGCGATTCAATGGTAAAAATATGATGCTATGCCATTCAATATGATACAGATAGTTCACTTTTATATCATTGGTTCAGACAGACAGCCATGTTAATCTATTATAACCTATTAGACTCTCAGGACTCGCCTCGGTCTCTGTAGTGTTGTGATACGTCATATTCATGTAGCAGCATAAATGCCATATATAAAATATTGGTCACAAATTACTGGTTACTTTCTAAATAATTACAGTATAGCGCATCTACTAATTATTATATATATAAATAGATCGGTTTCATCAATGCAGAGAAACGATGCATCATGATACAAATGCCAGCTTATATCTGATGCACACTTTTATTAAATCAATGCATTGCATCGTTAAATTTTATGCCGATGCGAATCGGTGAATCTTACCATCCCTAATACATATGCATACTTTATATTTGTGCACAAAACAGACTTGTAAGCCTGAAAAGCAGCAGTTCCTGCAAACGTGCCCAAACTTCTGCCTGTGAATGTGCGGTAAAGAGCACTGACACATAGGAAGGTCTGTCGATGGCCCTGTGAAAATTTAGCTTATTGGCCAAACCTGATTAGAAGCTCCGCAATGCCCATCCAAATGGTTATAGATTGGAATCTGGCCTACAGGAAGAGATTTCTGAAACCCAATCTCCACTTAAAGCGCGGAATGTAAATATTTGGTCCTAATGTTGGTCAAAACAAAGATAAGAAGGGCAAAATGGGCTTTATTAATTTACAAGGAAACGTTAATGTCCACAACCTCCCTCGCTAACCCCTGAAGAGGACACTTTGAGGATTTCTCCCCAGCGCAAATGGCCGTATTAGCTTTCAGCTGCCCGGGGTTCGTGTTCTGCCGCTAATCTCGTTGGCATTGATGGGATGGAGGAAGACTCTGCCGGTCTGGAGTTGAAGGAGCGCGCTCGTCTGCGGCCTGCGAGCATCTGCCTCGGTTTCCCCCGGGACGCGCCTTCGGAGGGAGCGTGCGAGACGCCCGGAACGTTATGGGCTATTATGACAGGCCAATAAGATTTGAAGGCTCTGGAAAGTGAAGATTTTTATCACGTCTTCTCTCCTTTCTCTGAGAGCGCGTGTCTTGGGACGGTGCTAATTACGTTAGCGGAGAAACCGGAGAGGCTAAACGGTGTTAGAGACAGGAAAATAGAGAATTACAGTCTCGACCCTTTTCACTCAAAACCTGGCCAGACTGTTGTCCACAACATCCTCCACTGGTGTTTCAGTAAGGAGACGGACCTTAAATGCCACGGACCGCTCAAACCGAGGTGTTTGCTTGTTGCAAATCATTAGCTATGTTTCCTGCATAGCTAATGTGTGCTCATATCAATTTGTGCTCTGCATTTAACCCATCCTAAGTGCACACACACACCGTGAACACACACACAACGTGAACACACACCCGGAGCAGTGGGTAGCCATTTATGCTGCGGCGCCCGGGGAGCAGTTGGGGGTTCGGTGCCTTGCTCAAGGACACCTCAGTCGTGGTATTGAAGGTGAAGAGAGCGCTGGACATTCACTCCCCCCCCCTACAATCCCTGCCGGACCTTAGACTCGAACCTGCAACCTTTGGGTTGCGAGTCCGACTCTAACCATTAGGCCACAACTTCCATCCAATGTTTCCATCCAAAGTTGCAAATTTAACTTATGCGGAAAACTGGAATATCGCATAAAACATTTGCGTATAAAGCACCGTTTCCATTCAACGAGTCAAAGAGAACAAAATCATCACTTCCTGATAAACTGGCATTATATATCACTAAGAAAAGTAGGAGAAGCCACTGAATATTTACATATTTTATATAATTTATATATACATATATAATTAATTACTTGCACCTCAGAGCAAGCAGACGAAACACAATAAATGCAGTCACTGCTTTCGGAGGTGGATGCTGCTGTTTGGGAACGCAGTCGTGTGAGACAATAATACAGAAATATGTTTATGACAGACTTTGCTCAGGCATTTCAGAACGACCAAAACAACATTTCAGATGCTGTGAAACGAGATCGGTCCTCTGGTTAGTCAAGTTATCCCGTCCCATCGTGCAAGTCACATGACTTTTTTGATGCACAAGGTAGAATTTATTTGGTAAATGTGTTTCCATTGTGGTTTATGCAGATTTTTTTCTTATCTTTATCCTACTCAATTGTGCGCATAAGTTTTTTTTATGCACATTTTTAGAATTTATGCACATCATTGTGTTTCCATCCAGCGTTTTTTGTTTTTTTTTATGTGATATTCCAAAATGCACATAAAAATAGGTGGATGGAAGCATAGCTACTGCTGAAGAGTTTTTAGTGGAGTATTTGCATTGTGTTGTGTTAGAGAGCCACTGATTACAGTTCAAGGATTTTTACATAATAATTAGGCATGGGCATTTTTGTGCGTATGTGTGTCATGGCGATAATTAAATGATTTGAATAAAAATGTGCTGTTGATGAGAAAAAAATAAATATTTAAAAGCAATATGAATATAAATGTTACAAATATTCCAATCATAATAAAGTTGGCTTTGCCATTTGAGCTGTTGATGAAAATATGACGAGAAAAATAACAATTTGATTAAAAATAAAAACATCAATGTTTTGAAAAGGAAACATCTAAAAGCAATATGATTGTTTCAAATATTCCAATCATATTCAATAATGTAGGGCTGTGCCATTGACAAAAAAAAAGAAAAATAACATAATGTATAATAGTCCATTTTGTCATCAGCTCAAACAGAAAAGCCTGAATATTTCAAACAATCATATTCCCTTTAGATGTTTCTATTTCTAAACATTGATATATTTTTAATAATCTAATGTGTTTGAAAGGAAGCATTTAAAAATATGATTGTCTCAGATATTCCAATCATATTCATGTGATGCCAGGCTTTGCATGTAAAGGAAATATGATTGTCTCCAATAATCCTAGTATTGTCCGTAATGTTAATCTGCGTGGGCTGAAGACTGATTCGCTTTAATAAAACAGGTTAATTAACTCAACCAAACACACAATTTATGAATTTTCATGATGAAGCTGATTCAAGGCATCATTGCACACTTTCTAAACCATATTTCACTACAGTGCACTTCAATAGATCTGTGCGTTACTGAATATTAATTGTATTTTAAGCAGTTCGTGGTTACCATGTCTGTCAGTCTCCCAAATGGAATGTAAAATATGTTAACCATTATAAGTACACTGTAATCTAGGTCTTCTGAAGTCATCTGATGACTTGTTTGGTTTGGTTTTTTGAGTAAATAACTTCAAGTTTCAGTCTGTTTCTCACACAAAAACATGATTTCAGAGACCTGGAAAATAGTGCACTGGTCACATGTACTGCTGTTATCACCATACGCTTTCATTGAGCAGCGTGAACATTCTGCTAAACATCTGGCTTGAATTCGTTCGAAGTTGGACGACGTGAGAGCGAGTAGCTGTTCCTTGTTGTAATGCTTGGTTGTGTTCCTCCGTGACAGCAACATCACAGAGATGAGGAAGCAGTATAAAGATGCTTTCCTGAAGAAACATGGCATCAAACTGGGCTTCATGTCTGCGTTTGTGAAAGCGGCTGCCTACGCTTTGACAGACCAGCCTGCCGTTAACGCTGGTACGTTCACACACACACACACACACACACACACACACACACACACGCTCAAGCCTTGCTGGTTCAGGCTCAGCATCTCACCACTTCAGATTAAGCCGCTGGTAAGCGTGTGTGGTTATGTGGTCGTCTGTTCGAGTCTAAAGAACATGTTTTACAGATTACCTTTCTCCCCCCCTCCTCTCTTTCCTTCCAAACCTCATTGGCTTGGCCTACATAGACAGGCACGTTTAACACGGTTTCATCAGGCCAGTGTGTGTCTATATTTGCCCAGACTCTCACCATTTCATGTTCTTCCTCGGATACTTGCATGTAGCTGCTGGTGAGGCCGTCGTGTCTGACCGAACGCTGAAATAGACCGGAGGCATGTCACCATTAGGGTGGCAGTTAACTAACAAAAGTGTGTTTTATGCTTTTAGTTTTACGTAGTTTAACCATTATAAATGATCAAAACTTAAACTTATTTTATTTCAGCTAGGTGCCTAAAATAACTAAAACTAATCAAAACAAATATAAAGACAAAAATGAAAAAACACGCAACAAAATTACCAAAACTTTTAAATTAAATGCAAGATAATAAAATAAAATAAATAAAATGAATTGTTTGTCCTGCCTTGTCTTCCTGTTTCAGTTGAAATTCAGTTTCTTTAAACGTACTGCTATATATATATATATATATATGGCGAACGATTAATTGTGATTAATCGCATCCAAAATAAAAGTTTTTGTTTGTATATTTGTGTATATTTATTATGTATATATAAATACACACACATACATGCATGTATATATTTCAGATTTTTTTATTTTTATATATTAAATATATTTATTTATAATATAAATTATTTGAATATAAATACATATATGTAAATACATGTAAATATTTTCTAAATATATACTGTATGTGTGTGTATTTATATATACATAATAAATATACACAGTACACATACATATATTATGTAAACAAACTTTTATTTTGGATGCGATTTATCGTTTCACAGCACTAATATTTACACAAATACAAATATTTTAGTTATTTCACAGTCTATTGTGGAACTGCAGTTGCGAGATATAAACTCAAAAAAGTCAAATATTGAAAGTGTTGTTTTTTAATCTGTGCAGTCATTGATGACACAACCAAAGAGATCGTGTATCGGGATTATGTGGATATCAGTGTGGCGGTCGCAACACCGAAGGTAAATCATACACATTTATGCCTCTTATGCACAAATTAATACTTTCTTTCCTCAAGGATGCATTAAATTGATCAAAAGTGACAGTAAAGATATTTATGATGTTATACCTGATTTCCATTTTAAATAAATGCTGTTCTTTTGAACTTTCTATTCATCTGTGAATCCTGAAAAATCACGGTTTCCACAGAAATATTGTGCAGCACAACTGTTTTCAACATTGATAATAATCAGAAATGTTTCTTGAGCAGCAAATCAGCATATTATTATGATTTCTGAAGATCATGTGACACTGAAGACTGCATTAATGATGCTGAAAATACAGCTTTGATCACAGAAATAAATTACACTTTAACAGATATTCACATAGAAAACAGATATATTAAATGGTAATAATATTTCACTGTTTTTACTATATTTTTGATCAAATAAATGCAGCCTTGGTGAGCAGAAGAGACTTCTTTTAAATGATTGCTGAGAAAAAATCATTCATAATTTTTCTTTTGTGGAAACCATGGTGCAATTCATTTTTCAAGATTATTTGATGAATAGAAAGTTCAAAAGAACAGCACTTATTTAAAAAAAAATAAGAATATTTTTTAACATTATAAAAGTTGTCACTTTTGATCAATTTAATGCGTCCTTGACGAGTAAAAGTATTGAAGACTGGAGTAATGATGCTGAAAATACAGCTTCATTCACAGGAATAAATTATATTTTACTATATATTCACAGTTATTTTGAATTGTAATAATATTTCACAGTATTACTGTTTTTACTGTATTTTTGATCAAATAAATGTAGCCTTGATGAGCAGAAGAGACTTCTTTCAGAAACATTTTAAAAAATCATACTTGAGAACGATGACATGATTTCCATAACAGTTAAATAACAGCAGATATTTAGGTTATTCTCTTGTAATATCAGTACAGTCGTCGAGGCTGTAGTGATGTGCAGATGTTTCTGGGCTCTGTGTGTTGAACACGTCTTCTTCTCGTCTCTCAGGGTCTCGTGGTTCCCGTGATCAGAGGAGTGGAGGGAATGAACTTCACAGACATCGAGAAAAGCATTAACGAGCTGGGAGAGAAGGTGAGCGCTGCTGTCTGAAGATGTGCGTATTGAGCTGCAAATGGAGCGACTAACCAGAAATCTTTATTTAGATAAATATGTTACATGACCTATAAAAACAGCAGTGGTGTCATTGGTGAAGGGGAAAAATCAAACCGTGTAATTTCTGAAAAACGCTGCGGTTTATTCCTCTGATGACTCTAATGACATTTTTAATAGGGGCACAATTTACTTTTATGCATTTAGCAGATGCTTTTATACAAAGAACAAAACTAATTCACCAAACAGCCAACAATGTGCAGTAGCAGATTTATTAGATGACTGGATTATTAAAGAGACAGTACACCCAAAAATGAAACTTCTGTCATCATTTACTCATCCTCAAGTAGATCCAAACCTGTATGAATGTGTTTGTTCTGAACACAAAGGAAGATATTCTGAAGAATGAGGGAAACAGAGCAGTATTTTTCTCCTACTATTGAAGTCAATGGTGCCCCAAAATAGCCTGATTACAAACTTTCTTCAAAATATCTTCCTTTGTTTTCAGAACAAACACATTCATACAGGTTTGGATCTACTTGAGGATGAGTAAATGATGACAGAAGTTTCATTTTTGGGTGTACTGTCTCTTTAAGCAAACTAGAGAAGAGAAAGAAGGCAGTTTTTCTGCTAGATTGTGTGTTTTGTCCGTTTCTGACTTGTTTTCCTGTGTTTTTATCATAGGCTCGTAAGAACGAGCTGGCTGTGGAGGACATGGACGGCGGCACCTTCACCATCAGCAACGGAGGAGTGTTCGGATCCATGTTTGGGACTCCCATCATCAACCCGCCTCAGTCGGCCATTCTGGGCATGCATGGCATCTTTGACCGGCCCGTGGCCATCGCTGGGAAGGTTAGATGGGAACACTTTTGTGTTTTCTGTGCCTTACGTCAGTAGAGTCAACAGTCGGTTCAGGAAGAGAAAACTCCATTCATTTTCTCCATAGGGACATTTTTGTTAATCAGTGGTTACCCTAACTAGGGCTGCACGATATATTGTTTCAGCATCGATATCGCGATGTGCGCATCCGCAATAGTCACATCGCAGGATGTGCGATGTTTAGTAGGCCTATACTTTTCATTATATATATACTGATTGTTTTCTTTGCTCACACACAGACACTGCATCTACACCAGACGCGACAGCTGTACAGAGATATCCATTTTTAAATAAATTTAGTAGCAGAGCTACTGCAAGATTTCAGTGCTGGAAATCCATTTATCCTTTGCTGAAACTTCCGCGTCGTCGAGGAGCGCGCTGATCACGGTTGCTTAGCAACGGCAGAAGCCACGAGAGCACAAGCTCCAGAGCGCTTTGGAAAGAAGGAGAAAGCAGCGCGGCTGGCGTTTTCCACACGTTTTTAACCACGACATGTGAACGGCCTATGGCCCCAAAGTCTGTCTACACTGTCTACAAAGCTACTGTTACAGATCATTTGAACTTTTGTGTCAGTACGTCATAAATAGAGCGAGGCATCAGTTAGAGCGGGGATTTAGACCGGGATTAGAGCGGGAATCTGTCGCGCCGCGCATGCATCCAGTGTAGACAGACAGCATCACTGATTATGGGTTCTACAGTATTTTGTGGCGTCTCGTGTGTCAGGTGTAGACAAGGTAAGAGCCACGCAGATGCTATGGTTGTAATTTGTTTATTTTCTATGCTGATTTACTCGCCTATAAAATCACCCCAATCATTGATTTTTTTTTCCAAACAGAGATATTAAAATCGTGTTTTGTTTTTTTTTGTTTTTTCTTCATATCGCAATATATATTGCAGAAAAACAAAATATCGCAATGTGAGTTTTTTCCAATATCGTGCAGCCCTAACCCTAACCCTTATTTTTTAAATAATCATGTTTAACAGCTGAATTCATGTAGGAAAAAATACATTCTCATAGCAGCCTCCACCAATCGGAGAGAGATTTTGTGACAAAACAGCACTTAAGCTCCGCCCACTGTGGAACTTTATTTGCACTATGGGAAAAAATATATATAAGAAAAAAATAATTGCAATGTTTTACCTGACAATTGTTTTTTTTAATCAAAGTTGGAAGTTTATATGTTAAAGTTGTCTTAGGATTGCAGGTTAATATCTCTCAGTCTCTTCTGCTCATCAAGGCTGTGTTTATTTGATCAGTTCAATTCACGTTTATTTGTATAGCGCTTTTCATGATTTTCACACAATTTCTAATATTGATTTCTTATTTTAATATATTGTTAAACTGTAATTTATTTCTGTGATCAAAGCTGTATTTTCAGCAACATTACTCCAGTCTTCAGTGTCACATGATCTTCAGAAATCATAATAATATGCTGATTATTATTAGGGTTAGAAACTGTTGCTTCATATCGTTTGGAACCTGTGATACATTTTCAGGATTCTTTGATTAATAAAAAGTTAAAAATAGAAATTATTTATTTTCTAACAATATAAGTCTTTACAATCACTTTTTATCCATTTAGCACATCCTTGCTGAATAAAAGTATTAATTTCTTTAAAAAAAGAAAGAAAGAAAAAAATGAATGACTCCAAACTTTTGAATAGTACTGTATATTGTAACACAAAAATTATATTTTAAATAAACACTGTTCTTTTTTAACATTTTATTTATCAAAGAATCCTGAAAAAGTATCACAGGTCCCAAAAAATATTAAGCAGCACAATTGTTTCCAACGTTTATTATAAATCAGTATATTATAATGATTTCTGAAGATCATGTGACACTGAAGACTGGAGTAATGATGCTGAAAATACAGATTTGATCACAGAAATAAATTACAGTTTAAAGTTTATTAAAATAGAAAGCGGTTATTTTAAATTGCAATAATATTTCACAAAATGCGTTTTTTTTTTGTTTTTGATCAAATAAATGCAACCTTGATGAGCAAAAAATAAAACATAAAAAATCTTACTCATCCCAAACTTTTGAACATCACTATATATGCATATTGTGCAGGAATTTTGAAATATATTGTTTCTACAAATCTAATCAACAGCTTTAATTAAATTAGTTTTATTTGTCATTTGCAGTGATTCATGGGATTGTAGTTCTCCTCATTACAGCCTAATCTTTGTGTTTTAGTCTGGTTTTTGAGATCAGAGTTTGGCATGTTGTGATTCTTCTTGTTTGGTTCGTGGCTAATCTCTGAAAGTCCAGCGCTGCTGTGAAAGCATGGGTCAATGAAGCTCTGGTGTAGAGGCCGACCGATTAATCGGCACCGATAGTTGATTTGAGGAACTATCGGTTATCGGCAAAAATCCATGCCGATAGTTTTCCGTGTTGCATCTGTTGCTGGAGTGGTTGAGAATGGTCTGCTATCATTATACAGTACGAGAGCAGCCTCTGGAGGCGGAAATCACTGACAGCACGTGTTGTTTGTTTTGGCATGTGACACTGCGTGCTGCACAGAGAGAGAAACTCCAGACTGCATTTAAATACAGCCGACAGAAAATCCTGCCGCGGAACAGAGCACCGTTCACATAGTTTTCTATTTAATTACATTATGTACATTAACAATGATTTGGGACAAATATAATGACTTCACCCTAGGCGATAAATTATGTATTGTGCATTTTTCAGCAAAACGTTTGTCTTTCTGTAACTCTAATACAGTCTGTATGCTTCATATAGAGAGCTGTAATACAGATCGCGCTTTCTCTTTCCGTTTGCTCTGTTTTTTTTAAACACCGAACTTCAAACTCATTTATGCCACATTCTTGAAGCAAACGTATGTCCGTTTGGTGATTAAATAAACCGCTTTGGACCATTGCTTGAATTGAACGTGACGCGTCTGGTGTGTGTGTGTGTGTCTGTGTGTGTGTGTGTGTCTGTGTGTGTGTGTGTGTGTGTGATACCAGTGACTTCTCCAAGACGCAGCGCTTCACTTTTGCACAGTGTGTCACTTGCATTTATTTTATATTTTGATTAGATAATAATGCAGTGTTCTAAAATAGCAGCAAATAAAATGTGAGAGTACACATACAATATCAATAACCTGTGCATGTAATTTTAATATGGCCTTGTGTAGGTATTTCAAGATGGCCATCTTTAAGCATGACTGTTAAAATGCAATGGTAATACTTAACAATAAGAGCATCTAACAAGATGTTCCTTGTTAGAGTGTGTTCATTTCATTTCAACATTTACTAATAGGCTTCATTTTTAAATTTTAAAGTTTCTTCTTTTAACATTAGTAAACTATGAAATAACTTTAATGATCAATATAATAATTAATATTAATACTAAATTTGTATTCATTTACAAAGTATGGTTCAGTATTGTTACTGCTTTTTTAAAAATAGCAAAGCTCTATTTTAGTTTTCGTTCAGTATCCATTTTAAAAACTATCGGTTGATTAATCGGTATCGGCCGGTGTGGTCCAACCTAGGGTTGTCACGGTACCAAAATGTCAGTATTCGGTACCAATACCAGTGAAAATCCACGGTTCTCGGTACCAATTTCGGTACCAAAGCAAAACACAAAAATATGCTAATTAAAAAACACATTTTTATTAAAGTTAAACAAAAATAAACTGCACAAAAACCAATGCCATTCTTTATGCTTATTTAAAATTATTTAAAATTTTTCCACAATTAATAAAAGTATGAAAAAAAAGTAAACAAGTTCCACCCAAATGTTTGTCATATTTCTGCTGCCGCTGAAAAACTGTAAACTGTCTGTTTTAGGGTTTGCTGGTGCTTCATGATCTTCCTGCAGCTGGAAAAAGAAAATATAATATTAGTAAAGCAGTGGACTGAGTCTGAACAAATACAACATTAGATCATTGACTCCAGCTAAAATATAACATTTCAGTAAATAACAAACCTCAGCTTTTATAATAAATTTAGATAAGATTACATATATTTTAAGACAAGTGCATATCAAATAGATGGAAACTGTAGTATTAAAAACACTTTACATGACCTATCAAATAAACAATAGTTATATATTGCAATTATTCTTCTTAGGGTTAATTTCAAAATTTACAAATACATAAAATCAATCAATCAATCAAAGTTCAATCTGTTAAAATTATTTAATGCACAATGAACAAACATGAATGATCAAGTGTTTGTATTAAATAACATTCACAAACATTAATTTATGTTGTAAAAATATATTGTTCACTCACTGTAAGTTGATGTTAGATAATAACATGAAGTCATTGTAAAGTCTATACAGGAGATAACATTTGACTGTACTTTCATTTAATACAAACTGTGTACATATTTAATTTGAAAGGGCTTTTAAACCTGCTAGTTATCCAGCCAAGAACAACAACAACTAGCAACTAACTAGCAAAAAAAAAAAAAAAAGGCCAGAACTGTTTTTTTCTGACGGACTGATATGACATAAACACTGTTAACTGTTTGTACATTCTCCAACACGCATATTTTAGATTCACAATTCATTTAAAATACCATCATGTCCTCCTGTTGTTTTTACCCTAATAAAGATTATAGGCGCATTAAATATTTAATAAAGAAACTTAATGCTAATGCTCATTATATTAGCGTTAGCCGCGCTTATGCTAAGGATTAACTCCGCTATAACGGCAGTTTATTTTAATCCGACATTCAAATTAAAATATGGAATAATATTCATAACAGAATATCTAAATATTAAATAGAAACTTACCTGCTTGAACTCTTTCATTTGATCCGGGTGTCGGTCTTTAACGTGTTTTATTAGTTTGATGCATTTCCTCCGTTTGATGTCGGCACGTCTCAGTACTTTTATGAAGAGAGCGCATCTGCAGCTTTCAGATCGCGCAGCAAGAACCGGGCCGACCGGGTCCTCGGTACCACCGGGACTTAAAGAATCTTGGTACCGTGACGTTTTCATCTTTTTAGTACCGACTTGGTACCGAAGTACCGGGTCTTTTGACAACCCTAGTCCAACCTAGCTATCGGTATCGGTAAAATCCACTATCGGTCGACCTCTACTCTGGTGCTCCTCTGTTCTCTGACGTCGTGTTGTTGTTGTTGTGTGTGTTTGTCCAGGTGGAGATCCGGCCGATGATGTACGTGGCTCTGACCTACGACCACCGCTTGATCGACGGCAGAGAGGCCGTGACCTTCCTCAGAAAGATCAAATCTGTGGTGGAGGACCCTCGGGTGCTGCTGCTGGACATGTGAACGCTCTCCTGCCGCTCACCAGACACGTTCTCATCTCACACAGAAAGGTTACGACCCACAATCCCCATCTGTACACTAGAGACGGACGCGTCAGGATTTGCATTGATTAGCTTCATGTTGAGTTGTTTTACCATGTATACGTCTGTATTATGGAGGAAAGCGTTCCTGTCATTGTATGTACAAAACATGCCCTGTGCAATTATTTGTTTCTAAATGGAGAAGAAATGATAGTAATATACAGTATATGATATATTTAATCTCTTGGGTGTAAAGCGATCGGAGCAGGTCACAGGTGCTTGTTTTTGTACACGAGACCTCGACGCGTCCCGCACAACTCCAGACCATCAGATCCTGTCTGCCTGTGTAAGAAAACCAAACTATATGAGATTTTAAACAATAAATTCAATGAAATGCTCACGCTCTCTTGTGTCTTTCTGACTCAGCAAGCAGCAGTCAGTCCACTTCACTGATGTTCAGAGGATAAATCATACGACACACATCAGCTCTCAGAACGCAATGTTGTGAAATTGAGGCGTCTTTATCACTTTAAATAGTTTGGATGAAATTATTCCTTCAGAAAGGTCAGAAGTTTTAAAGCTTAATGTTGAGCACAAGGCTAATAGGGAGTTTAATGCTGAACGATTGGTACAAATACAAATTCTCAATCGTTTTCCATGCAAAATCATTGTTGATAAACAAAAAATATAAAAAAAACTTGTCTGGCTATATATATATATATATATAGAGAGAGAGAGATAATAGTTTGTTTTAATATCAATGGTAACACTTTAAAATAAGGTTCATTAGTTAACATGAACTAAGAATAAACAATACTTTACAGCATTTATTAATCTTAATGTTAATGTCAGCATTTACTAATGCATTATTAAAATCACAAGTTGTGTTTGTTAACATTAGTTAATGCACTGTGAGCTAACATTGAACGACTGTATTTTTATTAACTAACATTATCAAAGATTAATAAATACTGTAATAAATGTATTGATCATTGTTTGTTCATGTTAGTTAACACATTAACTAATGTTAGCAAATGACACCTTATTGTAAAGTGTTACCATACCATTGAAGTACTATTATATTTTTTGTTAATATTTTGAATTAGAATTTATTTTTATTTTCTCTGTGTTTGTTTTTAGCTAAAGTTGTCATCGTTTTGTTTTTGTCATTTATTAGTTTTTTTTATATCTATATATATCTATATTTTATTTTTTTGTAATTTTAAAGGAAAATCTGAATTATTATTTAAACTATTATTGCATTGACCGCTATTATATGAAATAAAATAAGTTTAAGTTTTTTATATTTTATTTCAGTTAAGGTAATGAAAATGTTTCTTTGTGGTTTTAGTTTTAGTTAAAGATAAAAACCCTGGTGGGGACACAACTTCAAGTCTTTAATGGGACATTATTAACTAAAATTTAAACTATATAAAACACAAAGAATAGAGGTGGATCTTACAGATGAGTACAAACATCTTCAGCTCAGATGAAGACCGGACACTAATTTCTTACAAGAGAGAATAAAGACAAAATTCTAGAGTTTATTTCTATATATTTTTGTTTTTATCCAAATGAACAAATTTGCTAAAACAGCACAAAGGATGAAATAAATCATGCAAAAACAAATATATATATATATATATATACTCTCAGAAATAAAGGTACAAAAGCTGTCACTGCGGCGGTACCTTTTCAAAAGGTGCATGTTTGTACCTAAAGGGTCCATTTTGGTACCTTAAAGGTACATATTAGTACTTAAAGTGTACATATTGGTACTTAAAGTGTACATATTAGTACTTAAAGTGTACATATTAGCACTTAAAGGTACATATTACCACTTAAAGTGTACATAGTAGCACTTAAAGGTACATAGTAGCACTTAAAGGTACATATTAGTACTTAAACATATTAGTACTTAAAGGTACATATTAGTACTTAAAGTACATATTAGTACTTAAAGTGTACATATTAGTACTTAAAGTGTACATATTAGTACTTAAAGGTACATATTAGTACTTAAAGTGTACATATTGTACTTAAAGTACATATTAGTACAGGTACATATTAGTACTTAAAGTGTACATATTAGTACTTAAAGGTACATATTACCACTTAAAGTGTACATATTAGTAAAGGTACATATTACTTAAAGTGTACATAAGCACTTAAAGGTACATAGTAGCACTTAAAGGTACATATTAGAGTGTACATATTAGTACTTAAAGGTACATATTAGTACTTAAAGGTACATATTAGTACTTAAAGTGTACATATTAGTACTTAAAGTGTACATATTAGTACTTAAAGTGTACATATTAGTACTTTACATATTAGCACCTAAAGTGTACATAAGTACAGTGTACATATTAGTACTTAAAGGTACATATTAGTACGAGGTACATATTAGTACAAAGGTACATATTAGTACTTAATGTACATATTAGTACTTAAAGTGTACATATTAGTACTTAAAGTGTACATATTAGTACTTTACATATTAGTACTTAAAGTGTACATATTAGTACTTAAAGGTACATATTAGTACTTAAAGTGTACATGTACATATTAGTACTTAAAGTGTACATATTAGTACTTAAAGTGTACATGTACATATTAGTACTTAAGGTGTACATATTAGTACTTAAAGTGTACATATTAGTACTTAAAGTGTACATATTAGTACTTAAAGGTACATATTAGTACTTAAAGGGTACATATTAGTACTTAAAGTGTACATATTAGTACTTAAAGGTACATATTAGTACTTAAAGTGTACATGTACATATTAGTACTTAAAGTGTACATATTAGTACTTAAAGTGTACATATTAGCACTTAAAGGTACATATTACCACTTAAAGTGTACATAGTACTTAAAGGTACATATTTTAAAGGTACATATTAGTACTTAAAGTGTACATATTAGTACTTAAAGGTACATATTAGTACTTAAAGGTACATATTAGTACTTAAAGTGTACATATTAGTACTTAAAGTGTACATATTAGTACTTAAAGGTACATATTTAAAGTACATATTAGTACTTAAAGTGTACATATTAGTACTTAAAGGTACATAAGTACTTAAAGGTACATATTAGTACTTAAAGGTACATATTAGTTAAAGGTACATATTAGTACTTAAGGTGTACATATTAGTACTTAAAGTGTACATATTAGTACTTAAAGTGTACATATTAGTACTTAAAGGTACATATTAGTACTTAAAGTGTACATATTAGTACTTAAAGGTACATATTAGCACTTAAAGTGTACATATTAGTACTTAAAGTGTACATATTAGTACATATTAGTACTTAAAGTGTACTTAAAGTGTACATATTAGTACTTAAAGGTACATATTAGCACTTAAAGGTACATATTACCACTTAAAGTGTACATAGTAGCACTTAAAGGTACATAGTAGCACTTAAAGGTACATATTAGTACTTAAAGTGTACATATTAGTACTTAAAGGTACATATTAGTACTTAAAGGTACATATTAGTACTTAAAGTGTACATATTAGTACTTAAAGTGTACATATTAGTATTAAAGGTACATATTTAAAGTGTACATATTAGTACTTAAAGTGTACATATTAGTACTTAAAGGTACAGTACTTAAAGGTACATATTACTTAAAGTAAAGGTACTTAGGTACATATTAGTAAAGTGTACATATTAGTACTTAAAGTGTACATATTAGTACTTAAAGTGTACATATTAGTACTTAAAGGTACATATTAGTACTTAAAGTGTACATATTAGTACTTAAAGTGGTACTTAAAGTGTACATATTAGTACTTAAAGTGTACATATTAGTACTTAAAGTACTTAAAGTGTACATATTAGTACTTAAAGTCTACATATTAGTACTTAAAGGTACACATTACTTAAAGTGTACATAGTAAAGGTACATATTAGTACTTAAAGTGTACATATTAGTACTTAAAGGTAGTACTTAAAGTGTACATAGTAGTACTTAAAGGTACATATTAGTACTTAAAGGTACATATTAGTACTTAAAGTGTACATATTAGTACTTAAAGGTACATATTAGTACTTAAAGTGTACATATTAGTACTTAAAGTGTACATATTAGTACTTAAAGGTACATATTAGTACTTAAAGGTACATATTAGTACTTAAAGTGTACATATTAGTACTTAAAGGTACATATTAGTACTTAAAGGTACATATTAGTACTTAAAGTGTACATATTAGTACTTAAAGTGTACATATTAGTACTTAAAGGTACATATTAGTACTTAAAGTGTACATATTAGTACTTAAAGTGTACATATTAGTACTTTAGTACTTAAAGTGTACATATTAGTACTTAAAGGTAATAGTACTTAAAGTGTACATATTAGTACTTAAAGTACATATTAGCACTTAAAGTGTACATATTAGTACTTAAAGTGTACATATTAGCACTTAAAGGTACATATTACCACTTAAAGTGTACATAGTAGCACTTAAAGGTACATATTAGTACTTAAAGGTACATATTAGTACTTAAAGTGTACATATTAGTACTTAAAGTGTACATATTAGTACTTAAAGGTACATATTAGTACTTAAAGGGTACATATTAGTACTTAAAGTGTACATATTAGTACTTAAAGGTACATATTAGTACTTAAAGGTACATATTAGTACTTAAAGTGTACATATTAGTACTTAAAGGTACATATTAGTACTTAAAGTGTACATATTAGTACTTAAAGTGTACATATTAGTACTTAAAGGTACATATTAGTACTTAAAGTGTACATATTAGTACTTAAAGTGTACATAAAGGTACATATTAGTACTTAAAGGTACATATTAGTACTTAAAGTGTACATATTAGTACTTAAAGGTACATATTAGTACTTAAAGTGTACATATTAGTACTTAAAGTGTACATATTAGTACTTAAAGTGTACATATTAGTACTTAAAGGTACATATTAGTACTTAAAGTGTACATATTAGTACTTAAAGTGTACATATTAGTACTTAAAGGTACATATTACCACTTAAAGTGTACATAGTAGTACTTAAAGGTACATATTAGTACTTAAAGGTACATATTAGTACTTAAAGTGTACATATTAGTACTTAAAGTGTACATATTAGTACTTAAAGGTACATATTAGTACTTAAAGTGTACATATTAGTACTTAAAGGTACATATTAGTACTTAAAGTGTACATATTAGTACTTAAAGGTACATATTAGTACTTAAAGGTACATATTACTTAAAGGTACATATTAGTACTTAAAGTGTACATATTAGCACTTAAAGGTACATATTAGTACCTGAAGTACATTTGTATGCGCCTTTCTTTCAAAGCGTACATAATATCAAAATAGTCACAGGCTTTACATTAGTTTCTTAAAACAATCCAAGGAAACAGCATTCCTTAAAGGTGTACATATTAGTACTTAAAGGGGTGGTTGACTCTAGGCTTGATTGTGTTTATGGGGTGCAGTCTACCATGTGTTCATTAAAAAACGTCCACACCTCTCTGTCCCTTCTCTGACAAACGCCTCGATTTATTTCCTGGTTTATGAAGCCCCTCCCTCGATGGGCTGAGATTGGTTAGCTGGCTCAGTGTGTTGTGATTGGCTAAACTACTGCACATCTGAAGTCCCGTCAGCGGCATGTGCTCCGGTTGAATTGTAAACAGTGGCGTTGTACTTATCAATTTGAGCCCGATTACCCAGAGGATATTAGTGAAGAGGATCGTGCAGAACCTGTGCAAGCACGGCTCTTAGTACTGCTACTGCTTCTGTTAGCTTTTAATATACGGTTTTATCCTGATTAGTAGGTACACATTGTACTACCAGTAAATGATTTTGTAGTATTAGTACATATTAGTAGTATAATGTGTATAGTAAGTGTACATAAGTACTTAAAGGATTAGTACTTAAAGTGTACATATTAGTACTTAAAGGTACATATTAGTACTTAAAGTGTACATAGTAGTACTTAAAGGTACATATTAGTACTTAAAGGTACATATTAGTACTTAAAGTGTACATATTAGTACTTAAAGTGTACATATTACGTACATATTACTTAAAGGTACATATTAGTACTTAAAGTACATATTAGCACTTAAAGGTACATATTAGTACTTAAAGTGTACATATTAGTACTTAAAGGTACATATTAGTACTTGTACAGTACTTAAAGGTACATATTAGTACTTAAAGTGTACATATTAGTACTTAAAGGTACATATTAGTACTTAGGTACATATTAGCACTTAAAGGTACATATTAGTACTTAAAGTGTACATATTAGCACTTAAAGGTACATATTAGTACCTGTAATAATAATACATTTTATTTGTATGCGCCTTTCTTAAACTAGCTACAATATATACAACAAAATAACAAATCAACCAAAACTACTTAAAGAATCACAGTACATATTAGTACTTAAACGCAGGTAATGCGTTTACATATTAGTACTTAAAATAATTGTGTTTATGGGGTGCAGTCTACATATGCTTGTTTTTTTTACGCATTATTTTTCACATAATTTACCTTTATTCCACACTGACAAACGCCTCGATTTATTTCCAGCCCCTCCCTCGATGGGCTGAGATTGGTTAGCTGGCTCAGTGTGTTGTGATTGGCTAAACCGCCTCTACTGCACATCTGAAAGCGGCATGTGCTCCGGTTGAATTGTAAACAGTGGCGTTGTCTATATGCTTATCAATTTGAGCCCGTGAGACAGAGGATATTAGTGAAGAGGATCGTGCAGGTAGCATAATGGTAGTACGCTGCTATTTGTAAACTGCTTCTGTTAGTAATCCTGATTAAAGCTTTAATACAGCACAATCCATTTATAATGTACTGTGTGAAAATAAGTGTATAATTGGAACAGTTTGTTGGAGTGACGATCTTGCAGAGCAGGGCGACAGAGTAACAGTATTAAGAACTGCTGCTTTAATGATTTTGAAACTTGAGAATCCATTAGAATCGTTATCGTACATATGAATAGATTTTTAGCACCCCTAGTTTTCTCTTCCTCTTCTCTAAAGCAGCGCAGCAATGACGTATCAGACACTCGTTGTAAGTAGGCATTAAACTGCCAGAATTTTACATATCTCCGTTTATTGTACTCTGCAGATATTGTTTATGCTCAAACAGCAACATTACACACACTTAGTACTTAAAGTGTACATATTAGTACTTAAAGGTACATATTAGTACTTAAAGTGTACATATTAGTACTTAAAGTGTACATATTAGTACTTAAAGGTACCTTAAAGTGTACATATTAGTACTTAAAGGTACATATTAGTATTAGTACTTAAAGTGTACATATTAGTACCATATTAGTACCTTAAAGTGTACATAGTAGTACTTAAAGGGTACATATTAGTATAAAGTACTTAAAGTGTACATATTAGTACTTAAAGGTACATATTAGTACTTAAAGTGTACATATTAGTACTTAAAGTGTACATATTAGTACTTAAAGGTACATAGTACTTAAAGTGTACATATTAGTACTTAAAGGGTACATATTAGTACTTAAAGTACTTAAAGTGTACATAGTAGTACTTAAAGGGTACATATTAGTACTTAAAGTACTTAAAGTGTACATATTAGTACTTAAAGGTACATAGTACTTAAAGTGTACATATTAGTACTTAAAGTGTACATATTAGTACTTAAAGGTACATAGTACTTAAAGTGTACATATTAGTACTTAAAGGTACATATTAGTACTTAAAGTGTACATATTAGTACTTAAAGGTACATAGTACTTAAAGTGTACATATTAGTACTTAAAGTGTACATATTAGTACTTAAAGGGTACATATTAGTACTTAAAGTACTTAAAGGTACATATTAGTACTTAACGTGTACATATTAGTACTTAAAGTGTACATATTAGTACTTAAAGTGTACATATTAGTACTTAAAGGTACATATTAGTACTTAAAGTGTACATATTAGTACTTAAAGTGTACATATTAGTACTTAAAGGTACAAATAAAGGTACATATTAGTACTTAAAGTGTACATATTAGTACTTAAAGTGTACATATTAGTACTTAAAGGTACATATTAGTACTTAAAGTGTACATATTAGTACTTAAAGGTACATATTAGTACTTGTACATATTAGTACTTAAAGTGTACATATTAGTACTTAAAGGTACATATTAGTACTTTACATATTAGTACTTAAAGTACATATTAGTACTTTACATATTAGTACTTAAAGGTACATATTAGTACTTAAAGTTACATATTAGTACTTAAAGGTACATATTAGTACTTAAAGTGTACATATTAGTACTTAAAGGTACATATTAGTACTTAAAGTGTACATATTAGTACTTAAGGTACTAGTACTTAACTACATATTAGTACTTAAAGTGTACATATTAGTACTTAAAGGTACATATTAGTACTTAAAGTGTACATATTAGTACTTAACGTGTACATATTAGTACTTAAAGTGTACATATTAGTACTTAAAGTGTACATATTAGTACTTAAAGTGTACATATTAGTACTTAAATTAAAGTACATATTAGTACTTAAAGTGTACATATTAGTACTTAAAGTGTACATATTAGTACTTAAAGTGTACATATTAGTACTTAAAGTGTACATATTAGTACTTAAAGGTACATATTAGTACTTAAAGTGTACATATTAGTACTTAAAGGTACATATTAGTACTTAAAGGTACATATTAGTACTTTACATATTAGGTCTTAAAGTGTACATATTAGTACTTAAAGGTACATATTAGTACTTAAAGGTACATATTAGTACTTAAAGTACTTTACATATTAGTACTTAAAGGTACATATTAGTACTTAAAGGTACATATTAGGTACATATTAGTACTTAAAGGTACATATTAGTACTTAAAGGTACATATTAGTACTTAAAGTGTACATATTAGTACTTAAAGGTACATATTAGTACTTAAAGGTACATATTAGTACTTAAAGTCTACATATTAGTACTTAAAGGTACATATTAGTACTTAAAGGTACATATTAGTACTTAAAGTGTACATATTAGTACTTAAAGGTACATATTAGTACTTAAAGGTACATATTAGTACTTAAAGTGTACATATTAGTACTTAAAGTGTACATATTAGTACTTAAAGGTACATATTAGTACTTAAAGGTACATATTAGTACTTAAAGTGTACATATTAGTACTTAAAGTGTACATATTAGTACTTAAAGGTACATATTAGTACTTAAAGTGTACATATTAGTACTTAAAGTGTACATATTAGTACTTAAAGGTACATATTAGTACTTAAAGTCTATATATTAGTACTTAAAGGTACATATTAGTACTTAAAGGTACATATTAGTACTTAAAGTCTACATATTAGTACTTAAAGGTACATATTAGTACTTAAAGGTACATATTAGTACTTAAAGTCTACATATTAGTACTTAAAGGTACATATTAGTACTTAAAGTGTACATATTAGTACTTAAAGGTACATATTAGTACTTAAAGGTACATATTAGTACTTAAAGGTACATATTAGTACTTAAAGTGTACATATTAGTACTTAAAGGTACATATTAGTACTTAAAGGTACATATTAGTACTTAAAGGTACATATTAGCACTTAAAGGTACATATTAGTACTTAAAGGTACATATTAGTACTTAAAGTGTACATATTTGAACCTAATAGGTACAAAAGTGTACCTTTTGAAAAGGTACCGCCCCAGTGACAGCATGTTGAGGGCCGGATGTGGTGACATGAGCTTCTAGTTTGGTCTTGCTAAGGATGCTTTGAGGTCACTTGGTTTGTTATTCTCACGCCTGAAAGATTAGAAACCAAAAACCTCCCCTGCTTTACTTCCACAAACACGTGGTTGATTTATTACAGTTTTTTTGGATTGCTTACACACTAAAATTAAAAGTAGCACACTATTAGCAAAACCTTACACTCAAGAAGCATCAGCCCATATAAACATGATTTATTCACTTGTTATTCTTTTAAAATATGCATTTATATTAAGAAATTGTAGAAAAGATAGCTGTTTTGATTGTGTTCACTCAGACTCCGATTCACACAGAACTAACAGTGGACACATATTACTAATGCAGCTCAGAAGAGGTATCATCATATCAAAAACATCTGCACGGTTTCAGTAACTGCTTACAGTACTGTGCACTATCAGTGAGTGTGTGTGTGGTTGTGTTTAACACGCATGCAAGGCTTCTGGAGAATATGCATCCTAAAAAAAAACCATATTCAAATGAAGTAAGTTACAGTGCAAGGGTCTCGTCCACGTCTTCATGTTGAGGGCCAGGGAGTTTTACGAATGGTGATCCAGCATGAGTTCATTTACGTAGATGAGGCTGGGTTCAACCTGACGAGAACACGAAGGAGGGGAAGAAACATCATTGGCCACAGGGCTATAGTCAATGTCCCAGGGCAACGTGGGGGTAATATAAGACTCTGTGCAGCCATTACACAGAAGGCCATGCCCATATGGGCCCTTACAACACAGCAGTCATACTTACATTCTTGGACCAATTGCACAACATAACAGCAGCAAATCAAATCGATCATATGCAATACATTGTTGTCTGGGACAATGTGTCTTTCCACCGCTCTGCTCTGGTTTCTTTCCAAGGTGTCTTGCTAATGACAAATTGCCTGCGATGTTGATGAAATTCTCTGGCCAGATCCAGCTAGGCGAAGAGACAATGTCTACAGTAAACTTACAGTACAATACTGACATTTTGTTACAGTATTATGAATCTCCATGTCAACATTTTGGGCGTGTTGAGAAATAAATGAGTTTCTTCAGTCTGCAACATTGGTCTTGTGTAGTGGTTGGTGGAAAAAAAAAAAATTAATAAAAAGGTTTTGTGCTTCTAATCAGACATGCATGTTAATATATTTGCTCTGACAGATAATATGCATTTATGTGCTTTCATGTTAATATATTTGCTCTGACAGATAATATGCATTTATTTTTCTCAGAAAAATGCACAATAAACTGGTCAGAAATGAGTGGTTTTATTCAATGCAATCACATAAGAAACACTCAATCAGAAATGGACAGGACACAACATATGAATGAATGTTTGGTGTTTAGTAATATTGCATTTCATCTGCACATCTTCAGTACAGCGAGTGCAGTTATAATGCATATAATGCGCCGGTCGACCCGTCTGCTCTCTGCAGGTCCATTTCTGTAGGAAGTGTGTGAAAACTGGGACACTGGAATTCATTTTTCAGACATTTGTGTCCCTGGAGCACAAAACCAGTCTTAAGTCGCTGGGTATATTTGTAGCAATAGCCAACAATACATTGTATGGATCAAAATTATCCATTTTTCTTTTATGCCAAAAATCATTAGAATATTAAGTAAAGATCATGTTCCATGAAGATCTTTAGTGAATTTCCTACCGTAACTATATCAAAACTTAATTTTTGATTAGTAATATGCATTGCTAAGAACTTCATTTGAACAACTTTAAAGATGATTTTCTCAATATTTAGATTTTTTTGCACCCTCAGATTCCAGATTTACAAATAGTTGTATCTCAGACAAATATTGTCCTATCATAACAAACCATACATCAATGGAAAGCTATTTATTCAGCTTTCATATGATGTAGAAATCTCAATTTTGAAAAATTGACACATGACTGGTTTTGTGCTCCAGGGTCACATATGAAGTCAATTGTCCTTGATTTCACTGCAAGTGTTGTGTAGAAAACTGCTGATGTGGAGAAATGACTCCTGCTACCACCAGATGGTGGTAAAAGTACAGCTATGAACCATGAATCCTCCTGAGACATCCAGAGGTCTTCACCCGCATTCATCGTTTCTGCTCGTCAAATTAAAATAAAGTGAGTTGTTTCCACTCCTACAAGTGATGCTGAAAATGAAAAATTAATATCTGCAGTTTTAACAATCGTTGAAATATCTGAAACTCTTAGTCCATGATCACATTAGCATTCTACTCTTACCATTTCATTATTATATAATATTGTATACTGTTGATAGTTTACTGTATCCAGAAACACCCAGACTATACTTATCAACAGTATAGCACTTACACACTTACATTTCCATCAGCTGTGATTTATCACGCATTTAGACTCACTGATTAAACTGCCAAAAAATGATATAAAGAAACAAAACATGAAAATGTGCTCACACTCAGGCCATCCCAGATGTAGATCCGTCAGAATGAGAGTCTGATAAAAACATCACAATAATCCACAGCACTCCAGTCCATCAGTTAACATCTGGAGAAGACAAAAGATGAAACAAATCCAGCATTAAGATGTTTTTAACTAAAATACCATAGAGTCCATAATCCATAATAACTCTTCCTCAGTGAAAAAGTGCATCTCTTGTTGTCTCTCGCATCAAAATCCAGCCACATATTAGTTTAGAGCTGTTTTGTCTTGTAAACGCTGCTTGATCTGATGCAGATTTCTCTCCTGATTCAGACCAGAACACTTTTTCACTGGAGGAAGAGTTATTATGGACTCGTATTGTAGTTATAAACGTCTTAATGCTGGATTTGTTTCATCTTTTGTCTTCTCCAGATGTTAACTGATGGACTGGAGTGCTGTGGATTATTGTGATGTTTTTATCAGACTCTCATTCTGACGGCACCCATTCACTGCAGAGCATCCATTGCTGAGACACTGATGCAGAGACACATTTCTACAAACCTGATGAAGAAACAAACTCATCTACATCTGGATGGCCTGACATTTTCATTTTTGGGTGAACTGATCCTTTACAGTGACAGCCGCCACTGAAGATGACTGTCATGTGATGCTTCTTTTTACTGTGCAACAATGCATGGTGTTTTTAAAAGGTATAAATGTTAGTACTAGTTATCCAGTCCAAACAGAGCCTTAGGGTGCTTTCCAGCTGATGAGATTACTGACATGAATAGGCCAAATAAAGATTCACAACATTGTTATACATTGTAAAAATATTTTTTGGGGAAAACATTCATAAATATGCTCTCTTTTTTTAAAAAAAAGAGGAAATTCAGACTCTGAATGTGAATCTGTGCTCATCTTAAAGTGCCCCTGTTATGTATTTTTGAAGATGATCTTTCATGCAGTGTGTAACAGTGAATGAAAACATCTGCAGAGTGTTAAATCTGAAAGTGCACCGTGTATAAAGTTATTGTCTCTCAAAAGAAAGACTCGACTCTGAATCATTGAAACGAGTCATTTTTAAAACCAATCCCTGTTTGACCTCAACATCAAACATTAGCATATTGCCGCCCACTTGTTGGTCTTTTCTCATTGGTCTGAATGAAAATGCACATTCATTCTTTGCCACTAGGTGCAGCTTTTGGGTTAAAAATATCTGTTTCCCCGGTAACGCTGTACACAATGTAACACTGACTGCACTCACAAACACTGCTTTATCTGGCGTTACAGGCCAGATGAGATGAAAATGAGACCAATCGACCAATCAGAGCAGATTAGCATCACACAAAGGAGGCGTTTGGATAAATGAATGGTTGAGTGAATTGTTTGGGAGTCGTTGAGCAAATAAGGTAAAAATAAATGCATATTATAAGAAAATGAAAGTTTTTTTGACCTTGCATGCATGTCAACCTGTTGTTGGGGACTCCTAAAACCAAAATATGAACCTTTCATAACCCATAATATGAGCACTTTAATATCTGGAGGTGTAATGGCAGAAACAAATGGAGGGGGTGAATACTTTCAGAAGGCACTACGGCGTCACTGAACTGCTGAGTGTGAGCCACGGGACGGAGTTAAAGAACGGATGACACTTGATGTCGCTCACGCCGCCGCCTCCTGATCCCAGACGATAACACGCATCAAACTGGAGCAGCTGCGGGACACGAGGAGAAGAAAACATCAGCAGAGGCTCAACGTCTGACATTATCAGTTAGGAAATGCAGAAATAGAACAGAAAACAAGCATGAAAAGCATTAGAAAAAGACAGGCATACACCACAAACACCTCTATGAGTGCAGATTATACATAGGTATAATTGATAAGTATAATTTACAATGCTTTCAAGCTTCATTCATCCGTGTTCTTAGTATTTCATGTACTGTAATATCATGTATTTTTTTAAAGGGGACATTGAATGCCCATTTTCCACAATTTGGTATTATTCTTCAGGGTCTTCATGATATGTCTGTAATATACTTTGGTTAAAATTCCTCATTGGTCGTGTAAAACAACACCCTTTTACCTTGTCAGAAACAGCTCTGTTCACAGCGACCAGATTCAGTGCATGTCTCTTTAAATGATAATGAGCTACTGCTCACCCCGCCCCTCTCTTCTGTTTTTTGTGTATTCTGTGGCATGCTACATTCACTTTTACATCCAACTACGAAACACCTGCATTGCTTACGAGACACTGTTGTTGCTACAGCGTAGAAAATTGCGTACAGCGGACACCTGGCTAAGGGTGGAGATATGCTAATATGGGACAGTCTGTCAACGGCAGTGGGCGGGGCCTGAGCAGTATGACATCATACTGCGCAGAAAATGAAAAAGGTGTTTTGGGGAGTAAATGGATTTTTATCATTGTAGGGTGGTTGTGTCCACTCACTGCTAAGACACATTTATATGCAAACACCATGTAAAAGTGAATTTTGCATTCAGTGTCCCCTTTAAGACATATTTATGTATCATATCTATGTGCTTTTCCATACAGTATTTATGTAAGACAAATTGCAGATGCAAGTCTGGATTTGGGGTCCTCGTCGGATTTTAATGCAATGTAAACTGCATAATAAAATGTAAGTCTCATGTCAAGCTAAAGAAACTGTTTAAAGTGTTTATTGTCAAGTTGAACTCAAGAAAGAAGTCTGTTTAGCCCCTTTCAGATGACACATAGGTTAATGAAGAGGTCCATTGAAGCTCTTCTGACCTTGCCTGGTCCAACCCATAAACCCAAAGAGTTATGCTGCGTTGAAGTCTGTTCACAGTTACCATAATTATGCATTTCATTAAACTCATAATTACAAGAATTTTATGAAAGCTCCCATCTGACCAAGGTGACATCATGTAAACACAGAAATGGCATCGGCATCAACTCTTAAAGGACATCAATGAGCTACTGCTACATACTGTATTAGCATTTGATGTCGTTTTATTATAAGCATGCTCTGTGCACTTGTTTTCAAGAGCATATAGAGGTGCATTAAAGTAGAAATAAAGCATTCACTGCAAAAAGCTTTTTTTTTTTAAAAATACAATGGTTCCTAAAAAGTTTACAAAATCCAGTAAAACCAGTGCAGTGCTGCCCTGTAAACACTGAGCATACTGTCTATGAGTTTGCATTGAGAGAGCAGGTACCTCGGTGAGAAGCGAGGCGGCTGCAGTGCTGAGGCATTCTGGGATATGGAGCGGAGTGTGAGGGTGAACACCTGTAGGGTGGCACTGCCACAGGGGCTGAGGAGAAACAGAGTTGAACAAATGAAAACAACGGTCAAGAAGATTTTTGTGTATTTTTAATTGAAGTAGTAGATTTTTGGGAACTGCTATAATACTTCGACTGAATAACTACCTCTGTATATGACAAAACACTGGCAAATTTTAAACATAAACACAGCAAAGGACTCTCATCCAAAAATCTGGGCCATTTTCAGTCATTCATGGTTTAGTTTTGAGTTCGTTCATTTTAAACCAGGAACAAAAAGAACTGCTTACCATGCCAGTAAGAAGCTCATATAATAAAGCTCCAAGACTCCACCAATCACACGCCTCAGTGATTTTTGACACGCCTCCAATTTCTGCTCCAAATCAGTAAAAACAAATACAACTTCTTATTAGATCTCAAGAGAACAGAATGTGTTAGATATGTACTATTGCAGTTTGATGTGTTTGTGAAAAAACGTTTGAAATGTTTCACCTGGTGCACAGTACATCTCTTCCATTGCTTTCGGGTTAATTTCAGGCTGAACTTCTGTCCACTGTCCAAAGTATGTAAGACACGCCTCACCTGTGTGCAATATGTTTGAGCAACTGTTTGAAAATACCAAAAACTGTTGTTGTCTTTCTTTTGTGGAACACAAAAAGAGATATTAGACAGAATGTCCAAGCTGCTTTTTTCCATACAATGAAACTGAAAGGTGATTTACACTGTCAAGCACCCCAAAAGGACAAAAACATTTCATAAAAGTAAATAAACAGTCAATAAGTCCTATATCCCAAGTCTTCTGAAATCATATGATGCTTTGTGTGAGGAACAGACTGAAATTGTATTCATTAATCAACAATTTCCCCCCTTTTCGCTTCACCTATCAAGTATCATTTGCAGTCAAAAAGACCTAAGGTAAATCCAATGGTAAAGAACCAATACGCTTTAGCAACAATGATGTTATAGTAAGGCTAGTATTGTTAATGGTAATTTCTTTGTATGGAAAAATCAGTGTGAACATCTCATTTACATGGAGTGAATTAATGATGACAGAATTCATTTTTATAACAGATAAACAAATAAAATTCTACCTATGAGGAGTTAAGTATTAATGCTCCCATTGTCAATGTATAGTTTAAGAGTAGCCTATCCTGCTCTAGAGGTCTGCTTTCCTGCAGACTTCAGTTCAATCTGCTCCAACACACCTGCTAGTAACTTTTTAGTAATCCTGAACACATTGATTAGCTGTTTCTGGTGTGTTGGAGCAGATTGGAACTAAGCTCTGCAGGATGGTAGCCCTCCAGGACTAGAGTTAAAGAGCCCTGACCAAGGATAAAGACTTTGCAACAGGAGACATACCACTATTGTGGAGTAGAATATTTCGTGGGTTGAGGTCCTGGCACACAATGCCCTGCTCATGAAGACTTTCCAAGGCCAACAGAATCTGAGCCCCCCACAGTCGCACCTCATCCTGAGGGAGTCCCCATCTACCCCACTTCGATTTGGCACTGAAGTTCTTGGCCTTAGTTTGGGAGTAATGGCGCAAGCCGTCCACCTTCACCTGCTGTTCTAGTTCAGTCTCACTCCAACAGGAGCTGATTGTGGTAGGTGCTGATGGACAGGAGATCATGCCAACTTGTGGTTGTTTAAATGAAGAGTTGAAGAACTGCCAGTTCTCCATGTCCTCCTTCCCAACCTCCCTCACCATGTCAACAGTGTTCACCTGGGAAGTCATCTTGGTAAAGTCAAAAGAGGTACTTTCTTGTTTTTGAGGTGTACATTCTAATGGATTGTGATGAGAACTGACTTTGCTCAATTCAGCCACAAACTGTGAAATCTGTCCATTTCCAATAGGTTTGCAGTTAGTGACACCTTGCTCATGAGGAAATCCATCATGCGCTTGGTTTCGTGGAGGTAAATGTGATGTGTTGGGAACTATCCGCACTCTCTGTGGAAGAACATCAACCGTGCTGCAAAGGGTTGGTTGTGCGTTTTCACCAAATAAAGAGGCTGGAGTAATCTGAGATGCAATGCTGAATCCTAGAATATCTGAGTTTGATCCTGGTACAGTGAAACTCAGACAGTCCTGAGCAGGTTCCAAAGCATTCCAAGCTTTGTTCAGATCTATGTAAGAGTCAATGCGCTCAATGCGGACATCATTCCCTAGAAGGTCGGAAGTGACATCAAGAGGATCCCGAGTGTCCAAAATCACACAGGGATGAATAGGAAGAGGAAAATCATCCTGAGGTAAAGACTTGAGACCATTGGGTAGACCAACAGAAGGAAGCTCATTATCTGTCCTTGTTGCATACAAGCCTAGAGAACTCCCCTGCTGGCGTCCTGAATCTTCACAGTAGGAGTGGGTTGTACAGTTCTCAAGACAATGTTCTGTTGGGCTGCCTGGACTCTCAAGAGGTTTAGTTCTCCCATAATTCTCATTGAGGTAAATCTCCTGGTGGAGAGCAGGGAGGGTGTAGCTGTTCTTCAGATAGATCTTGTGCTGGTTGGGGCTGAAGCATTCTGGATGCTCCCTGACTGCTTCACTTCTGACCCTGTGAAGTCTGGAAAAGAGTCTTCCACCTGTAGAAAGGCAAAAGGCAACTTCATGGAACATCAGGGTGAATCAGGGCTCTTCCAATCTGGACCTTGAGGTCCACGGTCCTGCAGAGTTTAGCTCCAACCCTAATCATACACCTGAACCAGTTAATCAAGGCCTTCAGGATTACTAGAAAATGAAAAGGCAGTTGAGTTTGATCAGGGTTGGAGCTAAACTCAACCAACAATATTCCCATGTATGAACTCTGCATCAGCAATGCTTAACATTTTCCCTGAGTATTATCTCTTGACTCTAGTCCATCTCTTTCATTATTAGACTTCAGCACTGATTTGGATACTACAGAACAGGGGTGTCCAATTCTGCTTCTGGAGGGCTAATGACCCTAAAAGCAGGGGTTCTCAGCTCTAGCCTTCGAGGTCCACTTTCCAGCAGGGTTTATCTCCAATCTTGACAAATTCACCTGCCTGTAGCTTTCTAGTAATCCTGAAGACCTTGATTAGCTTGTTAAGGTCTGTTTCATTAGGGCTGGAGCTAAAGATTCTGCAGCATAGTAGCCTTCCATGGATTGAACACTTATGGTGTAGAGCATAATATTCATGTTGGTACTTGTGAAAAGGCTTTAGTGTGGTTTAGATCCTTCCTATCAGATCACTACCTCTATGATCTGATGAGAAGCTGCCCACCTGACACAGGTTAAAAATGGAGTGCCGCAAGGCTCTGTCATTGGACCAAAGCAGTGTTTCACAACCCTGTTCCCGAAGGTACACCAACAGTACACATTTTGGATGTCTCTCTTATTTGACCCATCCATTTCACGTCTTGTAGTCTCTACTAATGGGCTGATGAGTTGAATCAGGTGTTTGTGATTAATAAGAATTTGAAAATGCATACTGTTGGTGTGCATCCAGGAACAGGGATGGGAAACACTGGACCAATGGCTTCTGAATGAACTGTCTATAAAGGATGTAGGGTCTTATCATATATGAATACAAAACTCTGGAATAGCCTTCTGGGTGATGTTTGAGACACAAATATACTTTCATCTCAAGTGCAGACTGAAAACCCATCTGTTTAACAAGGACAATTTCTCAAATTCATTTAATAAGATTTGGTTCCCCCAGTGAAGTCTTGGTTCCTTATAAGGTTTGTTCCTAATCAACTACTTAGGACATTTTTCCTTGCTATTATCACTTATTGATTGTTCTGTCAGACTGCTTTGGAACAATATACAATGTGAAAGTGCTACAGAAATAACCTGAATTAACTCACCTTGAACATGTTCTAGATGAAGGAACACAGTGTCTTCACTGACATAGTATTTTAGCAGCTTCACCATGAAGGGCACTCCCTGAGGAATGATGGTCGACCTCTCACGACTCTCCCAGCTCGACTTTGGTAAACTCTGTCCAGCAAGCAGATTTTTTCACATTTTTACAGGTAACACACTAGAATTAGGCTCTGTTTCTAAACCTAGTGAGCTGCCTCTTCAAACAGCCTTTTAAGGCAACATAAATGTGCGCGTCACATACACTGCAAAAAAAGTCTTTTCTTACTTAGTTTTTTGTTTGTTTGTTTGTTTCTAGTCAAAATATCTAAAAAAAATCTTAAATTAAGATGCATTTACTTGGTTAGCAAAATGACATAAGTTATTTAGTCTTGCTCCTAGGGGGGACTAAATTTTGCTTAAGTGCAGTGGAGTAAGTAAAATTTGCTTTTTGCTTAAAACAAGTACAATTTTGTAATATATATTTTGAGTAGAAGCAAGACAAAAATACTAAGTAAGATAAGCCTTTTTTTGCAGTGTAACGCCTGTTCCAAAAGGTAATTTAACTGCAAGAAGATGGTTTCAAAATTACTCTTTACAGAAAATAAAGTGATTTCTGGATTACGATGCTGACTATTTATTTTAATAATGAAAAAAAAAATATTATTAGAAATTTTAAAGTATCTGAACATCATGGTAGCATTTCCTTTAGTTTCTGCTGATTTAAAATTGAGCATTTTTTTTGTTTTGTCCACCCGTCTCTGTGATATCTATTTAAGCTGTATCTTAATATCTCAAGTGTCTGGTTTCAGTAACCCGAGATGAGTTTGTACTCGGATTCAGGCACAGCAGCTTTTAACAGGATCAATCCAAACAGACTCGCAGTAATAACAGAAGACGTGAGTGTATTCCCAGAGCAGGATCCAGTTGGCTGGCCTGATTCCAGCAGGCACTCACACAGCTGTGTGGTCAGACCATTTCTGAAAGGAATCCATACACTACAATACTTCTGTCTCAAATGCCTACCTTAACGATAAATGTCTCCTTGCTTATCAGACTTTCAACCGTCAGCACCTGTTGAAGACAGTTTTATAACTAAAATACTTTTTTAATATCTATTGCACTTCCAATGCACTTTCTGGAAAATAAAGAAATTACTGGCTAGTTGTCAACCACAAGAAGCCTGATAAGAGCAGATATTTCAAACACACCTTATCAATGATTCCAACGACTTTGCACATCGCCAGATTCTCCACCGGTGAACTTAGATGTCTGATCGACCGAAAGCGCAAGCTACTATAACCCTAATGACCAGGAAAAAATCACATGTCAAGAGAAAAATAAACAGACCACAACAGCCTGTATGTTATATCTGCCTTGCCTCACATAGCCAGAATTGTTTAACATTAAAAGTCTAGCTCACATTGCAGCAAAGAACCACCCACTTAAGGACCGTTCACACCAAGGACAATAACTATAATGTTTTAATAATAATTTTAACGCTACAAGAGTCCTATAACGATACGAACACAGTCAAACAATATCACATTCAAAGCGATTTTTACAACTGATGAATGTTCAAAACATTCAAACATTAAGAATAAGGAAAGAATGACATAGCCAATCTGAGACTTTGTTCAATGCAGCAGTAAGTTTGATAGCAGCTTGTTCTTTTGTCTTAGCATAAGTATATACAACTGTATCATATGCATACATCTGAACCTGGACCTCTGGACAAACTGTAGGCAGATCATTAATGTATAAGCTGAACAAAATTGGTCCAAGAATCGACCCCTGTGGGACTCCAATATTACAGTCAAGAAATGGTGAGCATGCATCATTCATTCTTGTACATTGTTTTCTTAAATTTAAGTATGACTCCATCCATGTTAATGTATTAGTGTCCCTATTAAAGGGGTCATATGATGAGATTTCAAGTTTTGCTTTCTCTTTGGAGTGTTACAAGCTGATTGTATAAATAGATCTATGCATTAAGTCCTAGTAGACTAATAGACCTGCCACTTGTTCTATTACACGTTATGCATTTCTTTGTTCTTCATTTTATTACTGCCTAATGACTTTCAAAGCAATGTTTACTTCATTGACAAATATTTATAGGCTACATGATGTTTTAATGTTTCCAAGTATGATTTTTAAGTATTTTGTTCTGCCTTTGGTTTAGTTACTGTTTCCTTTGTATATCTAACAAAAGTTCTGGAAAAGTTTGGTCCAATTATATGCCATTCTATCAAAACCTGGAAAGCAGCAGAGAAGATTATGGGAGCTTCGGATTCTTACAGTGACTCTACCCCCATTTGGCATAATAATAATCTTTGTACTGGTAACAAACTGTTCGTTTCCAAATGCTGGGTTGAATGTGGTATCTACACTTTAAAAGACCTGTACAATGATTATGGGCTCAAGTCCTTTCAGATCCTAAAGGATGAGTTCTCTCTCCCGGGATTTTCCTTTTTTCTGTACTTAAGATTAAGATCTGCACTGAAAGCTTTCGGAGTACCCTGGTCGATTAAAATATCTCCTCATCCTATGGTAAATTGGATAGATTATAGTATGGCTTCTAGAGGTATTGTGAATATAATTTATAAATCACTTGTGGTACGACAGTATTCAAACATTCCGACTGAGGGTTTCTGGGAAAGAGAACTTAACACTGTGATTGATTGGGACAATGTCTGGGGAAATTGTTTTGTTACCTCTAAAAACCCAGCTCACCAAATGATCCATTATAAGTTAATCTATAAGGCATATGCCACTCCTTGTTTATTATCAGGTCTGACCCCTTCTGTCACCTGTGTAATAGCGCTAGTCAAGGTACATATATACATATGTTCTAGGACTGTCCCCGAATTGCCTTGCTCTGGTCCTTGGTACAGGACTTATTGTCGGATCTTCTGAAGACTCAGATCCAAAAGGACCCATTGCTTTTTCTTTTGCTGGATGATTCATCGCTGTCGTTGTCTGTCAATCAAAAAAGGATTCTGTCTGCTGCTCTTACTGCTGCCAAAAAGGTTATTTTAAAACTGTGGTTGATCCATCTACTCCAGTTAGATTGACGTGGATGTCATACTTGCTGGACATTGCCCGTTTGGAGTGTACCACAAAATACATGGTGCCACCAGAAAGACAATACAATTTTGGTTGGACCTTATTGACACTTTATCAGACCTCTCGAAATCCTGAGATGCATTTGTTATCCCGCTAATATTGTTTTGTAATATTGTACTGTAACCCTCTGGGGTTTTGGTTTTATATATATTTATGTATTTATTTAGTTTTTTATATGGGCAGATCTCGGGCTCTGCTGTAAAAAGTTATACATCAAAAATGTTTAATAAATAAAGAATAATAAAAATAAATAAATGCAGCAGCCAGATTCTTAACAGGAACTAAGAAATGGGATCATATCACCCCTGTCCTTGCCTCATTGCACTTGCTCCCTATAAAACTTAGAGTCGACTTTAAGATAATTATTTTTGCATACAAGGCATTGCATAATTCTGCCCCGGATTATATTTGTGATCCCATTAAGCCATATACAGCCTCTAGGTCTTTAAGATCTAGTGATCAGTTACTTTTATCTGTCCCCCGTTCACGTTGTAAAACAAAAGGTGATCGAGCTTTCTCAGTAGTGGCCCCAAAGCTGTGGAACAGTCTGCCTTCGAACATCAGAGCTTCTCCATCACTGGATGCTTTTAAATCTAGCTTAAAGACTTATTTTTACTCTTTAGCATTTGAGTGTGTACTTTGAATAGTTTAATTGGAGTTTTATGAATGAGTTTTTTTGATACTTGTTTCATTTTCTGTTGTCTCCCCTTCCTTTCTCTTTTAAATTCAGTTATTTTTATTGTAAAGCACTTTGGATCAACAACAGTTGTGTTAAACTTGTGCTCTATAAATACAATTTGCCTTGTCTGAAGGAGGGACTTTGTAGAAAACGAAGCGTTTGAGAGAGGCGGGGCATAGAGGACTTACAATAATGTACAGTATTTGAAAAATAATGTGTTTTTTGAACACTAAAGCATGTCAACATATTCTGTTACACCAAATACACCAAATAATGATCTTTAAAAAAGCATCACATGACCCCTTTAAAGGATAAGAGAATGCTCACTTCTCATCTTACTACTCATCTACATAAAAGTGTGGCTATAAAAGTAAAAAACTCAAACCAGAAAGAGATGTTCAGTGGAAGCCTAAACAGATGCACACTCGTCACCTACTCCTAAATGAGTGGATCCTTTAGAGATGTTGTCTTGTAAGTAAGAGATGAAGATCTCCTCGGCTCTCTTCAGATATTGAGTGGTCTTCCGTTTCACGGCTTCACGTCTCTCTTTATTTGGATCCACTGTAAGACACAAAAAACTCTGCATTAGTGTGGAGATCTGTGATTGACTCACGGCTAAATCCTGGCCTTAATCTTAATGAATGAATGAGGCATTTATATAGCGCTTTATTGTGTATTGTTGTACACCTAAAGCGCTTTACAATCATGTTGGGGGTGGGGTCTCTCCTCAACCACCACCAGTGTGCAGCATCCACTTGGATGATGCGACGGCAGCCACAGGACAACGGCGCCAGTGCGCTCACCACACACCAGCTACAGGTGGAGAGGAGAGAGAGTCATAGAGCCAATCAAGTGGATGGGGATTATTAGGAGGCCATGATTGACAAGGACCAGTGGAGGGAATTTGGCCAGGACACCGGGGTTACACCCCTACTCTTCACGATGAGTGTCATGGTATTTTTAATGACCACAGAGAGTCAGGACCTCGGTTTAACATCTCATCCGAAAGACGGTGCTCTTTTGACAGTATAGTGTCCCCGTCACTATACTGGGGCGTTAGGACCCACACAGACTGCAGGGTGAGCACCCCCTGCTGGCCTCACTAACACCTCTACCAACAGCTACCTAGATTTCCCAGGAGGTCTCCCATCCAGGTACTGACCAGCTCAACCCTGCTTAGCTTCTGTGGGCAACCGGTCTTGGGCTGCAGGGTGATATGGCTGTGGCAAACTCAACAACCTACCGCCTAATGCCTACCGAAATAAAATATTTCTAATGTACTGTAGGTCTATGAAGGATCTGTGTTTCACGGAAATTATCAAAAAATACAGTTCCCAGGATACAAGCGTTTTTTTTTTCCTTTTCCAAACCATAATAGCTCATGCTGTGTAGTACATTACATTTTGTCTCATTCACAAATGAACATTTCTGTATAGATGGAAATGGAGTCATAAGTTTCATTTGTCAGCATTTTTTTTGATAAGTAAGGCAAAATATATTTGCATATTTGGGTGGACTGCACCTGTTGCCAAGGGTTGTTGAGTTTTTAAAACACTTCCTCAAATGACTGTACATCTATGTATCTTGGTATTGCTTTTTATACATGTTTCACATGGTTTAACCACAGCAGCTGACTTTCTGTTATGGTCCCCAGCAACTCTCATGATTCTTGCTATTTGGATCAAAAACTGATCTATAGTGCACATTACAAATGACATGTTCGTTTTACACATCCTTGTTCTCTCAAATGATAAACACAACATAAATGAGAGATTTACTGTGTAGTGCGCTTGCACTGAACTGAAGTGATTGACAGCTTCAGCTCTTTAGTTACTGAATATAACCCACTCACAAACTGAATAACAGCTTTATTTTTCATACTGCGAACCACACACTACAAAGTTTTTTGGGAATAAAATCCATATTTAAAAGTGGCATTGAATCCAAAATTGTGATGATTGACAGTGATAACAATAGCAACAAATGGGGGGGGGGGGTGATATGTCAAAATAGATCTATGCATTAAGTCCTAGTAGACTAATAGACCTGCCACTTGTTCTATTACACGTTATGCATTTCTTTGTTCTTCATTTTATTACTGCCTAATGACTTTCAAAGCAATGTTTACTTCATTGACAAATATTTATAGGCTACATGATGTTTTAATGTTTCCAAGTATGATTGTATTTTGTTCTGCCTTTGGTTTAGTTACTGTTTCCATGGTTGCCTTGCTTTCTAAGTGTGTTCTTAACCGTTACTGTCTCTACAGCTGTGTCTTGTTTAGCCTACTCTGTGTATTTATAGCCCTTGTGTTTCAGTTCAGCTTTTTATTGTCATTCAGTTCCTTTATTGTCTGTACATGTCTTTTCTACCTGTTACGGTTGGGCTTTCCATTGGATTGTCTTGGGTTATCTTCATTTAAAATAAAGCTAAAATTTTAATTTAAAATTTGATCCTTCCTTCACCACAAGGTGACAAATGTATTTTTACTTGTTATTATTATTATAAATAATAATAATAAAAATTGAAATAATAATCATAATCATATTTATTATTATCATTTTTAAATAAAAACGATAGATTCCAATAGATTTTTTTCTATGAAGTGAATATTTATTTATTTATTTGTTTGTTTGATTGTTTGTATCTAAGACTTCTATTTGCCTTGATTTAATTACATTAAATTAGAAGTGAATCAAGGCAACGAGTTTGCACTTTAAATGAACATATTAGTTTTTACAGAGTACATGTGGCCAAAAGTGTTTAAAGATCAGTTTTTCACTCTCTAATTTTCAACTGCTATATATTTTGATGACATTTCTATTTGGCACATAACAGCAGCCACATGCCCAGAGGACATAACAGTAAAGTGTTCACTTACACTGAACTCCATTGAGCAGCAGATCAACTCCATTCTTATAGTAGCTGAATGCTGCCTCATAGTCTTCATTGACTTCTCGGTCCAGTGCCATGCGAATCTGTTGGGCTGCATCTAGCAGATAGTCTTTCTTTGCCATATTTGTCAGTCAGCTGGAAAGGACAAGCGTCCACAGGAACCAGAACCAGGTGTCGGATCTGTAGTTGTGAAAACACTTGTGAAGTGGCACATCTCTGGTCATTAAAGATCCTCCCAGCAGCCCCTCGTCTCTCCTGCATTCACACACACACGTGAAGCCAGGCCAGAGTCCACCTGCCAAAATACACAATCACCACATTACACACAAAACATCAGCTGTTACAGACATATGTCCATTAGTTCAGGTGGTGCTGTGGTACGTACTGTAAGGAAATGTGCCACATTTAAATTCAGACTAAAACACAGCTTCTCTTATCTTTAATAATTATACTTTTAATACAATCTTTATTTTTTACTGTTTTATTGCTAATTTTATTTTCTTAAACATCTGTTCTTAAACATCTTTTAAACTATTTTTATATAAAGCATTACACATAAACTACATATATATGAATTTCCATAAAATAACATTAATGTGCTATTTAAATAAAATTGCCAAAATTTGTTAAAATGATTTAGAATCTCTGGAAGCTTATTTCCGCCATGCAATATATTAATAAAACAGTTTGTAATTGCGATTTTCTGACTTTTTTTTCTCCGAATTCATAGTTCTGATAAGAAAAGTCATAACTCCGAGACGTAAACTCACAATTTCAAGATATAAACTCAAAGTTTTGATAAAAAAACTCACAATTGCGAAACATGAACTTGCAAGTTCCAGATATTAACTTATAATTCAGAGAATAAAAAAGCAGAATTGTGATAGGATTGTTTAAGATATAAATTGTTTTAGATATAAATATAACTGTTTAAGGTATAAACTCAAAATTCCAAGAAACAACAAGTCAGAATTGTGAGATATACATTCATAATTCTGATAAAAAAGCAGAATTGCGAGATATGATCTTGCAGTTTCAAGATATAAACTTTCAGTTCTGTGAAAAATGTCAGAATTGCAAGATATAAACTTACAATTGTGTGAGAAAAATAACTAAAAAGGTCGCAAATACCTTTTTATATTTTCACAATAATCAGTCTGATGTGAATCACTGGTATTTCACATCTAATCATAATCTAGAGTCTGATCTACCTGTTTTATAATATTAGTAAAAACGAATGCAATGCTCTACGACTCACCTTTGCCCCTGAGATCTGTCACATAAAGCCACGTGACTCAGTGTTTCCATCTGATCATAGTCTCTCACGAGGCTTTAACCTGAAGAAGACCAAAGATATTCACCCTACAGTGAAGAACAGAGACTGTGTGAGAACTCACTGGTGAAGTATGTGATCCTGTAATGTTAAGTGTCCTAACAACACACATTAAGACACGTCCATTTGATTTACAGCGCTTTACACAATACATAAAGCAGCGTGGAAAATACTGCAGAACTGATGTAATACTCAAGACTGGGGACAAGCTACACTGCCACACAAACATACACAATGTGAAAGAATACTTCAGATCAAAACAAGATTTGTATTAATTATATATGACATCAGCCATTTATAAATAAATCAGACTGTGAACTTTGAATATGTTGAATATGTAAAACAACAAAACGTCACAAAAGAGGTAAAATGTCACAAAATTTCCTGTTGCAGTACAATTATGAAATATAATAATAATAATAATACAATATGTTAAAAACTAACAAATAGACATACATTTTATGTTAATCGCCAAGGCAACATCCCTGTTTTTCTAAACAGTTTAAAGGAGTGGTTGATTGCGATTTCACTTTTTTAACATTAGTTAGTGTGTAATGTTGCTGTTTGAGCATAAACAATATCTGCAGAGTTGCGGCGCTGAAAGTTCAATGCAAACGGAGATATCGTCTTTTAAAATTCTGGCAGTTTAATGCCTACAAAAACGACAGGTAAGGGACTACAACGAGTTACTTCCCGGGTTTGATACGTCACAGACCCAGATAAACCCCGCCCCCGGGAACACGCAGCAAAGGGGGCGGAGCCATGCTGCGCTGCTTCAGAGAAGAGGAAGAGAAAACTAGGGATGCACGTAAAAATCTATTCATATGAATCACGATTCTGTCTTCTAACGATTCTAATGGATTCTCAAGTTTCAAAATCATTAAAGCAGCAGTTCTTAATACTGTTACTCTGTCGCCCTGCTCTGCATCTCTCTCTCTCTCTCTCTCTCTCTCTCATTCAGATCGTCAGATAAGCTCCAACAAACTGTTCCAATTATACACTTATTTTCACACAGCAATGAGAAGCATTATAAATGGACACGCGTGCGGTTGCTGTGCTGTATTAAAGCTTTAATCAGGATAAAACCGTATATTAAAAGCTAACAGAAGCAGTAGCACTTACAAATAGCAGCGTATTTAAAAGTATGAGACAACAACAACCAAACATACCATTAAGAGCCGTGCTTGCACAGGTTCTGCACGATCCTCTTCACTAATATCCTCTGGGTCTCAATCGGGCTCAAATTGATAAGCATTATAGACAACGCCACTGTTTACAATTCAACCGGAGCACATGCCACTGAGGAGAGGGGCGGGACGTTCAGACGTGCTGTAGAGGCGGTTTAGCCAATCACAACACACTGAGCCAGCTAACCAATCTCAGCCCATCGAGGGAGGGGCTTCATAAACCAGGAAATAAATCGAGGCGTTTGTCAGAGAAGGGACAGAGAGGTGTGGAATAAAGGTCAATTATGTGAAAAATAATGCGTTTTTAAAAAAAACAAGCATGAACACATGGTAGACTGCACCCCATAAACACAATCAAGCCTAGAAAAAAACCAGTCAACCACCCCTTTAAGTACGAAAAATTACTAAAACTAAATAAACTAAAAACTAACACTTAATAAAACAAACAACAACAACAAAACTGTAGTAGTATATAAATGACACTAAAATAACACATGAACTGGCAAATAATGCTCAGAATATGAGCAGGTGATGATAAAACACATGAGTGGTTTTAAAACCTGTTCAGACAGTTTTTGTCAAATGAAAGTGACAAAAAAACATAATTTACGACAGCAAACAGTTTCTGTAAAAAATAAATAAATACCATATACTGCACTATAAATTCAAAACATAAACATAAGACATCAGTTCTTACACAAGAAGAAGTCATTTGAATACCTGAGGTATTTTGTGTGGTGATATTGTGTACAGGTTCAGCTGTGTGTTTGTAGATCAGATTATATTCACAAAAACACTAATAATAATAATAATAACGCTGATGAACAGAAACGCATTGATGGATGAACGAGCCGGTGACGTCACGCCTGACCTCAGCCCGTTATTATACTGTGATGATGACGATGATACTCTACAAATACTATCATAGCGTTACAGCGGATGATGAGGATTGAGGAGCTACTACTGGTCCTATATATGTTACATAATTACAAAATGAATAGAAAACGAACCTTGTGCGAGACTGTCCTCAGCATCCGCTGCGCTTCAGCGTCAGGAAGAGCGAGCAACACACGCTTCCTATTGGCGGAGCGTGATCTCAGCCCCGTGACGTCACCACAGTAATTAACCCTTCGTTACACCGCAGCGAAATACTGTAGATATTAAAGCTTTGTTTAGGCCAGCAGACTTGTAATTAATTAACATCGTGAAATGACAGCATAGACCACGTTAAAAAAAGATATAAATACTAAAAACGTGAATATCACAGAATAAAATGTGACAGCATGCCCCAATCTGACATATGTGACGCTGGAGCACAAAACCAGTCATAAGGATACATTTTTTGAAATAGAGATGTACGCATCATCTGAAGCTGAATAAATCATCTTTCCATTGATGTATGGTTTGTTATGATAGGACAATATTTGAAAATCTGGAATCTGAGGGAGCAAAAAAATCTAAATATTGAGAAAATCACCTTTAAAGTTGTTCTTAGCAATGCATATTACTAATCAAAAATTAAGTTTTGATATATTTATGGTAGGAAATGTACAAAGTATCTTCATGGAACATGATCTTAATATCCTAATGATTTTTGTCATAAAAGAAAAATGTATAATTTTGACCCATACAATGTATTGTTGTCTATTGCTACAAATATACCTGTGTTACTTATGACTGCTTTTGTGCTGCAGGGTCACAAATATGAAAAATACTCTTGTCCTGAGAACACAAATAGAATAGAAAATAGAAAGCATTGCTACAGAAAACAAGCACGCAGGCGAGCTGTGGGGAATTGATATGTATTTATGTGTATTGTTTTGTGATTCGACTATTTCCAATTACAGACACCCATACATTTCATTTTATTGTTCATTATTTATTATTTTTTATGCTTGATTTAGTATTGTTTTCCCTCTTTTTTGTTCACAATATTATACATTTATCGTATTTTCAAAAAATAGATGATGTGTACCTAATCATATTTAGAAGCATATTAATTTATACGTGACAGACATGCATTATTGTACAATTTCTTTTTACAAAATTTCTCATTTGGCTAGTATCCTTTCAAAAACTACTAATATTTTAGGTATTTGTTTAACTTTATGCCCTCTTTAGAGGTAAATAATATATGAAGAAAGTGTATAAATATGTGTTTGTTCCTCATAACTTTCTCTGACACTGTCATCTTGTTTTTGAGTCATATTTTTATTGCAAAATGACATTCACGTTTAACATTTAACAACAAACTTTCTGTCATAATCATGATTCATTTCATATCATATGGGGTTCATAGGTTTTTATATATCTTACTTATTTCTGTATGGTTAAAAAGGTATCTTTTCCCATGTAATAATTTATAGATATATAAATAATTATATATTATCAGAATGCTTTTGCCTTGGATAAATCTGTCCAGTTATTACAAGTGACGTGTCAAAGAAACAATATCTCAATTTTTCACTGAATAAAGTTAATCATCTTCAAATCCAGCAGATTGTGAGATTCAGATCAACTCAAAGAACAATGTCATAAACTTTATTATTGTATATCATTTTGCTTCATGATTTCATTTATCATTATGCTTTCTTATGAGTTTTATATTATGTTCAGTTGTCTTATAGTTTTAATATCTGAAAGCCATGAAGTATTATTTTTTGCTAATTCTATTTGACGTTTATCAATACAGCTTTTAATTGTGTAAGAAACTACATTATACTCCACACGTGACTGAGATTGAGTGAGACAGCTGTTTGTCTGCATTACCTCATTTTGTTTGATGTGTTGTTTTATAGTCGTTTTTAAATAGAATTTTGTGCTTTTTTTAACATCTTTCTCAAAGTAGCCATTTATTCTGACCGAGTATGATTTTGTGTATCTATAATTACAGCACATGTTTTACAGTGTTTTCTTGGCCTCGTAAAAGTGTCTTGTTTCTCACTTCTGTCATGATGACGTCTTCACGTTCATCTACACATCTTTTTTATTGCAGATATATAAACAAGAATAACTATAAACAATTAAATATAACATCGGATGACATATGAATAACAGAAATAATACAGGAAGACAATAAAGGAAATATATATATATACTGTAAGTAGTACCTATGGATTAACTTCATTAGTATCTATACATTTTGTAATATATATAGATTCATCAATATTTTATGTTTCTTCACTGTAATTTTTTTTTAATGTTTATGTTCCAATGTTGTCAATAGATCTATTGTAGGATTCAGAATTCAGTCCAAACGGTTAAAAAAATATGTTTTCTTTACGTGAACTTAACATATACTTGGTTTATATATACTTTGGTATTCTAGTATTTTCCTGTTTAAGTATTAAATTTAATGCTTTTTACTTTAAGTAGATTTAGAGTTGATTCCTTTGTATACACAACAATTCACAAACTCAGAATTAGGAACATATTTGTTTTCTTTATAAATCAATATTTTCAAACAATGAAAATAATGGAAACTTTTTTTTTTGGTGTTTGGCTTATTGTTATGATAGAATCATTATTATACTCATACCTTTTGTTCTTTAATATTTTGAATTGTTTTTAGCTTTATTTTTAGTTTTTCATTTAAATGTTAAGTTTTTAAATTGTGTTGTATGCATTTGTCATTTTAATTTCTTTATTTTTAAAATGTGTATATATAGTATTTATAAAGTCTTATGACTAAATAATAATAATAATAAAAGTATTAGTGCTGTCAAACATTAATCACATTCAAAATAAAAGTCTTTGTTTGCATAATATATGTGTACTGTGTATATTTATTATGTATATATAAACACACACACATACAGTATATATTTTGAAAATATTTACATGTATTTACATGCATATATTTATATTCATATAATTTATATTATATATAAATAAATTTAAAATATAAACATAATTTTTTTTTCTTATATATACATAATAAATGTACACAGTACACACACATATATTATGTAAACATAATAAATATAATATATATATGTATATACACACACACATTGTGTGTATATATATATACTGTGTATATATATATATATATATATATATACAACAAAAGGTACAGAGGTATTAACTCAAATTAAATAACTTTTAACAGATCATTATACAGTTTCACAAATTTGACACTTTTTTGTTGGTAATGTTTTTAAGTGTCGTAATTAGGTAATTAAAGCCACAAAGAAAATTATGTAATTTGGGTAATGTTGAAGAAAATGTACATTTATGAATATAATATTTTGCTGATAAAATAAATGCATTTCCTATATATTCTGTGTTATGTTTAATGAGAAAAATATCAGAATATATCACACATAGTGAAATTAATATCTAAATGGGATTTTGTCAGACTAAAATGATTTAACAAGGAGGCGTTTGAAAAAATATGATCATTGAGTCAGTGCTGAAATTACAGAAATTATAATTAAAGTGAGCATTACCATATTCTGATGTGATATCATTTCACTGTAAAAATGATAAGTTGACTTAACTTAAATAAATTGAGGAAACCCGTTGCCTTAAAATTAGTAAGTAACTAATAATTAAAAAAAAATTGACAATTCACTTAACTTATTTTTATTATTATTATTATTTACTTAATAATTTTAAGGCAACGGGTTTCCTCAATTTATTTAAGTTAAGTCAACGTATAATTTTTTACAGTGTGGGGTATATATTATATACAAGTTTTAAATGTATTTCTTTAACTTTGTTGGGGACACGATATTTATAAGGTAAGAGCCATGCTTTTTTACAATTAATCTTATCTGAATTCCAATAAAAATAATAATAATAATAATAATCCCCCTCGGAGTAATTATTTTTATTGACTGAAACACATTTCTTATAATTGTATTACTACATTTTGGGTCTTAAATACTTTTGTCATCAAGCAAAAAATTCTGCTCACTTTCTACAAACTTTTCAAATGATAAAATATATTTTATTAAGTGATCAAGACCACTACAGCTTTTACCATTGTAAGAAATTCCTTATGGAAAATTGTGTTTACACATGAACTCACTGTAAGAATAAACATCCCCTTGTGCATCTAGCACATCACAAACATAATTAATAACTTTGTCATGCTAGTTCTTAAGAAAAATAGACGTGTTCTTTAACTAGGGTTAATCTTTTTATCCTATACACTTAATACATTGCTTAATATATTTAACAAAGTGTAGACATGTCTGTGGGTGTATATTCCGCTCTTTTCACATCCCGTATGCAAACATTCCTGCTCCTCCTCTGCTACGCTGTTTTGTTGTCATGCATCACGTGACTCAGCGGCTCCAAGCGCAAGCGGATACAGTGAGAGATGGAACAGAACTCCGAGCTACAAAAGAAATGAAAAGGGGAAGGAAGGAAATCCTTCACATAGTGCATATTGTATATAACTGTACCGCATTTGTCCTTTTTATGCAGTATCACTGTAAGGTGTGTACTGAGTTTGGCCTTTGAATATTGTTTCTTCATGCATTAAGCCACTTTAAATGTTTTGATAATAACAGTTTTCTATGGGAGTAAAATGCTTAACATGTAATTTAGCATGTTTTCATATATATTCTGGGCTCAGCTGCTTGCCACATATTATATTCTATTAACAAATTGTATACTGAATTTAGTCTTTATTTATTTGGTCTTTATCACTGTCTTCCTCCATTACACCATATTAAATGTTTTTATACTGGTTATCAATGAGAGGAAATGAAATTCAGCGTGTTGCATTCATGTTCTGGGTTCATCTGCTTATCTGTACATACATAGTATATATTTTTATAAACTATACCAAATTTGGCCTTTTCATATCACAGTTTTTTTATTGCAATAATAACAAACAACTATTACAGTATGTATAAAATAAACAGAAAATACAGTACATACGAAAATCCTTTCAATAATAAACGAGTTATGGTTTAATAGTTCTTTTTCATATCACTGTCTTCATTCAATAAGCCACTTACGTTAAACTTTTCTTTATAATGGTTTTCTATGGGAGGAAAATGCATAATGTGAAAACTTTGAGCGTTGCTTTCATATTCTGAGCACATCTGCTAACTTGTATATCTAGTTTGCAACATTAATAAGGTGTATACTGAGTTTTGTCTTTTAATATTACGTTCTTAATTTATTAAGCCACGTAATTTTTTTTATAACTCTTTTCTATGGGAGTAAAATACTTAGCATGGAACTGTGCATTGCTTTCATGTTCTGGGCTCCTCTGCCTGCAAAGTCCTTAGAAAGGCAAATAATATCCACGTAGCTTTAAGGTGAATATAATATTAGTCATATCAACATTAGTTATTGTTCATTTTTTTAAATTGTTGTTGGTAATTTAAATGTATGTCTTTTTAAATGACAAGTATCGGAATCGGTATCGGTATCGGCGATACTGGCCCTGTATTTACTTGGTATCGGATCGATACCAAAATTTGCAGTATCGCACACCCCTATCTTTAACGTCTTTTCTAAAACGCTAGAACTCGGCGCTTTTCTGATGATGAGGCCTCGCGGCGGTGACGTCATCACTCCGCGTCGCGTCTTCTGAGGAGCGCTGAGCAGTTGACGGTATTTCACTTATTTACACGATTGTAAACTCATTTAAATAAGCACGAGAGGAAAACACGCTAAGATCGTTCAGACCCGAGCGATGTTGTGTGTTCGTGTGAATGATTGTTTCGATGTTTGAAGCGATAATGTTTCTGATACTGGATGTTTTCTGTGAGGGGAATTAATGCGAACTGATCATAAGTAACTTAAGCTTATTGCTGCTGAGATTATATGTCTCTTTTGAGATTTAGAGATCAAATTTGTTATAGTTACTTGACATGGTTAAAATTAAGAACAGATACTGCTAAATACGTAATGTTGAGTCTATAAAATGAGTCACGTGGGACATTTTAAATCGTAAATATGAACAGATTTATAATATAGAGACACTATATGGTACTGTTAATGTTTAAAGGGGTCATATGATTTGATTTAATTTATTGCTTTGTCTTCGGAGTGTTACAAGCTCTTGGTGCTTATAGAAGATCTGTAAAGATGCAAAGTTTATAAAAGTTAAGAGTCAACCTAAAAGAGCCCTTTTTAATTTATTTTTACTTTCAAAATTAATCAGCAAGTTCTTCATATTTCTCATATTTACACATTTTGTAAATACAAATACAATTGTAATAAATAAAATAAATATATAAAATACAATTAGAGAAAAAAATAAAAAAAGGGCATCACAAGCATATGTTAAATTCATTCAGCAGAGACACAGTTCTTTGTGCTTTATGATTTTTTAAAGTCTTTATAGATTCTAAATGAGCTTTAAAGACTGTTTGAAAATGATCAAAATTGGGTTTTAAGTTACTCCATTTAGTTTGATGAATATAACATTTTCCTAATAGCAAAAAAACAGATCAATAATAAATATTTTCCTTTTAGAAAAGTCATTTGAATGAAGTAAAACAAATGATAAATATAAGACTAGGATGCCGTTGATTTTAACACTTAGAAATTGTGACATTTCAGACCAAAACAAAGGTGAACAGGGACATTCAAAAAATAAATGCACAATAGACTCTTTTTTTAGGGGTGACCCCGAATAGTCGATGATTCGATGCTTGGATAGGAGGAGCCTGATTCGACTCCCAATCTCACAGTCGAATATTGTTATGATCATACCATTTTGGCTATATGGGATGCTCAATGTCTGATTTCACATAGAACTACCGGTTTTCTCAGAATAAGTTAATATACAGCCTATTATGATAATGCTGTAAATAAGAATCTGTAAAGAATGTTAAATATTTTAACATGCGTGAATAAATCCAACCACCCCTATAGATTTAAGTTTCACTGTCCATAATCCGTGACCGACAGAAGCATGTTGGCGGCATGGATTTAAATCTTAGGCAGATTGAAAGACTGGATTTTTTCGATCAGGTAGGGTACAAGTGATTTCAAAACATTTCAGCCGGTTTATATATATCGTGTATATATTATTTATCTCATATAAGATGCATTTGGTTGAGTTACTTCATTGTAGTACTACGCTGATTATCTCTTCAGCGCGAGCAGTACAAACAACAATGCAGAATATTAATGACTATGACTGGGACTGTCATATACACATAACATTATAACGAGAACACTATTATAATAAAACGCTGTGAAGTTTTAGAGTTTAGTTGCCATGTTTCTGCACGTTGTTGCGTGAAGAACACGTCCACAAAGGAGTTCATTCAGAGCCGTGCAGACACTTTCATGCATTCGGGGCATTTTGTGCAGATAGGCTATATAAGTCGTGATATTAACATTATGTTGTATAAATAACGAAGCGTATTCTATATGAGATAAATGAGCTAAATCCCATTGATTAAAAACCTGCTATCATATGCTTCATTCTACTGTTCATCTTCAGCGAGCGCAGCTCAAAACAGAAAAGCAGAACATTAATAACTACTGTCATATAGCCTACAATACAACGTTTTAATGAGAGCACTATTGTAAAAAAAAATGTTGTGAATTGTTGCTTTTAATCAAAACAGAAAACATTATTTACCCCGTTTGTATCTGCGAGGTGCCCGTTTACACATTTTCCCTGTGTGTTAACGTCAGTAATTATGACTGTCTCTTGGTAATGTATTTTGACCACGCCCCCAAACATATGATTCGACTATCAGTCGACTATCGGCATGATTCGAAAATCCCAATTCGACTATGAAAATCCTAAGTCGGGGACACCCCTACTCTTTTTTTATAATTACAGAAAGAGCAGTTCCAGATGAAAATGCTCTGTTTCTTTAACACGACATATTCTGTGAGCAATTTTAAAGGACACTTCTTTTGTTTTATTTGTAACACAAAACTGACTAAGAACTCCCCAAAAATGTTCCCACTCAAATGAAGGAAACATATTTACCCAAACAAATTTAGATGGAGAAGTGCTATTCAAACACACCCCCACATGTCTACGTCACGGTGTGGGAAGATTTGCATAACACCGCCCAAACGTATACGCAAAGAAAGAAGGCATAACTATTATTCTCGCTGTAGTGTTGTTGCAGCCGCCGGCACCATGTCCTGGAGACGCTGTGTGTTTCGATGCGAGAGAAAAAGTACTCTGTTTGGCCTCCCAAAAGAGGACACAAGAAGAAATCTGTGGCTGAGGTTTATTTACAACGCTGTCCCAGACCAGTACAACCCAAATATTCGAGTTTGTGCTGCACACTTTACGGAGGATTGTTTTCTGAACCTGGGAGAGTACAAGGCCGGCTGTACACAAAGGCTTTTACTCAAAAGTGGAGCAATTCCAGCTTTACAGGGACAGTCTGGTGCTTCTGACCCACAGCCTGTAAGTATGTTTTCATATTTAACCCTTGTGTGTTCTTCAGTCACTTCTGAATTTAAAAAAATCACAGCTTCATCGGAATGATATGAAGCTTGGTGACTTTTATGGCATTTGGAATGTGAACACAGAAAAAATAATTGAAGGCATGATTCGAACAAACTAAGTGGGCGGAAAAAAAAGTCACACTCATGGTCTTCGGTCAAAAATGACCGACCATAGGAAATGAATGGGAAATGGGAAACAAATCAACAATACAGAACATTTTTGTGTGTACAGTCTACAAATCTGCCACAATGCAGAAAAAAAAATTGCACAGCAATGAAGGGGTGAAACTCTCAAACACCTTGAGTGCAAAATCAACACACCAACTCACACACGCACGGACACACACACACACACACACACCTATGAACTGGTGTGACTAACACAGCAAATATGTAAAATAAAATCAATAATTCAACTACAATGCAGTAAAAAAGTGGACAGCAAGGAAGGAGTTACACTCTAAAACATCAAGAGTGTAAAACAGATACATCCACACACACACACACACACACACAGACACACGCGCACACACACACAGACACGCACACACACACACACACACACACACACACACACACACACACACACAGACACACGCGCACACACAGACACACAGACACGCACACACACTCACACACACAGACACACTCACACACACACACACACAACAGACACACACAACAGACACACAGACAACAAACACGCACACACACACAGAATTATACACACTCAAATGAATTGGTCTGGGTATAACCATATAGCCAAAATGAGCCAGAAGACTGAAGTAAGAGGTTAAAATCAGATCAGACCCAGAAGGATTAAGCTCTGATAAAGCATTCCTGTTCATTTTTGTTACATTTTTATAGAATTTTAATGTTTTGTGTAACAAAATGCTTTCTGTGTTCAGGTTTGAATGTAGTAATAATAATGCAAAAACCTACACTTCAGATCAACATACAAAAAAAGAAAACTTGACAAAAAGTAGTCTTTGAGAATGCGTTATCAATTTAAATCCACAACCTAAAAAAAGTAAACAGTTATTTATAAAAACAACTAGTGAATTCACAAGCCTCTCTATAGAGTCCTATACAGGCATCTAGTGGTTACTCCATGAAATACATGCTTTTCTGTCTTTGCTCTCACCAGGAGGTGCTATTCTGACCTGATTTTAAAGGTCTAGTCTCTATTTTAATCTGAAATACTGCATTAATTGAAAAATAATAAAAAATAAATATATATTTTTTTTTTTGCTATTTTCAATGGGAAAAATTGATCATAATTATTGCATAAATATTAATTAGTACCATAAAATTCTCTCAAAATACAAAGGAAAACAGAAAAAATCTTATTGAACAAAAATATATTTTTGCTCAGAAAAAAAAAGTTACATTTCTGGTGTCCGGTCACTTTTGACCGTGAAGACCATGAGTGTGACTCTCAAAGGAGAATTTGCTATTGACTATTCAAACGCGTGTTTGAGCGGTGTGTGTAGAGTAAGTTAGCGCTTGTTGTTTGTCTTTTCTACGATCACAAATGCAGACATGATTTTATGTTTACATAGCACAGTCTGCCACGCACGACGCATAAAGAGACAATATAAATCATTATAATCAGTAATTATATCCACGATGGATGCAAGAAATGACTCGTTTGTAATGGGTTTTATTGTCTTTGTCTTATTGCCTGGACACGGCGTCACACTGGCCTCTCAAGAAAGGCAGAAGCACGCGCCTATTATCCTCATGTTCAGGTGTCTGTCACCTCCTGTGATTAATTATAGTAACATACTCCACTGTGATTCCACCTTGTTCCTCTCTCACACATACTCTGTGTAATGTATATGTCAGAAGTAATCGTGACACCGTTAGTTGGTTATACGTACAATTGATGTAGCTTAACTACTTGTTTTGGGTATTTCTTTTAGAGTACATCTCAGCAGGCCCTAGGTTCAGAACAATTATCCACTTCATCCCGAAGTCGTGATGTTGAATGTCAAACGGACTTTATAGAAACACTGCCTGCTGCGTCTCCGAAAACGCGATCTGTTGGCACACAAGTGTCTTTGGGTACACTAAAGGACACGCATGCACGGAGAAAAGGTATTTTACAGTGTTCATGTATTCAATTATAAATGCATTATAGTTGTTTATTAGTGGAAACTTGAATGTAAGATTGTAGAAAATCCTGTGAACTTAAGTGTTGCATGTTAAAGGTCAGATATTATGTTTTAGGACTATATTATAATAAAACATTTTAATTGCAGGCACCCAGGCTCCCATCAAAGCCCCTTCATTCACAGCACACAAAAGGCCTCGTCTTGAGTTGGATGAAGAGGAGGAAGACACAAACATTTATGAAAGCATAGCTGAACCACATGAATCTGGATTATGGTAGGTTTTAGACGTCTTTATAGTTTGCTCTATTTTACAAGTTATTTAAGCGATTTGTAATGACTTAAAGGGACAGTACATCCAAAAAATAAAATTCTGTCATCATTTACTCATCCTCAAGTAGATCCAAACCTGTATGAATGTCTTTGTTTGTTCTGAACACAAAGGAAGATGTTTTGAAGAAAGTTTGTAATCAGGCTGTTTTGGGGCACCATTGACTTCAATAGTAGGAAAAAAAACATACTATGATCCAGAACTGCTCTGTTTCCCTCATTCTTCAGAATATCTTCCTTTGTGTTCAGAACAAACACATTCATACAGGTTTGGATCTACTTGAGGATGAGTAAATGATGACTGAATTTTCATTTTTGGGTGTACTATCTCTTTAAAAGAGTAAAATTTCTTGTTTGTCTTGTTTTAGGCAACAGACCACATACAATGTGTCAAAATACATTGTTTTTGAAAGCTGCCTCCGAGAGCTATTTGAAACATGTCCACATTGCAAAACAAAGTGTGATGTTCAATGCAGACAAATGGGCAGCTATGTGTCATTCACCCAGCATTGTCCAGAGTGTGGTTATCACAGAAGATGGGAGAGTCAGCCAATCATTGGAAGCACACCTGTTGGAAACCTACTGGTGTCTGCAGCTACATACTTCTGTGGTGCATCATTCAGTCAATTCGAAAAGGTGCCTTTAAGATCATATTACCCTTATGATCATATTTCCATGTCAATCACTGTTCTATTATGATGTGGTTTTTAATGCGTTTCATGATTTTTTTTTTAGATTTGCAAGGCCATGCAGCTTCAGATCATCCACTATGATGCATTTAGGAGGCATGCTAGGAACTACCTAGAGCCTGCTGTAATACACAAGTGGAACTTGGAGCAGAAAAATCTGTTCAGGAAGCTGCAAGAAGGGGGAAAGGTTGCAGTTGCTGGAGATATGAGGGCTGATACACCGGGTACGTTTTTATTTAGAAGTAATTATATCTTGGTTTGGAGTCTTCTGATTATCTATTATGTGTTACATTGGACTGACAAAACCAGCACGACACAGCAAGAGTCAGGACTGGTATAGACATGATATGGATATATATACATACATATATTTTTATACTTATACTATTATTTTCTTTTATTATTAGGACACTCAGCAAAATACGGCAGCTACACCTTGATGCACCTGGACAGCAACACTATTCTTGACCTGCAGCTTATTCAGGTAAACTTATTTCATATCATAAACTTATTACATTGAGACATATTCAATTGTAGGTTTATGCCTTTTTAATTTCATTTATACCCAGAGCAACGAGGTAGGTGGCAGCTGCCACATGGAGAAGGAGGGCTTGAAGCGTTGTCTAGATCATCTGGAGGCTAACGGTGTGGCGGTGGAATACATCACAACAGATCGTCATCCAAAGATCCAGAAGTTTCTTAGAGAGCGCAATATTGTGCAGTTCTACGATGTCTGGCACTTCGAAAAAGGTGACTATTAAGTAGGGCTGCAACAAACGATTATTTTGATAATCGATTAATCTAACGATTATTAGAACGATTAATCGACTAATCACCGATTAATTCACTGGTTAATCAGTAGACTTTGATTGATTATTCAGTTTTTGCAATTAGTTAGAATATTAAGTTATACATATTCTAACATAAATAAAGGTCACTTCAGCTTTAGAAAAGCATATTCTGTAATTACAATTATTACACAATTAATTGGTAACACTTTACATTAAGGTTCATTAGTTAACATTAGTTAACATGACTGCACTGTATTTTATGTATAATCATTTTCTATTCGTAACAGTTTTAAATTCATTTTAAATAAATTTTTATATAATTTTCTTGTTTTTATTGTTGTGATTATTATTATTTTTAATTCATTGTTTTTATTGTTGTGATTATTATTTTTAATGTCTATTTCACTTCCTTTTATGTAAAGCACTTTTGTGTTTTTGAATTTTTTTTGTGTATGAAATGTGCTATATAAATAAACTTGCCTTGCCTAACATGAATTAATAATGAACAATACTTCTATAGCATTTGTTAATCTTAATGTTAATTTCAGCATTTATAATGCATTATTAAAATCACAAGATGTTTTTTTTACATTGATAAATGCATTGTGAACTAACATGAACAACTGTATTTTTATTAACCGACATTAACAAAGATTAATACTTAAATGTAATAAATGTATTGTTCATTCATGTTAATTAATTCATTAACTAATGTTAACAAATGATACCTTATTGTAATGTTACCAATTCATTATAAAAATAGATGGCACACAAAATGAGATGACAGACAGAGACACTCTCTCACCATTTAATTAGCTACATGAAAAACTAACTGAATGACACATTTTGCACATTCTGCCTAACATCTCCTTTTGTAAGTCATATAGATAAGAAACAAAATAAAGGTAAGTGATAAGATGCTTTGGATAAACTATTTTATTCACAACATAATGTCTTAAAATACCTTATAGGGTTATGATAATCAAAACAGGCCTGAGCTAGATCAAGCTTTGATCTCTGCAAACCAAACTGTCACTTTAATGAAATTATTATTTTTTTCCACTAATAAAAATATTTGATCATTAGCTAGCTCACACTGGAGAGCTGCTTTATAACAGAAAATCAAGTTGTAATTCTAACTGAAAGCGACACTGACTTTAATGTTTTTCATGTTTAATACCGTAAAGCTGCTTCAATTAAGGCTATCTATTGCATAAAGTACTATATAAATAAACATAATGTGACCAAGCTCTACTGGAGTAATGTTACGTTACTGAACTGCAGAGCTCATGCAAACATCCACATCGTTGTAATCAGATGCATTTTTAACTGTTGCTTTCACACTGCTGTCAGTTTTTGTTGTTTATTTCGTTATTGAGAGGAAAGCGCGCAATATATATTTACATATTCATCCAAACGCCGCTCAAGTTTGGATGCATTTGCTCTGAAGTGCTGTGTGTGTTCTTCTCTTGATCTGCATCCAGGAGGGCTGAACTAGAGTCTTGCGCTACAGCGCCACACTGGTCAAACCGCAGTATTGCAGGCTCTTACATTAGGTCATATGAGATCAAACGACTACTCGACAACAAAAATATTTGTCGACAATTTTTTATTGTCGACGTTGTCGATAATGTCGACTAATCGTTGCAGCCCTACTATTAAGCTTTGTGTATTTTGTGACACACACAAAAAAAATTTTTTTGGTTATGACTGCTTTATAAAGTTAATGTATGTGATACTCATACACCACATTAATACTTTTTTACAGGTTTGTCTAAAAAGTTGTACAAACTTTCACAAAAAAAGCAGTGCGAGATATTGAAGAAGTGGTTGCGCAGCATCAAGAATCATGTTTACTGGTGTGCTACGTCATCTACTTCTGGTCCAGAGAAGGTGGCCAAATGGACTTCACTGCTCAGCCACATCCAAAACATACACATCCATAAGAACCGTGAATTCCCGAAATGTGCACATCCAGACCATGTGTCCAGAGATCCCAAAAAATGGTTCCAACCAGGTATGCATCAGATTTTTCGATTACTTTTTAATGTGGCAAAGTACAGACATAGCTAGTAATTTATAATTTTACAATATGTTTCTTTTTGTCATTCAAGGGTCAATGCCTCTTCACAAAGTGGAAAAGATCCTGAACAATAAGCGAGTCCTAAAGGACGTGGAAAAGCTCAGTCATCATTACCAGACATCTTCGCTAAAGGCCTTTCACAGTGTCATCCTGCGGTTTGCCCCCAAGAATGTCGTTTTTCCTTTCATTGGAATGTTGTGCAGGTATTATATATTATGACATGCAATATGTGTCCCTGGAGCACAAAAGCAGTCATAAGTAACACAGGTATATTTGTAGCAATAGACAACAATACATTGTATGAGTCAAAATTATTGATTTTTCTTTTATGCCAAAAATCATTAGGATATTAAGATCATGTTCCATGAAGATATTTTGTAAATTTCCTACCGTAAATATATCAAAACTTAATTTTTGATTAGTAATATGCATTGCTAAGAACTTCATTTGAACAACTTTAAAGATGATTTTCTCAATATTTAGATTTTTTTGCTCCCTCAGATTCCAGATTTACAAATATTGTCCTATCATAACAAACCATACATCAATGGAAAGCTATTTATTCAGATTTCAGATGATGTATAAATCTCAGTTTCGAAAAAATCGACACTTAAGACTGGTTTTGTGGTTCAGGGTCACATATAGTATTTGTATATGCAAGATTTACTGGAAGTGTGTAATGTTTTAACTTCTATGTCATTCTTGTACTGCAGGTTGTACCTTGCAGCAATGCACTACAATGAAAAGTCAAAGAAGGGTGAATGCACTGCAAAGCCACTTAAAACAGCCCCTTCATATGGTATGTTATAAAATGTTTTATTTTCAAACACTTACAAATACACTTTACATAGTGATGCATTTGATATGTTACTAAGACATTGGTTATCGATCAACAATACATAATAAAATGTCCTTTTGTACCCTATATTTACAGACTATGTAGCTGACTTGATGAAGCTGGTCTTTGAAGAGGTGTTTGTAAACCCCGCACCATTTGTAGAAGAGCTAAATCAGATCCCCATCCCTGCGTCCCTGTCCTCTCAGTTTGACAGACCTTCAAAGGAGGAGGTTGTTGGCCGCCACGTCTCACGCTCGAGTCAAGGGGGCGCTCGAAAGCCTACAAACTGTCCATCCGGATCAGGGAACTCCTGCCGAATCTGAAGCACAACACAGGACGGGACACAACTCTGACTCTCTGTCCTAAATAGCCCCTAGCTTCGATAGGCCAGATATTGGTGCTGCCTGTAAAGACAGATGTTAACGCTAATATATTTTTGGATTTCACTTGAGAAAATGTGTACATACTTATACGCATTTTTATTTTTTATAACAAATAAATGTTTTGAAGAAAAACCTTCAAGGGTTAATTTTTGTTGCTTTTGTGTCTTGAAAACAATATTTTATTTGTTTTGATTTACAAATGAAAGAAATAAGTAACAACATACGGTAACACTTTATAATAGGGAACACTTATTCATTATTAACTAGACTTTTCCCTCAATAATCTCCTAATTTGCTGCTTATTAATAGTTATTAAGGTAGTTGTTAAGTTTAGGTATTGGGTAGGATTAGGGATGTAGAATAAGGCATTAATATGTGCTTGATTACTACTAATAAATGGCTAATATTCTAGTAATATGCATGCTAATACGCAACTAGTTAAGAGACCCTAAAATAAAGTGTTACCGTGTAAGGATTTAAACCGTTAGGTTCGAAGCCTGAGTGGTGTGTCATGTATTGTAGAGGGCTTGAAACCTGCTTCATTCGCCACACAACCTGTGGAAGACCAGACACTTTATAATGCAGTCAAAAGAGTAAAAGCAAGTATGTGTGCATATATATGGTGTAATACATAAATGCAAAGAAAGACTTAAAATACCTTTTGTATTTGCAAGCAGCATACATTTTCTACTTCACTAGGCATTTTATTAGTTTTTACATCTGCACCTTAAAAAAGGTAATAATACAACAGTATGCTTTTATATTCTATTATATTTTATCATTTCATGACAAAGTCAATACAGTGAAGACAGTTCATATAACGTCGTATATATGTATATACAGTATATATGGACCATTCCACCCCAGGACATTATAGGTACAAACATGCATAAAAATTAACTATAAAATACATTTTATTAAGCAAAGTGTCCTGCACATTGATCTAACTGCAAATTTAAAATATACAATTTTAAAACACTGAAAATATAGCATTTGTACATGTCCCCAGTGTCTAACGCTACATTTTAACATGAAATATAATGTTTAAAATCCTTCAGAAATCATTTTCATTTTGTATTTTTGTGTACCTACATATCCCATCTGTGCTTTAAATACATTTATTTCAAAATAAATTTATAATATTTTGGATAAAATACACATTTTAGTCGTGTCCCCAGGTTTTCCCTAACCCCTCTAAAAAACTGGGAAAATTCCACAAGACACATTTTCAACATAATATTGCAACATCTGGATCTTCTGAAGGCAATGAAATGATCAAAAGCATGTGGTCTTATTTTCTTTTCTGTATATCTGATGATATTGCCAGCAGCCGTATCACCCTGTAGCCCAAGGCTGGTTGCCCTCTGAAGCTAAGCAGGGTTGAGCTGGTCGGTGGCTGGGAGCGTCATTATAAATATACTGTCCTGTTACCTAAATTATTTCTTAGATATTACTTGTTTATTTTAAAAATACAAATCGTTGGTGAATCACTATAATTTGCTGAGTATCCTCATAATATTAGCATGTACTCCATTTGGCTAGATTATATGTATTTGCTCATTTTACCCTAAAATCTCAATCCTGTTACTTTCAGTCCTGTTACTCATATACTCATATATCCTATACTTATATATAGTAACTGAGTAAAAGCAACAGGAGTGAGTAGTGTCATCAGATTTATTAATGTAAATATTAGGCTACATCCATATTACATTTACATTTAGTCATTTAGCAGATGCTTTTATCCAAAGCGACTTACAAATGAGGACAATAGAAGCAATCAAAACCAACAAAAGAGCAACAACATGCAAGTGCTATGACAAGTCTCGGTTAACCTAACGCAGTACACGTAGCAAGGTTTTTTTTTGTTTGTTTTGTTTTTTAAAGAAGCAAGTCGATAGAATAGAAAAAAGAAAAGAAAAAGCTAGTGTTAGTTTTTCAAGAAAAGCTACCAGCTAGAGAATAAATATGCAATTGATAGAGGGTCAAGTGTGTGAAGAATTAGAATAGAGAGTGCTAGAGATAGAGGGTCAAATAAAGATGGAAGAGATGTGTTTTTAGCCATTTCTTGAAGATGGCTAAGGACTCAGCTGCTGGGATTGAGTTGGGCAGGTCATTCCACCAGGTGGGAACAGTTAATGTAAAAGTCAGTGAAAGTGGTTTTGTGCCTCTTTTGGATGTACAATAATGCATCGTTCACTTGCAGAACGCAAGCTTCTAGAGGCACATAGGTCTGAAGTACTGAATTTAGGTAAAGGGGAGCAGAGCCAGAGGTGGTTTTGTAGGCAAACATTAATGCCTTGAATTTTATGCGAGCAGCTATTGGTAGCCAGTGCAGATTGATGAACAGAGGTGTGACGTGTGTTCTTTTTGGCTCATTATAGATTAATCTTGCAGCTGCATTTTGGATTAATTGTAGAGGTTTGATGGAATTGGCTGGAAGACCTGCCAAGAGAGCATTGCAATAGTCAAGTCTGGACAGAACAAGAGCTTGAACAAGGAGTTGTGAAGCATGTTCTGAAAGAAAGGACCTGATCTTCTTGATGTTGAATAAAGCAAATCTGCAGGACCGGGCAGTTTTAGCAATGTGGTCTGAGAAATTCAGCTTATCATCAATCACAACTCCAAGGTTTCTGGCAGTTTTTGAAGGAGTTATGGTTGATGAGCCTAACTGGAAGGTGAAATTGTGATGAAGTGATGAGTTTGCAGAAACTACAAGTAGTTCTATCTTAGCTAGGTTGAGTTGAAGGTGATGGTCCTTCATCTAGCAAGAAATGTCTGATAGACCAGCTGAGATGCAAGCAGCTATCGTCGGATCATCAGGATGGAATGAGAGGTAGAGTTGAGTGTCATCAGCATAGCAGTGATATGAAAAGCCATGTTTATGAATGACAGAACCTAGTGATGGCATGCAGACAGAGAAGAGAAGTGGGCCAATAACTGAGCCCTGAGGCACCCCAGTAATTAGATGTTGCAACTTGGATACCTCACCTCTCCAAGATACCTAGAAGGACCTATCTGAGTGGTAAGACTCAAGGACAGGAGGATCTGGTGATTGACCATATCAAAAGCAGCGGACAGATCCAGCAAGATAAGTAATGAAGACTTGGAAGCCGCTCTTCCATATTAATCTAGATAAATTTGAAAATGCATCTTTTTCTCAATATTTTGGCCTTCTATTCACACTGAGACAATGCTTTTGCCCAGAGAAAACCTATGGTTGTTCCTGCATTGTTGTTATATTACATACCTGCAAGTATGACAGAAGACGTACTTGAAATTTCTGTCCTGTGGCAATCATGTATTAGACTCTTATATGGAATGGCGTTTGAGTGTTAGCTGCGCTATAAGAAAACAATATCCACAGAAAAACTGAAAATATATTATTTGTTAAGTTTATTATTTTTAATATCAATTTTAATTTAATATTTATTATTTTTTAGTTATTTATATCTTATCTTATAACCTGTCCTCTACCCCTAAACATAACCTTAACAAAAACCTCTGCAGACCACTAGATTTAAATAGAAACATGATTTGGCCTTTTTTAGCAGTGAGGTCAGCTCACTAGTCAATGTTCAACACTATATCAGTGCGGGCATTAACACCTCACATGTGTAGTCACTAATATAATGGATACTCCTTCATGTTACCCGTTTCATTCCTGTTACTAAATAGTTTTTTCTTTGAAAAATAAAGTTAATCCACAATTTTTTTAATTAAGTTTGGTCCATAATTTATCCCTTTGTTTAATAAATTGCATAATAGAAAATTGATAAGCTTTAGGGTTGAGTCGCCTTTAAAATGAAAAAATGGGTTTGTGTACTTTAGAAAAATACACCTTGTGTAGATAAATAGTGATTTATGATAAAAAAAAATATTTTTTGACCATGAAACCAATTTCTTTAAAATAAACACCTGCCTGGGGGGGGGGGGATGAAGGAATTTGTTGACATATTTTTAAACATGCTTTTTAAAAGACATTAGTTTTGGTAAAAGGACTGAGAAAAATGAATCCATCTTCCACTTAAAAAGTGTGTATTATGTGTATTACTAGATTCAGTCTGTAAAAAAGATAGAAAATTTAAAACAATTTTTGAAGAGTTTTGTAAGCAAATGGCACCCATTCAGTGGAATGGCCCATATATACATTACCTATAACGTTAGTTAGCTAATTGTTAAATATAATAGTTATTTGTAAAATAAAACCTTACCAATCTTTTACGTTCTGCTCAAGTCAGATGCGTGATAACTAAGACTGTCTTTATAGTACACTGTGTGTATTGAGTATGTGTATGTGTATTTTGCACATTGTCTTCTGTACAGTCTGTAAATATGTACTGTCTATATGTAAACTGTTTTGTTTTTTGCACTGTTTGGAGCACGCTCTCAAGAATTTCACTCACCAAGGCACTTGTTGCTGTGGTGATGTGACAATAAAAGTGATTTGATTTGATTTGATTTGATTTGAAGTCGCGCTGGCAAAGTTTATTGATCACATTGGTCATCTGCATTTTCTGGATCAGATTAGGGCTCTAATTGATAAGGTAGTAACGACGACCAGGGCGTAAATTTTGTATAACAGTTATAACAGTTGTATAACAGGGCAATAAACATTACATTTCTCAAGAGCAATTTTTGAAGGGGACACAAGTAATACAGCTAAAATTGTACTTGTAAGGATATGTATACACAGAGGAAAGCCTTACTACTATTAGTAGGGTAACTTCAAGCTGTTGTGGTCGCGCCGTGACAGCGCTCGTGTCCGTTGTAGACATTACTATCCGTCACTGTGTTGAATTGGGCTACTTTATCACTGTTGCCGCTGGGTTTTTTTCATGTCCGCGGGTTGAAGCGACCCCAATAATGCGTATTTTTACCCCCCGGAATGTGATTTTTACAGGGCGACCCCCTCGAAACGTGGTTAGTTTGGGCTAGTTTTGAGTAGCAATTGGGCGTGTTTTGTTGTGAAAACCTGGCAACCCTTTCCGACAAGCAGGTAACGTTATTATTGCTAACATAGCGACTCATCGAAATGAACGCATTATCTGTATTAAAGAGAAAATAATCAGTTCCTCCCATGTTAAAGTGAATAAAATAGCCTTGACAGCCTTACTTACTGGAGTTCCACAATATTTACTTTGTTCTCTCTCACCAGACTTGTGTTTGTGTTTGTGTGTGTGTGTGTGTGTGTGTGTGTGTGTAGGTGATGTAAAAGAGGAAAGCAAGCATTTGGACCAAAGCACTGCGAGGCAAGGGAGGGGGAGAATAAAAAAAAAACATATCGGTTGACCTCTAGTACAAAGACGCGAACAAGCTGTTTAACCCAAACGCGTCAAAGCGAACGTTCTTTCACTGCATTTGTCCTAACGACAGACTCGAGCGCTGAACTGTGTCAGAAAGCTAAAGCACATCTGTATACTGTATCCAGTGTAGACAAGATAGCAGCAGTGATTGTCATTTCTATTTGATTTTGAAGCGAAATGACACTCGCATTCAGCGTGATCAAGTGTTAGCCGTTAGCGACTGAACGTCAGTGGGCGGGGCCTATGCTGAGAAGAAGACTATTCGTCAATGTTTTGCTCTGGAGGCGTGTTTATGCAAATGTTTGTGCCCCGTGACGTCATCTAGCACCTCAGATCCAAAACGAGCCCGTTTTTGGAGCCCGATTAAATAAATGCTTTGCTTATAATGAGGAGGGGGTTTTAAGCTTTGAAACTTGCAGGATGTTTCAGTGGTACAAAAACCTCTTATATGCCTAAAGATCAAAGCAAATCTGATTTCTCATGACCCCTTTAATATAGTAATATAATGATTTACAAAGAGACAACACTTTGTATTTCTAAGGCTCTGGTATCTTCAAAGATAGAAGGGCATCTGCTTCACTTAGATAAATGCTTAAATGTGTAAATTAGTTGTTTTTTTAATAACAGTAACTGATTTATTGTTGATTTTGGCAAATCTGCTTCTTCCACACAGAAATCCATGTTCAGTGAAGCTCCTCCCACAACAATCTTCAGCAATAAATGCTGGAATATTCCCATTAGTTTACAAATGAAGAGCATCAAATCATCAGGAAGAGCTGAAATCTGCAAAGACTGAGTTTATTAAAGAAGACCGAGAGAAGATGAGAGATCCAGAACCCTACAGAATGAAACACACTGAAGATACTGAAGAACAAACAGGTTTGTGTTTATTCTTCATTAATAATGCTGAAGGTTATAACGCTTCAAGCAGAGTTAGATTTGTTGTAATAGGGTACTCTTTCAATAATATTTATGTTAGATAATTGTGTAGTTGATCAAACATATTTAATAGTTCTCCCTATAGAAACATGGGGTTTGTACTTATAATGGTTTAAAAATAATAATTTGAAGATTAATGTACCGTATTCATGGAGAGTTTAAAAAAAAACATGGGTTGTGTTTTTTGAGCTTATTTAAAAATATATGGTTGCTTGTTAGGAAAACCTGACAAGCAACTTTGTTTCTTTACATTTATGGCCGATGTTTTTTTTCCCAATGTATTGTTGACACTGTCTGCTCGCAGGTAAAAGCTGATCTGTGGTCTATGGTAACATCTGCCCTGAGACTGTGACACGATTCAAATCTGATCATCAGGATCTTTTGAGGAGCGTTTGTTTCCAGAAGCTTTACTTTCACTGTTCCTCAGCGGAGGAATGATCTTCATCTCACATCTTCTGAGGAGCCTTTATTATTCATCTCTCAATCAGCATTGCATTATATGTTTGGATCATTTACATCTCATCTTACTAAGACATATTATTGGAGATATAGAGCGATGACTGATATTTAGATCATTTTATGTCAGTATCTGCTGTACTGTTATAAACATCTCATTGATTTACATTACAAGCATCAGAATTTCATTTTACTTAGTGGCATATCAGCATAATATCCTTCACATTCTCACTATGTAATAGTATATGAGCCTGATACATAAAATATGATACTCAACATATGCGAACACATTTGCAATTTTTTTAATATACTGTATATATTTTGACTAAATGTTTAATTATTTCAAGTTTAAATTCTTGATAAACCTGCACCACTATTGATACATAAGATTTAAAAATGCAAGAAATTATGCTTGTGTATTATTTTATTGCAATATTTCCATTTCCGCATGAAATGGATTACATTTCAAGTCATTTTGAAAGCAGTAGTTCATCTAAGCACCCTTGAACTTCACGTTGTAATACACATAGTAACCGTTGTTAAACATGTAAAGCCTCTGATCGGTGGGATTGTAGTCCAGGGACACGTAAAAGTCCTGGAACTTCTCAAAGGGAATGCTAACATAGCTTTCCTCATTTTTATTGGTGTCATAGGTGTAAAAGATCTCCTCTGTTTGAGTATTTACTGACCTGGTTGCGTACAGGACGCCACAAATCATGAACGCGTTTGTGACTGACTGCTTGAATACGCTGGTCTGCCAAACCTCCTCTACTTCAAATGACTGTTCATTGATCTTCCCTAAAACCAGTTTACCATTCGCTTCCGCTGTAGCATAAGTTACCCACAGGCCGGACTCATCGGCTGCAAAGTCCAGGTTCTGGTTGCCGGAGTAATGATAGGAGAATTGGGTGCTGGCCTTGGGAATCACCTTATATGCAACTGTTACACTGGTCATGTTCAACTTTCCCATAGCAAAAGGGCTTCTGTACTGATAGTACAGGGTGTTTTCCCGCACAACGTAGTTGTTTCCTGCGCCTCGCCAATCATATTTATTTTGCACATAAAGCTCATGTGCCTTAAAGCCCTGTCTCATGATCAGATTGTAGTAGTCAGAGTACTGTGTGATTCTGCTGACCAGAGTGTCGCTAGAGCCGGAGTACCAGTACATGTTTTCAGAACCAGGCAGAGGTTTTGAGTCTTTGCCCCATCCTCCATACTTATAACCTGCATTCAGATGTGCATTCAGCTGGCTGACGACAGGCTTTCCGATTCTGAGAATACCTCCGTGCTTACAGGAGCCTAGGAGAAATCAATGAATGCAATAAATTCTAAAAATGCAAGAATATTTAAATCAATATTTCCATTCTCACAGATCTGTAAATATTCGTATGTGTGCAATACTTAAAATTGAATTAAAATATATTGTTCAGAATAATCTCCTTCATGTAGCATGCATCACGTACAAGACAATGTAAACTTAAGATAAAATTCTCTCTTGACATTCACAGAAATAAGCATTAGCCTACCTATTTCTACATTAGAGAAGTCATCCTTATCATCCTGGCATTTCTCCAGTTTCCGCTGAAGTTTGGCAAACTCGATGCGAATCACTTCTAAGTTGCTCCGGTCGTAGCTCTCCAGTTGGTCAACGATTAAACTCATATTGTGAATCTTACAAAGAAAACAAATTAGACCCATGCAAATACTATAATGGCATGTTTAGTGTGTGGTTTTCAATTCCAGTCCTTGACTGCATATTTTGTATGTATCTCTTATCACTTCAGACGTTTGTTCTATTCGACTGTAAGTGCCCTGCGAAGTGGACATCACAGGATATTCCGCCATGATTCCAGCTCGAACTAGCGTATATGTTCCATTAAAGGGCATTAAAGTGTGCGAGACGTGAATTTAAATTGTATTTATTTACTAGGGGTGTAACGATTCATCGATATGGATGTCTGACGATACGATGCATCGATGCCATGCGTAAAATATCGATATCTGTAGTATAAATAGGCACCTTTATTTTGGCACTAAAAAAAAATATTTGTGTGGGGGGGGGGGGGTCGTAGTCATCATCGTATCTGCGAGTCATCTGTGTCACGTCACCAGTAGCTTTTTTTCCTCTGTTGGCAAAGGAATAGACCCGCCCTACTCTGCCTCTGATTGGCTTACCTTAATGTTGTTTCCCTCATCCAACCAATCACACTCCTGAAGCCTAGCTTTTAGACGCCGCAGCCCTAAGGAAACTGTCCATATTTCGGACGGAATGCATTTGTATCTGCTGTAAATTATGGTGTTCCAGGTAAAATGGTGATTACCTGAGGCTGCTGTTTTTTGTTCTGCGTGAGGCTGCTGTTGCTGATAGCTATGAAGATTGTAAGTTTAGTTATAGCTACATTAGTTCGCTACCCTTTGCAAAAATGCTCCTCAGTCTCGACCTTAACATTTGTCTCACATATCAGTAAGCTATTACTCTGACATGAAGTTGATTTGAGAACTGTTCCACCTACAAGTACAGCATACCGTTTAATGTACAGTAATATTAGTATCACTCAGCTGAAGTGGAGGCAGCGCTAGCCTGTAACTAGCCAGCTGCTTCATAGATTTGAGTGCTGAAATGAAGATTTACAGTGGTTTATGTGCCCTGACGAAGTTCATGTAACATCTTAACAACAATTCTTGTTGATTGTAGACCGTAGTTGTCGCTCAAACGTCTTTTAATCATATAAAGGTGTTTATCCTTGAATGGTGCACTGCTAAAAATGCTTTCCTACTTAGAGTTTTTGTCTTGTTTCTAGTCCAAATATATAAAAAAAATCTTAAATCAAGAAGCATTTTCTAGACAGTTTAGTTTGTCACCTTTTTCACTCCTGACGAGTTTGCACCCCTGGTCTATGCATTACCGCCAACGCGTGCATTCTCGTTCAAACTCACGTATCAGGACTCGATATAAGCACTGCCCGAAGGCACAAGGTGAGCATAACAGACGCTGGGGATTAACAGTTGAGCGCTGTGTGAGAAGTTTTCTGCGCACACATCTGAAGCGCTCGCACACAGACAGCCGCGTCTACACCGCTCGAGTACTGAATTGAGCTCTCTTCCGCTTTTTTGTGCATGGATGAATAAATACAGACAACATTACATCAAAATGCGCATTTTGGCGAATATCTAAGTAAACAGTCGGTTAGGCATATGTCTTGACGTAAACAGTTGAGAAAGAAAACGCATGTTTATCAGTATATTAAATATGTGCTTTCTTTCTCAAACAAATAATAAATCTAATGCTGTCAAAGAAAAATACAAGTGCTCACTGCTCCTGACTAAATAACCTTTGTAACATCAAAAATGATTAATCTATATTTAATTTATACAGTGAAGACTATGCAGTTATTTTACATTTGATTATTACATTTCTGTAGCGTACCTGAAAATGTATTTTAGACTGAGCTGAAAAACCTGAAAAGCACTGTTTATTGAACTTGTGTCTTTGTTCTATTGTATGTATTTTCTGCTATTGCTTGTAATTTGGTTATCTGTAGAAAAGATTTTTAGCACTGAGCCCATAATAGCAGCCAGAATTGTTTTTCCAATTGTTTATTTAAGTGTATAGGCCAATTTTTTTGTTGTGAATGTTCCAGTTGAGGTACAGGATTTGAACATTTCAGATAAATGGTCATGTTATATATTTTGGTTGCATTTGTGAGTTAATAAAAATGTAGATGGTTGCTTAAAATAGGTATATAATATCATAATATCGATCGATATACTCCTGAATCGAATCGTAATCGTATCGTAGAATTTTTTGAGGTATCGGCAAATATCGTATCGCTGGGAATGAGAATCGATATCGTATCGTGACGAACCATCCGATTTACACCCCTATTATTTACAGAGGTATATTATGTCACACTTCACACTTCTCTAGTAAGTTTCGTTTGTGTGTGAAGATGCCGCAGGCAGCGTCGTAGCACAAATCCGTGAATGAATGTTCCGAAGTGAAGTAAACATCAATGGATTTCCCCTGCTCAGGGTAGTAGGGAGCAATGAACACTGTGTTGTGACCATGCCAATCGGAACACAGTTTAGAATTGAATTGAAAACCGCTGGTGTAAGTGAAGGAAGCTTCACCTCTATGTAGAGACTCTCGAAGGCCGGTGAAGAGGAGTTTAGAGATGCTTTCAGTTGTGTGACCAGAGCCTCAAACTCTCTGAGCTCAATGCGGAGGAGCTCAAACTCCAGTTTGATGTACTTGTCCGGTCCGCTCTCCAGACTCTCCACACGAACCGTCAGGTTGGAGAGACTGCCGAGAAGAACTTCCAGCTGAACCTTCAGACTGCTGATCTGAGCATGTGAAATAGAAATGATTAGAGTTGCAGCAAATGAGAAACAGTTGATCATGTAGACCAGCACTTTTCAGCTGGTGCGTCATCACCCAAAAACATCTCAGACAGCAGGAATAATAAAATAACGATGAATCTGAGTAATAAAAGTAATCATGTATTACAATAGCAAAATGCTTTGATTTACTTGACTTCTAATGGCGAGAAGGAGAATATCTTTAGTTGTTGTTGTCAAAGGTCATTTGTCCAATCACAAAGTCATATCTGTCATGTGGTAGACCTCAAATCAGATGAACAGGGGCGGACTTAACCAATAAGCGAGGTAAGTGGCCACCATCTGATATTGGCAAAACATATTTGCAGCATTGAGCAATGTAGCCAATCACAGACATATCTGTTGATTTCTTGAACGCAATGACCAGAAGTGTTTAAGTTAGAATCCTCTTATGGCTCCTCCGCGAATCCTCTGATTAAAACAAAGTGTAGATACGATGTAAATAAGAGATTAATTGTTCAGTGTAAAGAGCTTATTAATGGAACATCGTGAGATCGCAATGAACTGGAGTGATAGCTTTTAGTGATTATATGAGGGAGTGCTCTTTGCTCACATTCTAGGCTGTATAATACTGCCTGACTGTCTCAGAACAGAGATATTCACCTCAGTAAAGAAAGTATTGTGTTTCAAGTCATAATTTTATTTGACTTGATGTTTCAAAAGGACTCTCTTGTGTGCTTTTCCTAGGCGCACCGGCACGAACTCCCGCGCACTCGTATAATGGCACAAATGCGATGACCAAGTATTGGTCCAATACTTGGTCCAATACTTGATTGGTACCAAGATGGCGCCGAGGATGGCAGCCGTGTTGCGAGCTCCGAGAAAACTCTGCAGGTTTTCGTATGTTTTGTTTGTTTTTTTGTTGTTTTACGTGTTGGATGTTGTTAGTATAACTGTCTACGATAGAGACACGCTTTTAAACATCGGTTCTTACGTCGCGCAACGCAAACCGGACTTTGAGTTCCTGAACGCTGGTGGATTGTTTACAGACACCGCATCAGAGCCCTTTGTCTGGAACGCACGACCACGACGAAAGAAACGCAGCTGGAAAAGAGGGAAGAGAGCTGGCGTTCTTGTCAGACTGAGACGCCGTGCCTTTCGACCTCCTCTCCCAACCATTTTGCTGGCTAACGTTCAGTCACTGGATAACAAACTCTGTGAACTGCGTGCGCGCATCTCATACCAACGAGAAACAAGGGAATGCTGCGTTATTTGCCTCACAGAAACCTGGATGTCTGCAATGGTTCCAGACTCAGCCATCGAGCTTACGGGCTTCTCCGTGCATCGCTCGGACAGAACGAAAGAGCTCACCGGGAAAAGCAAAGGTGGGGGCGTTTGTTTCTACATCAACAACTCGTGGTGTGATGAAAGGAACCTACACTCTATTAAATCCTTCTGCTCCCCTGATCTGGAATTTCATATGCTTCTGTGTAGACCATTCTGGCTACCGAGGGAATTTACAGCGATCATAATCACGGCTGTATACATTCCCCCTCAAGCCAACACAGACCAGGCACTCAGGGAACTGTATGGGAATATAAGCGAGCAGGAAACCGCGCACCCAGATGCAGCGTTTGTTATTACGGGGGACTTTAATAAAGCCAACTTCAGAACAATAGCTCCAAAATACTTTCAACACATCACCATCAACACGCGTGGTGATCGTGTACTGGACCATTGCTACTCCCCCTTCCGGGACGCTTACAAATCCCTCCCCCGCCCACCTTTCGGCAAATCGGATCACTCCTCCGTTCTGCTTCTGCCTGCTTATAGGCAGAAACTGAAACGAGAAGCACCCGCCCTCAGGACAGTTCAATGCTGGTCGGACCAATCGGACGCTATACTTCAGGACTGTTTTGATCACGTGGACTGGGACATGTTCCGGGCAGCATCTGATGGTGACATAGAGGAGTACTCAGATTCTGTAACGTGTTTCATACGGACGTGTATAGAGGATGTAATTCCGACCAAAATAATACGCATCTACCCCAACCAAAAACCGTGGATTAACAGCGATGTTCGATCAGCCTTGTCAGCGCGGACATCTGCCTTTAAATCCGGAAACACTGACGATCGGAAACAAGCCAGTTACGATCTCAGGAGATCCATCAAAGCAGCCAAACAACAATATAAAAACAAAGTTGAAGAACAATTCAACAACAACAACCCAAGAAGCATGTGGCAGGGCATCAACAACATCACAGGCTTTAAAGGGAATAAACCAGCCACTGTGAACATTGCCGCCTCTCTACCGGATGAGCTGAACACCTTTTATGCTCGTTTCGAGGCTCATAACCCCGCCCACACAGAGAGCGCTCCCACAGCTGCTGCAGAAGAGGTGAGTCCACTCTCCCTTTCTGTCGCGGATGTAACTCGATCCTTCAAACGGTTGAACATCCGCAAAGCTGTGGGCCCGGATGGCATCCCAGGCCGTGTGCTCAAAGCATGCGCTTACCAACTAGCCGGGGTTTTTACAGACATCTTCAATCTGTCCCTCTCTCTGTCTGTGGTTCCCTCATGCTTCAAAAAATCCACCATTGTGCCCATACCAAAGAAAAATAAAATCACATGCTTGAACGACTGGAGGCCCGTTGCTCTGACACCCATCTTCAGCAAGTGTTTTGAGAAGCTCATCAGAGACCACATCTGCTCTGTGCTGCCTGCCTCACTGGACCCACTACAATTTGCATACCGCAGAAACCGTTCCACAGACGACGCTATTGCCTTCACCCTGCACACTGCTCTCTCCCACCTGGAAAATAAGAACACCTATGTGAGGATGCTGTTCGTGGATTATAGTTCAGCATTTAACACCATAGTGCCTGCCACACTGGTTGCGAAGCTCCAGACTCTGGGACTGAACAGATCTCTGTGCAGCTGGATCCTGGACTTCCTGACAGGCAGAAGTCAGGTGGTCAGAATGGGCAACAACACTTCATCTCCCCTGATCCTCAACACTGGTGCCCCGCAGGGCTGCGTTCTCAGCCCACTCCTGTACTCCCTGTACACACACGACTGTACAGCTACACACAGCTCCAACGTCATCGTCAAATTTGCCGATGACACAACGGTAATAGGCCTGATCACCGACAACGATGAGACGGCCTACAGAGAGGAGGTGAGTACCCTGACTAAATGGTGCCAGGAGAACCACCTCTCACTCAACATCGACAAGACCAAGGAGCTGGTGGTGGATTTCAGGAGACAGAGCAGAGAACACACACCCATCTCCATCGACAAGACACCTGTGGAGAGGGTAAACAGCTTTAAGTTCCTCGGCGTTCACATCACCGAGGATCTCACATGGTCCACTCACACAGACGCAGTGCTGAAGAAGGCACATCAGCGCCTCTTCTTCCTGAGACGGCTGAGGAAGTTTGGAATGAGCCCCAGCATCCTCAGATCCTTCTACACCTGCACTGTGGAGAGCATCCTGACCGGCTGCATCACCGCCTGGTTTGGAAACAGCACCGCTGGCAACCGCAAAGCTCTGCAAAGAGTTGTGCGAACTGCCCGCCACATCGTTGGAGGTGAGCTTCCCTCCCTCCAGGACATCTACACCAGGCGGTGTATAAGGAAAGCCAGGAGGATCATCAAGGACTCCAGCCATCCATCCCACAGACTGCTCTCTCTGCTGCCCTCAGGGAGACGTCTCCGCAGCATCCGATCCCGCACTAGCCGACTGAGGGACAGCTTTTTCCCTCAGGCTATCAGGCAAATGAACAGACAGAACTAATCCACCCTACAGCACACTCCCACTCACACAACATGCCACACACTGCACTTTACCGCCGCCCACTGGACTACACGCACACACTGCAATAATACAACCTATCTGCTATCACTGGATACCATACAATGCACATCCACGACATTGCATATGTATAATCTGTTGCACCTTTGCACAACTATCTACTGCACAACTAATCTGTTGTAAATCTATAATCTGTTGCCCTTAACATATCACAATGTTTAGATGTGTACATAATGTAAAATGTGTACATAGTGTATTGATAACTAAGACTGTCTTTATAGTACACTGTGTGTATTGAGTATGTGTATGTGTATTTTGCACATTGTCTTCTGTACAGTCTGTAAATATGTACTGTCTATATGTAAACTGTTTTGTTTTTTGCACTGTTTGGAGCACGCTCTCAAGAATTTCACTCACCAAGGCACTTGTGCTGTGGTGATGTGACAATAAAAGTGATTTGATTTGATTTGATTTGATTTGACTAATAATAGATTACATTTACAATTTGTTTCTTGGCAAACTCTACCGTATGCCTTTAGAACACTTGGAATATGGAATGAGTTTTTATGTTTGTAAAAAGATTGAAAAAATTTACAATTTATCAAATGGACAAGTGCAAGCATTTTTTTTTTTTTGATAATGTCTTCTTTTGTGATCTGAGAAAAAAAGGTAGCCTAATATGGCTTTAGAACAGCATCAGGTTGACTAATTATTTACTGGTTGTGAAAGGATAAATAAACTATAAACTATGAGATCGAACGAGCAAAATAAGTGGTAGGCATAAAAGAACACAGTTATTGTGTTGGGGCCCCATACCTGGAATTTGCTTAGGGACCCCAAATCACTAAGTCCGCCCCTATGAACATGGACAGAATGTGTGATGCACTCAAAACCATCAACAGCACTACACAGAGTGAAAGAAATACAACAAGGATGAACATGGTTTGATGTGATGTCTTTGCATGGTCCCAGCTCCTTGGGCACCCCTTTGAAACCCACACAGAAAGGAGGAGAACATGCAAAATCCACACAGGAATCCATACATTCGAAGGGGGACCTATGAAGGTAAAATGACGTCAAAAAGATTTGCATGCGCAGGGTAATATTTGTGAAAGTGTAAGTGACATTGCAAGCGTAAAATAAATTTGCATGCGCAAAATAAGTTTTGTAAAGGTGTAAATCAAGTTATAAGCTCAAGAAAACCGGACTTGCATCATTGTACTATGTTTTGTAAGTGTAAATCATGTGTTGAAAAACTGCAACTTCATATTAATTTGAAAAAAATATGATCTGTATTCTACGTTTTTTCCGCGCTTACACTTTTGGCACGTGTTTTGCGCTGAAATGCGGCCAAAAGCCTTGCAAGTCTGTAAACGGCAATTTGCAAGCAAAAACAGTGGTGTTAAGAACTGCAAAACGGATCACTCTGAAGAATATGTCTCTGTGTGTAAAATAAAGCTGTTGCAAAGGTGTAAACAACGTGTTGCGTACGCAGGGCATAACTTTTCCTGAAATAACCCGATATGCGCCGCACCGTCTTTCTTTTCTCTGCGCTTGCAGTGACGATTCTCTCACTAACTGAGTTTTGCAAGCGTGAGGGGAGGGCGGGACCTTCTTCTTGTAGCCAATCAAATGAGGCTCTCGCTGACTCTCCATTTACTCTTATCTGATTGGTTCAAATAAACACATCATACGCCAAGACATTTATCTTCATTTAGTTCGGAACGTTCTTGCTGCCGGAATGATACTTTTAACGTACACATACAGTAAAAAATAATAATAAATAAATACCAACTTAATTAAAACATGATATTTTATAAGTTGTGTACCATTATAGGCTATGTGTTCATACTGAATTTCGAGCTGTGTAGTATCTTCTCCTCCTCAACAGGCTATATGATATATTAGTTTATTGTAATATTATATTGTAATTTTGATGATACTTGCAGAAGGACTAGTATCTGCACTAGCCTATGCATAGTTTCACCTGTCATGATCAGGGATGGTTCCATTTTTTTTTTACAAAAATTTGGTTCAATAATAATTGAACCAACAGTAATATTTTTTTCTTTAACGTTGTAATTTAAGGGTACTTTACAAAATATTACTTAAATATTTATTAATTTATCTCTGACTTATTCACCATTTATCATCTGTAATACCATCGTGTAACCACTAGATGGCTGTTTAGCTCTATATATAAACAATTAGTTACTTGAATTTGGATATATATTTAGACATTATAAATACATATTTATCAAAATTTTTGCATTAGTCAAATCTGAACACAAAGAAAGCATTTTGTTACTCATTCTTGCTTCATAAAATAGCTTGATCGGTCACATGAAAGTAATAAGAATCAATACTGAAATTTCAAAATATACAATTGAGTGTTAAATACCATAAACAGAGACATGGTCTGAAAATTGACAAATTCAGATTTAAATAGCTTTATTGGCATAGTAAAAAAAGGTTTTATAAAGTATAGCACTCTGATAACAGTGTTGAGCATTGTCACATAACATCATTTTAATTGTAAAGTTTAACGTCAGTGGTGTAAGCAGATTAGGAAATTTCAATGTAAAGCCAAACCAAACCAAATAATGTTAACACCAGCAGTCTAGCCTAAAGAAACACTACTTATAAAGTATCATGTTTTAATTAAGTTGGTATTTATTTATTATTATTTTTTACTGTATGTGTACATTAAAAGTATCATTCAGGCAGCGAGAACGTTCCCGAAATAAATGAAGATAAATGTCTTGGCGTATGATGTGTTTATTTGAACCAATCAGATAAGAGTAAATGGAGAGTCAGCGAGAGCCTCATTTGATTGGCTACAAGAAGAAGGTCCCGCCCTCCCCTCACGCTTGCAAAACTCAGTTAGTGAGAGAATCATGCCAAAACTGCAAGCGCAGAGAAAAGAAAGACGGAGCTGTACATAACGGATTATTTTGGGAAATGTTTGCTCTACATACACAAGTCATTTAGACAATTGACACAGTTTGTTTTTTTACACATACAGATTGGTTCTACGCAGTCAATCCGTTTTGCAGTTCTTTAAACTGTTGTTTTCGCTTGCAAATCACTGTTCACTGGCTTGCAGTGCTTTTGACCGTATTTTGGCAAAAAAAACGTGCCAAAAGTGTAAGCGCTGAGAAATGGAAAGCGGAAGAATACAGATCATATTTATCTTGCGTTAGCATGAAGCTGCAGTTTCACAATACATGAATTACACTTCCAAAAAAAGTTAAATGCTGCAAATCTTTTTTTCTTGCACTTGAATCTCGATTTGCACCTTTACAAATCGTTTCTTGCGCATGCAAATTTAATTTACGTTTGCAATCATATGTACACTTGCACAACTCTTACCCTTCACATGCAAATCTTTTAGGCATTAATTTACCTTCATAGGGACCTTCTTGCTGTGAGGTAAAAGTGATATCCACTGAGCCACCGCACTGCCTGAATTATAAGTACTTCAGACATTCAGACTATTAATGCAAACTATAGTAGTATCTTAATGATACTAAAAACACTGGCTGGGTCCAATATAAAAATCCACATCCTGAGCAAAACTACTAATCTAAACTATATGAACATAATGTACCTTGTTAATCTGGATCTTGACTTCTACAGACAGTTGACTTGAGGTGGTCTGCATGTGCTCCACACGGTCTGCTGGGAATGAAGTGTCGGGCAGGAACACATTACAAACACACTGTCCAAACTCCCCGACGGAGCCTTCAACGCTGCCAGAGCCCCAATTCTCTAGTGACTAGACAACAGAATGGAAAACAGCATCATGGCTTTATGAATCAAAGCTAAGATCATGATGGTCAGAAGGACTCTTACCAGCCAGGAGTGTGCAGGAGCCACAAACAGGAGGACAAGCAACAGGAGATCCATTGTGCATCTCTTTTTAAAATGTGTTTCGCTTTCTCAGATACAGCCTTATATACAGCATGTTATCAGAACTAATCGACAGCACATGCCTTATTCTCATGTGTATTGTGGTTGATATCCAGTGGATGAGCAATGACGTAGTTTATGCACACAGTTTATGTTTGCTTAAGACATTTTATTGGTGGACAACAGGAGATGGTGAATTATTATAATACGCAATTTTATGATCAACCTGAGAGGAAACATTGTATACAAAACCTGTTGAAGGTATTACGTGAATTATTTTTATAACACACCATCACAATGACTGAGCTGCTGGTGTGTTCTAGACCTCTATCCATCTGTCTGTCCATCCAATCACCTGTCCACGCAAAAATAATGCATTAAACTCTTTGGAGTGTTTCAGCTCCAAACAACATGCACAAAACATTTTCAATAAGAAATGAATCACAGGGAATACCCCATTCTAAATTATAAGGTGATTCAAACTATTTCAGCAATATTTTATAGTAAAAGTGTATATATTCCTTAATTTTCTCTGTTAATTATGGAGTAGTTCATACTTCTAATAAAGAGTTTTGAAAGTATTTCATAGTAAAGGTACATGTATTGTCTCTTAAAATTCACGTTCTTATAGATGTAATGTGAAAGTATTTTATTTTCCTACATAAATTATATGAGCCTGAGAAAAGAAAAGATTGAAAAAGACCAGCTGAAGAACGTCTCAGGTTACGCATGTAACCATGGTTCCCTGAGAGTAGGGTCGCTATGGGGAACGTCGTCAGTGTGACCCGTGTCTGAAGCATACATACAAAAACACCACTTGTTGGCCGGCGACAGCCTATGACGTCACTACTGGCGCGAACCACAGTATAAAGGGGCGCCGGGAAAATACGTCATCCACTTCTTCGTCTGAAGCTTGCGTCCGAAGCATGGCACCGCGCCTAGAGGACGCAGTGTCTCGTTCCCTACTCTGTCTGATCACATTAAACTGTCTCTCTAATGGCGGCGCGTGTAGACGCAGCGGCTCGGAGTTCTCGGACATACAGCTGTGTTTTTGTTTTGTTAAGTGGGTTAAGTTTACTTTCTCATGCACTCAGTCATCGTCTACGTTACGGGCGAGACGAACTGCTTAAAATTGGGTATCGATGTCAGGATTATACCATCGGAAACCCAAACTCTATTCCTCTGGAGATCCTCCAACCTAAAAGGCTCAGTGGTAGCGGTATGATCATCACCCCACCCGTGAGGCTTCGGAGACGGCGTAGGGAAAGAAAGCAGAAGCGGGGTAAGAGAGCTGGCATTCGAGCTAGGCTACAGGCTAATCCACACAGGCCAACACTGCCGAGTCTCTTTCTCACAAATTCTCGGTCACTCGTCAACAAGATGGACGAAATACGATTAAGGATTACCTCTCACTGCATGGATAGCTGCGTAATGGTAATCACAGAGACTTGGCTGGATAGTGCTATCCCAGACGCCGTCATCGACCTACAAGGCCGCACCGTTTACCGGGCGGATAGAACAGCCGACTCCGGTAAGAGTAAAGGTGGGGGAGTGTGTATATATGTCAGTAACGCCTGGTGCACATCTACGGACATAATTAAGACACGTTGCTCTCCTGATATTGAGTATCTGACTTTAAAATGCAGACCTTTTTATGTGCCAAGAGAGTTCACAGCTATTCTTATCACAGGTGTTTATATTCCACCACGGGCTAATGCTAAGATAGCTCTAGAGGAGCTGCATAACATCATTAACAGTCAACTGAATGCATATCCAGAAGGAGTTGTGATTATAGCAGGAGACTTCAATCATACAGATTTAAAAACTGTAATGCCCAAATTACATACTAATGTACATTTTCCAACTAGAGACAAGAATATACTTGACCAAGTGTATACTAATATCCCAGGAGCTTACAAAGCTACTCTATCTCCACACCTTGGCTTATCTGATCATGTTTCAATAGAAATGATTCCTTCCTATAGACCTCTTATTTGCAGAACACAACCAACTGTTAAAACTGTCCAAGTCTGGAGTGACGAGGCGATTTCACAGCTGCAGGACTGCTTTGAGAATACAGACTGGGAATTGTTTGCACAGAGCACAGACTTGGAGGAGTATAGTTCATCCGTTTTGGCATATATAACCTTCTGCACCGACACTGTGCTAACTACTAAGACCATTATGGTGTTCCCAAACCAAAAGCCATGGTTCAACAGGAGTGTGCGGGCTTTGCTTAGGGCGAGGAATGTCGCCTACAGGACAGGGGACAAGCTGGCCTATAGTAATGCCCGAAGAGAACTGAGGAAGGGTATTAAGGAGTCCAAGCACAGATACCTGCAGCGTATAGAGGGCCATTTTAAAAACAACAACCCCCGCAGCATGTGGAGAGGTATAAAAGCCATAACGGACTACAAGAGCAGCGCTGCACTGACAGGCTATAATGCTACACTTCCTGACACCTTGAATCAGTTCTTTGCACGCTTTGATAATCATACCGGCGGAGTGAAAACTAAGATAGTACCACCACCCTGGGAGGAGCCGGTATTGGTCTTCGAGTGTCATCAGGTGAGATCCATCCTGAAGAAAATTGACATAACCAAAGCATCAGGACCAGACATGGTGTCGGGTCGTATATTGAAGTCATGTGCTGACCAATTAGCAGGAGTGTTTACGAACATCTTCAACCTGTCCTTGCAGCAGGCTGTAGTCCCCACATGTCTTAAAGCTACCACTATTGTCCCTGTACCCAAAAAGCAAGCAGTCAGATGTCTCAATGATTATCGTCCCATTGCCCTGACACCAATTATTATGAAGTGCTTTTAAAGGCTCGTCTTATTTCACATCAAAGCCAATATCCCCACTGATCTAGATAGCCATCAGTTTGCCTACTGTAGGAACAGATCAACGGAGGACGCAATCTCAATTGCACTTCATACAAGCTTGTCTCATCTGGAGCATCCTGACACATATGTTAGGATGTTATTTGTGGACTTTAGTTCTGCATTTAATACTGTAGTGCCTCATAAATTGGTGAATAAGATCAGAAACCTGGGATTAACCACCACACTCTGTTCATGGATTCTGGACTTTTTCACAAACAGACCACAGAATGTCAGGGTGGGTGATTATATTTTTTCTACTCTTACCCTGAATACAGGAGTTCCGCAGGGTTGCGTCCTCAGTCCAGCCCTTTTCACCCTATTTACACATGATTGTACACCCATCTACTCCTCAAATTCTATAGTGAAGTTTGCCGACGACACCACCATAGTGGGGTTGATATCGGGAACTGATGAGACACACTATAATGAAGAGGTTCAACATCTGGTCAAGTGGTGTTCGGATAACGACTTGGTCCTGAATACCACTAAAACTAAGGAGATCATTGTAGATTACAGGAGAACCAGGAAAATTACTCCTCTCCCCTCCACATACATGGAGAGGAAGTTGAAAATGTTAAAAACATCAAATTCCTTGGTCTGTATATCACAAATGACCTAACATGGACTGTTAACACTCATTATTTAGTGAAGAAGGCTCAGCAGAGGCTTTTCTTCCTGAGAAAGCTCAAGAAAGCCAAAGTACCATCTCAGCTTTTAGTGAACTTTTACAGGAGCATAATAGAAAGCATTCTCTGCCATTGTATTACTGTGTGGTATACCAGCTGCACTATACAGAATCGAAAAGATCTTGCACGGATAGTCAAGATTGCACAGAGAATTGTGCTACCTGGCCTGGACAATATCTATGCAAGCCGCCTTTACAAGAAGGCTAGCGATATTATCAAGGATTCAACTCATCCCGGCCACAGACCGTTTGAGCCCCTTCCATCGGGAAAGAGATACAGGGCAATTAGAACACGCACAAACAGACTGAGGAACAGTTTTTTTCCCAGAGCCGTAGCCTGTATTACACCTCTTTCCTTTACATGCACGGACACATTTGTGGGAAACTGAAGACTGCAATGAAACTTAAGCTGTCTACCTGCTTCCAGTGCACTGAACACTTTACTGTTTAATGTTTGTCTTTTTGCACTGCATTGTTATGTATTTTAGTGTTATGCTGTTGGTTCCGAGAGTTACCAAACAAATTTCATTGTATTATTATAATGACAATAAAGTTTTCTATCTTTCTATCTTCTATCTATCTTCTCAGGGAACCATGGTTACATACGTAACCTGAGACGTTCCCTTTCGAGGGAACTTCGAACTGCGTCCTCTAGGGGTCGCTATGGGGAACGGAATACCCACACCACCATGCTGAGGGGAGTGCAAGCCAAGCACAAAAGGCGAGCACTAAGTACCAACTCTACCCGGCTACGGGAGTTGCCCCTGGGACGGTTAGACGGCTGTCAGTGACATTATCCCCTACGGCCAAAGACCCGAGCTGCATACCCTGAAACTTACCTGTTAAGGGCCGGGACTCCCGGACCCAGGGTAAAGCTCGAAGGCTTAGAATCATAAGAAAAGATTCCTTTAAGGGGATACAGCCAAATGCCTAGAATAGTAGCTAGGTCCTGGCCTGTCACCCAGGGGCTACCGCTTGCTCTGCATGAGCTCAATGAGGGAACTGTCTCAACAGACCCTTGGTAGCAACATCCTGTTCAAGTCAGTATCACTATGATACATAGGTAGAGTGGGCCCAAGGAGAAACCGGGGCCTGCCAACTCAAAGAAAGGGCACGAAGCCGTAGCGCGTAATCCCTACCATACAGGATTTTTAGAAAGAACGCAAAACCACTTGATGTGCGATCTTACCACAATGTGGATTTTTAGAAAAGTGCCCAGAGACTAGCGTGCGCACTTACATAACATGGATTTTCTTTCCGTTCTAGGGAATCACATAGGCTGTCATTACACCGCGAGCAGCTTAACAGGGAGGCCGAGAGAGGCCTAACAACCTGAAGTTTGCTGATTCCGAGCTCTGGGGAGCGGAGAACCTAACTCTCAGCATAAGAGGGAACTCGGACGCTTCAGAAGGGAGTGGCATGCTCATATGTGACCCTCTACAGAGAGGGGAGCAATGCTAGCTCGACCAACCAGGAGAGCATAAGGCTGCTGTGACAGCTCTGGAGAGCGGAGAACTCAACTCTCAGCATGAGAGGGAACTCAGACGCTCAGAAGGGAGCGGCATGCTCATAGGTGACCCTCTATGGTGAGGGGAGCAATGCTAGCTCGACCGACAAGGAGAGCAACCTAACAGGGAGAGAGAGGCCTAGCAACCTGAGGTCGCTGAATCACAGCGCTCGTGATCTAATTTGTCTTTCAAGCCCAGAGCATTGGGAGAAATAGGTAGAGTGGGGCCCAAGGCGAAACCGGGGCCTGACCAACTCAAAGAAAGGCACGAAGCCGCAGCGCGTAACCCTTACCGTACAGGATTTTAGAAAGAACGCAAAACACTTGATGTGCGATCTTACCACAACGTGGATTTTTAGAAAGTGCACAGAGACTTAGCGTGCGCACTTACCATAACATGGATTTAAACTGTTCTAGGGAGCCGCAAAGTGAGCAACTTAACAGGGAGGCCTAAAGAGGCCTAACAACCTGAAGCTGCTGACTGACAGCTCTGGAGAGCGGAGTCACAGTGCTCGGAAGGGAATAGCGTTGCTCATAGGTGACCCTCTATGGTGAGGGGAGCGATGCTAGCTCGACCAACCAGGAGAGCCTAAGGCTGCTGTGACAGCTCCGGAGAGCGGAGAACTCAACTCTCCGCATGAGAGACTCAGACGCTCAGAAGGGAGCGGCATGCTCATAGGTGACCCTCTATGGTGAGGGGAGCAATGCTAGCTCGACCGACAAGGAGAGCAACCTACCTGAGGCCGCTGAATCACAGCGCTCGGCAGGGAGCAGTGTGCTCATAAACGACCCTCTACGATGAGGGGCTTTATGCTCTATACATAGGTAGAGTGGGGCCCAAGGTGAAAACCGGGGCCTGACCAACTCAAAGAAAGGGCACGAAGCCGCAGCTCGTAACTCCTACCGTACAGGATTTTTAGAAAGAACGCAAAACACTTGATGTGCGATCTTACCACAACGTGGGTTTTAGAAAAGTGCACAGAGGCATAGCGTGCACACTTACCATATGCTGTCAGAGCTCTGGGGAGCGGAGAACTTAACTCTCAGCATGAGAGGGAACTCAATCACTCAGAAGGGAGCGGCATGCTCATAGGTGACCCTCTATGGTGAGGGGAGCAATGCTGGCTCGACCAACCAGGAGAGCATGAGGCTACTGTGACAGCTCCGGAGAGCGGGGAACTCAACTCTCAGCATGAGAGAGAACTCAACCGCTCAGAAGGGAGCGGCATGCTCATAGGTGACCCTCTATGGTGAGGGGAGCAATGCTAGCCACTACCTGAAACCTCAGTAGCCCTCCAGTAGCCACAATCCTAGCAGGGGAACACGCTAGGCAAGGGCTCAGGGAGATGCTACTTAAAACCCCCGAGAGGGGAGCAGTCCCTGAGCTAGTATATAGATATCCTCAGATAGCCATGCACCTTCCTCAAAAGGCGGTATCCCCCTTTGTCCAGAATGATATTTTAAAAAGACCCGCAGGTCCTGGAATTGCAGTGCTGGGGACCTGCTGACCAAGGAGGCTCCACAGAGACCTACGACTGGGCCACACGATCCAGGGGTCTCATCCCAGCCTGGATCTAGTATCGACGAGTGAGGTCATCACTGCACTGAGTCGAAACAAAAACCGACAGGTTTCCCAGAAATACTGCAAAGAATGGTTACACAATACCAGTTTTCCCGTAGAACTAGATCGTACTCACCCATCCATGGTTCCTGCGCATGAGATGGTTGCAGGGGAATTTAGAGAGGGGAAGATGAGGGCCGATGACAGTGCCCCCCCCCCCCCCTCCCCGAGGGAAAGGAGTAGATGTTTCACTCACCTTGGTCCGGACGAGAGCGTTGCGAACGCTTCGTCTGGATCACCTCCTTCTCAGGTCTTGCCTACCTCTCTTTTACCCGCGCCTCCATCTAGCCCTACCCGCAGGCGGGGGAGGGGCACGAGCCGCGACACTAGCCTTCTGTGCCCATCTCTGTCCCCAGACGGAGATGGGCCAGGACCCCTGTATTGTTCGGGCTCAGACCTGGACCTTCATCAGGTGACAAGCCCTGACACTTATCCAGGTCTTTCAGCAGATCAGCCTGGTATGCCTGAAGCACCGCCATCGTGTGCAACGAAGTAACAGCCTGACCTACTGCTGCGTATTTTTGAAGGGGCTTAGATGGCAAGGAGGGAGCCTGGAGAGAGGATGTCTCGCCCACAGAGAGATAGCTGGCTAGCGTCTCTTCCACAGGGGGCATCCCTCATAGCCGTTTCCACGCATCCCCTTAATGTCAGCATAACTGGTATGCTGAAACCTATGGATGCGAGAGGAAAACGGGTTTTAAGAAAAACATTTTTTTTTTTTTTTTTGGCCCCACGGCGCCATCTTGGCCCGCTTCCACGGCAAGTAAAGCCTCGCCGTGGCGCGTTCCAAAACCTCCAACAACTCGTCATACGCAGGGCAGGAGGATTGAGCGGGCTCAGCCTCAGCTTCTTCGCCCTTAGACATCTCCTGCTCTTCCTGGGCATAACCCAGCAGAGCACTAGCAGCTGGATCAAATGATGTCAGCGAGATTGCATCATCATCATCCAGCCGCTCACCCTCGTTCGCGGCCGACGAGCGTGAGAGGGAAAGCCCCCTCTCTAACTCATCAGCCAGCTCCGCCTGCGAGCCCCACGAGTTCATTCCTCTCTGTGCCTCGGTAACCGTGGGTCTTGACCCGCGGGAAGCAGACGGCTGCCCCTCCTCCCTCGAAAAGAGAGACAGACGAGAGCAGAGCTTTCTCATAGAGAAAAACTCACAGTGCACGCAGATTGCTCCCTCGAGAACATTGCGTGCGTGCTCCTCGCCCAAACAAAAGACCAAAGATCGTGTGTGTCATCAGGTGTCAAATAACGTTTATGACACGGATGCACACATCTCTTAAAAGCCTTGCTAGTGCTCGCCATAGTAACAGTAGAAATTCGTTCTTACCAGTAGAATGCACGCTTCAAACAGAAGACGAAGACGAAGACGAAGAAGAGGATGACGTATTTTCCCAGCGCCCCTTTATACTGTGGTTCGCGCCAGTAGTGACGTCATAGGCTGTCGCCGGCCAACAAGTGGTGTTTTTGTATGTATGCTTCAGACACGGGTCACGCTGACGACGTTCCCCATAGCGACCCCTAGAGGACGCAGTTCGAAGTTCCCTCGAAAGGGAAGCAGAGAGTAGCATTCATAAAAGGTTCTTATGTTCACCATGAGTTCTAGGAGGAAGATGAGTACTGTTAAAGAGCCACATCATTAAAAATACTGACAGATGAAGTGAATAACATTGACTATATGGGTGGGATATATTAGGGCAGGGATCTCCAACACTGCTCCTGGAGAGCTACCGTCCTGCAGACTTCAGCTCCAACCCTGCTGCAACACACCTGTCTGTAATTATCAAGTAGCCCTGAACACCTTGATTAGCTGGTTCAGGTGTGTTTGATTGGGGTTGGAGCTGAAATCTTCAGGATGGTAGCTCGCCAGGAGCAGGGTTGAAGACCCCTGTATTAGGGAATAATGGAAAAGTACGTTCTTGAATTTTATGTGTTGGAAGCAGGAAAAATGGGCAGACGAAAACATCTGAGTGACTTTGACAAGAGCCAAATAGAGATTACAGAGTCAGAGCATCTCCAAAATGGCAAGTCTTGTGGATTGTTCCTGATTTACAGTGGTCATTACCTAACAAGAGTGGTACAAGGAAGGTCAACCAGTGAATCAGTGTCAGGGGTCATGGTCACCCAAGGTTTATTGCTGCACATGAGAAGCAAAGGGTTAGCATGACGAGTCCGATTACACAGAAGAGCTACTGTAGGTCAAATTGCTGAACAACTCAATGCTGGCCATGATAGAAAGGTGTCAGAACACAGTGCATTGCAGTCTGCTGCGTATGGGGCTACATAGACCAGTCAGAGTGACCATGATGACCTCTGCCCTCTGCAGCTAAGTCAGTATAGGGTCTAAAGTACATGTTGTTGAATTAGATAATTTAACAAGATTATACCATTCTTCCTCTCCTGTAGCAAAGAATGAGTGAAATTGTTCCTCATGGGATCTATAGTGCATGCGATACTATAGCTGATGGCTACATGGTTAGAATTTTCTCTGTTGTAAGTAAAGAAATTAAGTCATTACTGCTGTGCTGTTGGGAAAAGTCTGCACCAGTTGATGCTTTATTTTTCATTCATTTATCCACTGTATAAACAAAAAAAACTAGGGTTGTCTTTTTTTAAAGAGTCTAAAAGTAAGCAGATTTAGCCGTTTTTAATGACTTTCTGTAGGTAGAAATACTATCCTTCCACGCATTGCAAAATGCCTCTAGTTTTATTTCACTGCAAAATGACTAAATGTAAATGTATTTTCTTCCAATTGTGCTCCAAATTCAGGGCTGCTCTTTTGATCTTTTGAGGGCGTGAGCGTGGTCTTGATACCATATCATCAGACTGTTCTCCTTAGTGAAAAAGAGAAAAGAGAAAGTTCATGGTTTCTGTTGCAACATCAAGTTTTTCATATATCATCAACACATCTCTCCTCACAGGCATTTATCCCACCTCATTCAAGCAGGCTCGGGTAACGCCACTGCTTAAAAAACCTATATTTAACACTTCACTTGTAGATAGTTACAGACCTGTCTCTCTTCTTCCATTCATTAGTGAAAACACTTGAAAAATTTGTTTTCAACCAGGTATCATTACACATTTTACAAAATAACTAACTAGATGTTAACCAGTCAGGTTTCAGAAGTGGCCATTCAACTGAGTCTGCATTACTGTCGGTCACTGAAGCCCTGCGGATTGAAAAAGCCGATTCCAGACCATCAGTTCTCATTCTGCTGGATCTTTCTGCCATCTTTGATACTGTAAATCATCAGATTCTCCTGTCCACCCTTTCATCGCTGGGCATCACAGGGATTCCACTTCGCACATCAACTGGTCACCGGGATTCCTCAGGGATCAGTTCTTGGACCCCTCCTCTTCTCCATATACACTACATCACTGCGACCCATCATACAGGCACAAGGCTTCTCCTATCATTGTTATGCTGATGACACATGATCCAGCGGTAGCTGCACAGATCTCAGGCTGCCTGGTGGACATCTCGGGATGGATGAAAGAACATCACCTGCAGCTCAACCTGGCAAAGACTGAGCTTCTTGTCTTCCCTGCCACTCCAACTCTACAGCATGATTTCACCATCCAGTTAGGTTCATCAACAATTACCCCATCAAGTTCAGTCAGAAATCTTGGTGTAATCTTTGATGACCAGCTGACTTTCATAGACCACATTGCAAAAACAGCTTGATCATGCAAGTTTGCATTGCACAACATCAGAAAGACCAGGTCCTTCCTAACGGAGCATGCTGCATAATTTTTTTGTCCAGGCCCTTGTCATTTCTAGGCTGGACTACTGCAATGCTCGTCTGGCTGGACTTCCATCATGCACACTCAAACCTCTACACATGATTCAGAATGCAGCGGCATGACTGGTCTTCAACAAGCCCAAAAGGGCCCATGTCACACCTCTCTTTATCTCCCTGCACTGGCTACCAGTTGCGGCTCGCATCAAGTTCAAGACATTGATGCTTGCGTATAGAACAGCCACAGGCTCAGCACCCTCCTACTTCCACTCACTCTTTTGAATCTACATTCCCTCCAGAAGCTTGAGATCTACAAGTGAGTGACACCTCATGGTACCATCACAGAGAGGCACAAAATCACTTTCCAGAACATTTTTGTTCACCATTCCTGGCTGGTGGAATGATCTTCTCACCCCTATCCGGAATGCTGAATCCTTGACAATTTTCAAGTGACAGCTGAAAACTGCAATCTCTTTCCTCAATATTTGACTTAAAAAAAACACTTCTGCTTTCTCTTTCCTTAATCCCTCCCTGTCTATCATATACTAATCTGAACAATTTCTGAAACTTTGTATTATGAGCAATCCTGTTTATTTGATAAATCACTTGTTTTAATGTTATTTAAAGTGCCTACAGTGGGCTTGTGAGTGTCAGAACTTAATCATGGAGCAATGGAAGAAGGCTGTCTGGTCTGATGAATCACATTTTCTTTTAGATCAGGTGGATGGCTGAGTGTGTGTATCATTTACCTGGGGAAGAGATGGCATCAGGATGGTCTATGGGAAGAAGGCTGGCTTGCAGTGTTATGCTCAATGTTTTGCTGGTAAACGTTGGGTCCTGACATTCATGCTGATGTTACTTTGACACATACTAACTACCTAATGATTGTTGCAGATCATGTACACCCCTTCATGGCAGTAGTGTTCCCTGATGGCAGTGGCCTCTTTCAGCAGGATTATGCAACCTGACACACTTTAAACACTGTTCAGGAATGGTTTGAGGAACACGACAAAGAGTTCAAGGTGTTTCCTTAGCCTCCAAATTCCCCAGAACTTAATCCGATTGAGTATCGATAGCATGTGCAGAACCAACAAATCTGATCCATGGAGGCCCCATCCAAAAGCTTGCAGATCCTGAGGATCTGCTGCTAATGTCTTAGTGTCAGAGATTACAGGACATGTTCAGAGGTCTCTTGAAGTCCATGCCTCGACACATCAGATCTGTTTTTTTATTAGCACAAGGGGGACCTACACAGTATTTGGCAGGTTGTTAATGATGTGGCTGATCAGTGTATCCCCCTTTTATCCTTTTGCATATCAGCTCAGAGAGGCATTTAATTCAAATGAAAATGAAGATAATATATTCAAAATGTGAAAATGTATCTATTTTATAAGTTGGGGATTTCATTTGAATGTGTATGATATATTAATCGTATAAAAAAATATTTTTTAAAAGTAAGCAATGTCCACCCCTAAACATAACTAAGCTGATTATATGAAAGCATAAAAAATAAATTAAAATAAATGGTAAAATAGTTACGAATTTCCATGAGATTGTGTTGTTTCTGTTTCAGGAAAGACTGTTGTCAGATACTATGAGGGCCAGACGTACATTATGTCGTACTCTCTTAAAGGGATGGCACAGTGAAAAACTTTTATTAATCCTATAAGATGGTGTGAATGAGTGTGTATGTGGACATGTGCATCTGCGTGTTTTTACAGATTTTACAATGTCCCAAGGAAAAAAAAACTTCACTCCAAGTCATAGTGCTCACAAGAATTTATTACACAAACAGAAATACAGCGCATTCATTGCTGTTCTGAGTTTGACAGCTGCCTTAAATATTCCGAAGTTTACTCGCCAATCAAGAGTTTATCTTTAGAGCCCTCATGGTTGAACCAAACATGATAGCTGACATAATAACCATTGCTGAACATGTAAAGTTTCTGATCGGTGGGGTTGTAGTCCAAGTAAACATAGGAGTCCTGAAACTTCTCAAAGGGAATACTAACATAGCTTTCCTTTTCGGTGCGAGTGTCAAAGGTGTAAAAGATCTCCTCGGTTTTAGTGTCTACAGACCTTGTGGCATACAGAACCCCACACACCATGAAAGTGTTTCCTACAGATGGTTTGAAAATACTGGTCTGCCAAACTTCCTCTACTTCAAATGACTGTTCGTTGATCTTCCCTAAAACCAGTTTACCCTTCGATTCCACTGTAGCATAAGTTACCCACAGGCCAGACTCATCGGCTGCAAAGTCCAGGTTCTGGTTGCCTGAGTAATGGTATGAGAATTGGGCACTAGCCATAGGAATCACCTTATATGCAACTGTTACACTGGTCATGTTCAACTTTCCCATAGCAAAAGGGCTTCTGTACTGATAGTACAGGGTGTTTTCCCGCACAACGTAGTTGTTTCCTGCACCTCGCCAATCATATTTATTTTGCACATAAAGCTCATGTGCCTTAAAGCCCTGTCTCATGATCAGATTGTAGTAGTCAGAGTACTGTGTGATTCTGCTGACCAGAGTGTCGCTAGAGCCGGAGTACCAGTACATGTTTTCAGAACCAGGCAGAGGTTTTGAGTCTTTGCCCCATCCTCCATACTTATAACCTGCATTCAGATGTGCATTCAGCTGGCTGATAATGGGTTTGCTGAATCTTTTTATTCCACCATGATTGCAGATTCCTTGTAAAACAAGTTATTGAGTTAATTATAGATGATTGAAAACAGAAATTGGCATTCAGTGTCTTGATGGAGAAAGACTTACCAATGTCAGGGTTAAAGATTTCATTATGGCGTCTCTCGCACTCCACTAGTTTCTGCTGAAGAATTATATATTCTCGACGTGTCACAAGAACCAGGTTCTTATCATAGGTGATCTCCAGTTGAGTCAGCACGGTAATCATAACATTGATCTGTTTTCATCAAAATGACAATTTGATCACAACGTTAATCTCAATCTAAAGGAAATCACTCTGAACAGTCCATCTCAAAGCTAACATACATGGGAGGTTTTAGACTGTCAAAATCACCTCAAGTCATTGACACCTTGGTCAAGTCACCCCATCAAGGCTAGGAGAACATTCAAACTCAACACAGTGATTTTGCTGAGTAAGACATAATTTTGTTGATTTTGGAACAACATTCCTGTCTAAAAAATAGTTCTGACCTTATCCCTTAACCCTAACCATAACTCATCCCTAATATCAGAGGGCAATTATAGGTGAATAACAGAAATGTAGAAGCACCTAACCATGGATATAAGCCTAAACTTGACATAAACCATAAAGTTGGATCTGACTGGACAGGGTTAACAAAGATGAAAGGCCGCCCAAGCCAACCAGGAATCAAACTGGGTACTATCTTGTTGTGAGGCAACAGTGTTACCCATTGAGCCAGCATTTGAGAATCAGAAACTTCTTGATTGTTTGCTGAAGAAAGACTTGCCTGGACATTTGCATGTGATTAATGTGGAGTTTGGCTAAATGTCCTGCTAAAGATACCAGTTTAGACCAGCATAAGTTTAGTGCTTGTTTGCTGCTGGTGTTAGTTGTTGGACCAGCTTTGCCATCTTGTACAATAACACCAATTTAGCTGGATGGTCAACCAGAATGGTTTTTCTAGTGAAGCTAGTTGACCTGGTTTTCAAGCTGCTTAAGAAGCATGTTGGGGACAGCAAATCAGCACCAGGGTAGGTTGAATGAATTTGACTACTCATGCAAGTTCATGTTTGTAGGGATGTAGACCTGTCTAGGAGTTTATAGTTTAAAAGAATCAAACTCAAGCTTGCACAAGCCATAGGTTTGCTTCATCCACCCAAAAAAGTGCTATATTGATCAGATACATTGCTACATTGGTCAGAACATTGATATGCTGATTAATCAGAGATTTAGAAAGTGTCACCTGTTCACGTATGGATATAAGCACGGTAGAGGTGATTTGTATAGATGCCTGCAGCTCCACAATTAGAGCCTCCACCTGCTTGATCTTGATTTTCACCTCCTCTATTTGTAGCTCACTGTAAGAGTCGGGGTCATCCTCCATCAGCTCGATCAGCACTGTCAAGTTCGTTATCTTTGCTATATAGACTTTTAGTTTAACCTCGTAAATCTCCACCTGCACAAGAACCAAAAAACAAAACAAAAAAAAACTGTTAAACAATTTCACTTCATCTTAGTCTCGTATATACTAAAGGTTGTACCAAACCTTGCTAATCTCCATCTCCAGTTTGTAGTTGATCTCAACTGCTGTGCTCTCCAGCAAGATGAGCCCTCCGATTGGAAATGTGCTGTTGGGAAGGAAAGCCTCACAGATACATTCTCCACCGGAGGCGCTGCCCTCAGCCCAGGGACTCAGTGCCTACAGAAGACAAATGAATGCCATCAGCTTTTCTCCTTTTCTGCATCAGTTTACATGCATTTAGAAGACACTTTTACCCAATAAGAATTACATTGCATTCAGGGAATTTTATTATTATAGATTGTGCATTTGTTGGGAATTAAACCCATTACCTTGGTGTTGCCAGCACCATGCTCTACTACAGGGGTGTCCAATCCTGCTCCTGAAAGGCCAATGTCCTGTAGAATTTAACTCCAGCACACCTGCCTGGAAGTTTCCAGTGATCCTGAAGACTTTGGGTGTTTCTCAAACGGAAGGCTGCATCCTACCGAGGCTGCGTCCTTCCTAGTTCAGTCCTTCAGAGTCTTGTAGGCTAGACTCCTCCTCGCCATTAAACGCTAGAATGAGACGCTCTAGTATGTGCGCGTGGCTACGTCACATATGTTCCCGCCTTCACCGTCATGGCACAAAAACGCTAATAAAACTTAGTTTTGGATGGCTTTCTATTAATGCAATACAATGAATCACAACCGTCTACAATCTCCCTGTGACTTAAGTTATTGACATTTTAGCGTTTAGAAAGTAATTTACACCAAAACAAAAGATAACATCTATCCTTTCATGTCCGAAAACATTATTTTTGTCTTAGATTTCATAATAAATTCAGACAAGCTCATTAATGACTCGTTTTTCGTCTGTTTGTTTTCACGAAATGGAATGTGTACAAAGGATTGTGGGTGATTGAAGGTAGCAGAGGATACATGCATCCTTCAATTTCAGCTGAATGAAGGACATGAAACGAAGGCTGCCTTCCAAGGATCCTTCCGATTGAGATGGCCTTCAGCGACGTTTGATGACGTGGCAGGCGAGAAATGCAGTCTTTGTAAGATGCAGCCTTCCGTTTGAGAAACACCCCTCGATTAACTGGATCAGGTGTGTTTCATTAGGGCTATATCTAAACTTTGGAGGGCACAAAACTCTCCAAGAGCAGGATTGGACATCCCATAACACTATCGGTAAGTAGAATGATTACAGTTTTTTTTTTCGTCTGTCAAAGATCTGGAGACTGTTGTACATGTCTTTATATCTGCTTGCCTGTTGAAATTGTCTATACATTGTAATCTCTCACTGTCCCACTTGCAACTCTGTTCAGACTGAGGTAAGTTAGTATGCCAGTCATGCTGTTTCTCCACTGATTTCAAGTACATAAGTGAATTTAAGAAGCTACAAAGTTTGGATCAGCACCAAAACTACATTGCATTTACACTGACTGTTTATCATTGATTGACTTCCAGTCCAAATTTTACTGTCTCTCTCTTTAAAATCTATGGGTGAACATTTCTCTGGTTTCTCCTAAACTGGAAGAATTTCCAGCTGTAGGTCAGATCTTCTCCTGTAGTTGAACCATTCACGAACCTCATCTGATGACCTACTTTTTGAGTTTGGCTGTTAAGTCAAAGCAATGACAATGGTGTCAATAAGCCTAATGTATTGTGTAGGACGGAGCTGCTCCCTGATACTTGCTGATAATTTAACGGCATAGCTCTTTGTTCAGTTTCTGCTGCTTTTAAACATGTTATAGAAATAAACGTGTACTGTACTCACCGAATTGACAACAGCGGACCTGAAGAGGATGAAATAAAGAAGTGTGGCAATCATTGTGCATCAGTTAGTTGTGTTGCAGGAATGGAGCTCTCTGGCTTTTAAATACCATCATATCTTATGACATAATCAGCATCTGGACATTTCGCAGCATTGCTCTCTTAGCATTAGTTTATGTCCTTTACACAACACCTCTAATGCAATTATTTTGTGGATTTAAGGCAGTGGCCGGATTATGTTGAAACTGAGACAAGATAAGGTGTACTTTCACATTAAATATGTCATCAGCAGTCCAGGACGCTGCCATGTGGTGCAATTTAGATAAACTGGCGCTAAAACGGAACGATGTAAAGAAACACACATGGATGTTAAGTCATTGTTATCGTAAGGTCACCAGCCAATTTATCAATATGGAATATGATCAGAAAATAGTTTTCTGTTTATTTATGGAAAATATATTTACCAATAATCTATTAGCAAAATTAACTATGGTCCCAAATGACCAAGACACTATTGATGAGCTTAACTAGACTAGACTATACAAATGATAAAACAAAAAATGGACAAATTAAAAATGTACACTCTTAAAAATAAATAAATCACAATGAATGACATTAAGCCTTCAAAGAGGATTTGAACATATAGAAATAGAAGGATAATATCTAATATACAGAGGAAGACTATTCCAGAGTCTAGGAGCAGCCACCAATAAAGCCCAATCACATTTAGCTTTAAAATGAGAACAAGGAACTGAGAGTAGTACAGTAAATGACTAAATGATCTAAGGGGTCTCGAAGCATTGTACAGGGTGAGAGGTTTACCAATATACTGAGGTGCAAGTCCATGCAAAGCTCTAAAAACAAAGAGCAAAATTAAACAAAAATGGCTGCTGCATTTTGTACTATCTGCAAGCGATCAAAAGCTGATTTAGGCGAACAAATTACAGTAGTCCAACCTTGATGTTATGAATGCATTAATAACAGGTCCTTCTTAGCAAGCATCATCATGAGTCTAGCAATAGATTTTAACTGAAAGAAACTGCTTTTCACAATATTGCTAATCTGCTTATGAAAACACAATGAGGGCTCAAAAGTAACACCCAGATGATTGACAATGTCAGAGGTCAGAGTTGATGGGCTAATGCCATTGTTTTGCTGTAAAAGATTCATGTCCAACCAGTATTTTATGTTATGCAGACAATCAAACTGTACCCAAAATGGAACCCTGTGGAACACCATAAGAGCCCAGCAGGCACAAAACAGGCACAAAACGTCATAAGACGTTGATATTTGGTTAAATTTTGGTTGCGACGTCGGGTGACCAAAATCCAATGTAAATTCAACGTCTAATGTCAATGTTAAATTGATGTCCAATACGACGAGATTTTGTTGTTTTTAGGTTGTGTAACCAAAATCCAACGTTAAGTCAACGTCAAATTGACGTCAAATATTGACGTCAACCCGATTTTCATTTTCAACCAAAATGCAACGTCTGTCTGACGTCATGTCCAACGACAGCTGACGTTACATAGACGTCTGGTGCCTGCTGGGAGATTTGAGCCCAAGATGAGAAACATTTCCCTACATTCACAGAGAATGTTCTCTGAGGCAAACCACTCCAGCACAGGCCCCTGAAACCTTACTACACGATTGAGTCTTTGTAAAAGTTTATCATGATCTACTGTGTCAAACTGCTGCACTTTAATCAAACAAGATTGAAATACAGCAAGAACCAAAGTCAAGAGTGAGTTACCAAGAGTCATTGGTAACTTTCAACAAAGTTCACTGAAACAAGACTGAAATACTAAAAACACTCAAGTAAGATGAAATTTGACTTTTTCAAAGGAGATGATTCTAGGGAAAAATTATAAGATGGTGTGTTAGTCCTAATACACTCAATTTAATGTGTAAAATGTTTAAAAAAAACTTATCATACAGGTCAGTAGATATCTAGAATGGAACACTAGGAGACGTAGAAAGGCATTACTTGTACTAAACAAGACCTTCAATGCCTATGCATTTTGCTCAGTTAAATCAGACATGTACAGTATTTCCACTGTGCTTAACAGTGCTCTTATACCATTTAAGGGTCTCTCTTAATTTTCAATTTAATCAAATTTAGTGACACAACTTCATCATTTTAAGTTTCACTGGCATGGAATTATGCACTAAAATTGTCTCTCTCTGCCAGCTTCAATTTTAGTTCTTTATTAACATGACAAATATTTTACATTCACATTTCCAAAGCATATGCATATAAATAAAACAGCACAAAGTGAAAACATATACATGAATATAAGAAAACCAATGCGATATAGTTGACAAAGTAAGATAAAATAGTCCAAATATTTTATAAACACAAATTTATAACTGAAAATCGTGCCTTTGTGGACACCTTTACCAAAAAGTAGTATACTTCAAGTTTATTTTTAAGTATACTTTATGTAGTAAGTATACAAATATTAGTGTACTAGTAGTACTTGTAAGTGCACTATTTCAATACTCCTTGGGACTAAATTGGCCCACTTTCTAGTATATAAATGTATACTTTAAGTATAACAGCAGTAAACTTTGAGTACACAACTAGTTTACATCAAAGTTTTTAGCTTGTACTGCAATCTATACTAAAAGTGAACTTATAGATATACTGATAGTTTACTTGTAGTAGAATTTTAGTACATTTTGAAGCATAGTCTCAGTAAACTACTAGTTTATACTGCAATTATACTCGTAAGTTTTCTTACATAATTACATCATACTTTAAGTATACTACTATGTCCCTATTTAGGTATTCATTTTGTTGTATGAATATCTGAACATACAAAACATCAAAAGAAAGAACAGGGTATCTGCTTGTAAACAAAAAACATTTTATTCTAGTTTCATAAATTATTTTTTAAACACTTGAATGTGGGTAAGTTTCATAAATAAAAAAATAAATAAAGAAATAAACAACATTTTGAACAAAAAGCTGAAAAAAACTATGAACTGGATTCAGAATGATAATCAAAACATAGATGGAGTCGATCAACATATTACCTCTTCAGTGGTTGACATTTTATTCCATAACGTTACACAGTTTTGATGCTGTTTTAACAAGTGGAAGTTACTGTTGTTTTGGTTTCTTCTTCACTTGTGTTTTGTGGTAATTCTGTACAGTAGATGTGTACTAGCGCCCCCTACCGTATAACAATGAAAACACAGAGCACAAGTATAGCTCAAATATATTTAGACTTTTTCTAAGTATAAGTCAAATATACTTAAATGTCATTTTAAGTATATTTCTGAGAAGTACATAAAGCCCATTTCTGAGAAGTACATAAAGCCCATTTCTGAGAAGTACATAAAAAGTAGACTAAGAGTATACTTTCCTATTTTTAGTTTAAAAGAAGTATACTAATAGCACACTTGAATAAACTTCTTTTTCGTAAGGGCAGACATGCACACCATATCCTTTTGGTGTTATATATTTTCTGTTCTTTTCTTGGTCTTCTTTTTCTTCCCCTTGACTTTTGTTTTACTGGTTGGCTCTGTGTTTAACGCAGGCCTGGATCTGGTCAGGTTAGCTGTGGGGCTGAGTTTACTGCTGGACATGCTTGGGTTGGACCTCGAGTGCATTCCTTGGGCAGAAGCGGGTTTGCTGGTGGATGGTTTAGGGACGCTGGAGAAGAGATTCGGATGGGAATACGAGCGCATGCCTGATGAGCTCGAAGGGTTCCCTATCATGGGAAGGTGCACATGCTCGCTGCTCATGTTGTTGACCGAGTAGCGGCTGCTGTTGGACATCATTATATGATGCCAGGAGCTGAGCGGGGTGGCAGAGAATGGCTGAAGGCCATTGGAGTCTTCTTTGGCAGCGCCTGGGGATATTATCATGGAGCTCCGTGGAGTGACGGCCTCTACAGCGCTCTCAAAGGTTTTTAGGATCCTGTCGCTCTTCTGCTTCTCCTTCTTCTGCCGGGACTCCACTTTGCGCAACTGGCGCCGGTGGTCTCGCATCATCTGTTTCCTAGTATCTGCCAGGCCTCTGTAGAGTAGCAAGGCATGAATTCAGCAAATGAATTCAGTCTGTTTTTTGGTCAGCAAGTGCAATGAGAACTGAAAATGGTGTAATGTAGACCTAAAACTCCTAGGCTGCATTTACACTGCAAGTCTTAATGCACAAGTCCAATCTTTTGACCATGCCCAATTTTTTTGTCCTGCCTTTTTATATTCAACTATGGCTTCACTTGTATCCAATATGTGTTTCCATTCATTTCCATCTCGAACTGAAGATTTCATTGGTTTTTAATGTGAATGCCACACTGATCCTCAGGTTTTGAATGGTTTGAACAGATGTGAGGTGTGAGTAAATCTAGAAGGCAGGAGAGGTGGGACCACACTTTTGGGAATTATGGGTTCAAAGTATCCCCTTCAACAAATTTTGTGTAAACATATATAATATCTGCTTCATGAGGACAACTGTGCAATCCCTGTGCGCAAATGGGTCACCACAGACTGGGAAATGAGATATACCTCTATATGTATATAGGTATATATATATATATATATGGATATATGTAAAATATTGCATAAAGTATCAGATATATGTAGAACATGTTCACATATCGGATATATCGGTTTGGAATTGGACTGGATGTGAAAAAATCTGATCTTGTGCAATTTTTCTGTTTACATGTGTACAACAATATTTGATCTGATAATATATTCTGTACCTATATAAACAGCCCTAGTAATCAACAAAAAGTCACAAAACTGAGTTGTTAGCAACATGTTAACACCAAATTCAAATCAACTGTGAGTCAAGTTTCAGTCAAACTGGTGAAAATGTACACACATGAAATTGAGCAATGTACCCTTGGCAACTTGTTGAAATATATAAATATATATGTATATATATATATTATTATTATTTTTTTTTTTTTTGTCTTTTATTTTAAATAAATTTTATTTCAAGTAACAAGTTTTTTTTAATGGTTTTAGTTTTAGTTAACTATAATATTCCTGGTAAAGACTAATTACAGAGTCACCAACTGTAATATCACCACTTTCTGCCACTGTCTGAAGTCAGGTGGTTTTTAGCGAGTACTCAACTAATGGCCCTGAAAAGATGATGACTAATAATTAAAACATCCAAACAACACTACTACTACTAACAAAAAAAAATGCTTCAAGAAATATACTTTTATGCTTGATCTAATATTGTAGTGAAGCACTAATGTATGCACATCAGTATAGAGCCCTGAAAATTAGTTTCCCTTTACTGCCTGTGTAGACAGATGACAGTAATGCAGCTCTTTAGGGTATGGATCAGTGCTTATGATTTATGGTCATGTTTAAGTGTGTAAACATGATCATAAAGTTGCATTACTGGTGAGAATTGTTCAGGTGTACGGAGTCAGTGTGCTTTGTCATGCATTTAATGATTAATGAGCTAAGTGTTCAGTGTACAGCAGTAAAAGAGAGCTCACCTGTAGTCCACTATACCTGTTCGGTCTCTGTCCAGTCTCTGAATCAACTCCTCGATCTGGAATTTCTCCAATGGGATGCTGGATTGCTGGTGTGATCATAAATAAAATGTCAAAAATATTATGCCATTTGATGCTCAGCCCTACTGACACTTACACTATGTTTGGACTCATCTGCTTGTTCTTTTCCACATGTCAGAATAGCAGTGCTGTGATGATTAAAGGGATACTCCACCCCAAAATGAAAATTGTCGTTTTTCACTTACCCCCATGTCGTTCCGAACCGTAAAAGCTTCGTTAGTCTTCAGAACACAATTTAAGATATTTAGGATAAAAACCGGGAGGCTTGTGACTGTCTCATTGACTGCCAAGTAAATTGCACGGTCAAGGTCCATAAAAGTATGAAAAGCATCGCCAGAATACTCCATCTGCCATCAGTGGTTCAATCGTAATGTTATGAAGCGACGAGAATACTTTTTGTACGGAAATAAAACAAAAATAATGACTTTATTCAACAATTAGGCACCGTAACGTCTCCTCTGTGTCAGCGCAGCGCCATTTTGGAGATTATCCCCTGGACACAAAATGCATTCACTCTTCTGTATCAGCCGCGCCACAAGGGTGCGCTGTTTGCGTTCAAATCAGAGCGTAAATCGAAGAAGAAGATGCATCCCTGTGTCGAGGCTGATACAGAGGACTGAGACACAGAGGAGACGTTACGGTGCCTAATTGTTGAATAAAGTCATTATTTTTGTTTTATTTCCGTACAAAAAGTATTCTCGTCGCTTCATAACATTATGATTGAACCACTGATGGCAGATGGAGTATTCTGGCGATGCTTTTCATACTTTTATGGACCTTGACAGTGCAATTTACTTGGCAGTCAATGAGACAGTCACAAGCCTCCCGGTTTTCATCCTAAATATCTTAAATTGTGTTCTGAAGACTAACGAAGCTTTTATGGGTTCGGAACGACATGGGGGTAAGTGAAAAACTACAATTTTCATTTTGGGGTGGAGTATCCCTTTAAAGCATTGAAATAACACAACCGGAAGTCTGGGAATAATGTAATGATCAAAATATGTAAACAAATGAAAACTCTCTTATATTTGAGCGTTTTTTGTCTAGATTGCAGCTGTGCTGAATCTGGACATTCATCAGTTCAACTCATGGATTTGACGTTTTACTTCACAAGAAAGTGGGACTATCTCAGACCCAGGTCAATACCTGAACGGCTTTCCTGAAGTCTACGACAGGAACACGCATTGTCCCATCCTTGTCGATGTTACGGAAGAAGTCCCACAGACGAAGCTTGCGCTGATCAAGGTAATCCTTCAAAAAGGCAATTCAGCAAATGCAGTGAGAGACCCTCAGACTTGAGAAATTTCATCAAGTTGCATTCTCGTGAGTGTAGAGTATTTACCTGAATGACTTTCATGGGGTCGACGCGTTTGTGAGGCTTTTTGGCGATAAAGCCACCAACGCCTCCATACTGCACCTCCAGACTGGGATGCTCCTGACAGATCAGCTCCAAGAGCTGCACGAAGTTCTCATTCACCAGCACGTTCTGCAACACAACACAGATGAAAGAAAACATGCCTATTTTTATCCCAAAACTAAATAAAGTTTATTAAAAAAAACAGTTATTTGGCGTACTGATGGCTCTATTGAGGTCATGTTGATACATTAACATTTCAGTACGTTTTGTACGGAAACAAAGAGATTGCGGGCCACAAACTGAATTAAATCCAGACTGGTGAAGGTATAGCAAAACATATATTTCATTATATAAACTGAAATAAGCAATATGATAAGCAATCTGCATGCTTATGGGCTGGCTTGTTCCTTAAATTCAGAGTCCTGAAGCAAAAGCAGTTGCAAATCATGGCTGCACGAAACTCATTTTTGAGTATAAAGTCCAAAGAATATGTGACCCGGGACCACAAAACCAGTCATAAGAGTCAGTTTTTCAAAATCTGAAAGCTGAATAAATAATCTTTCCATTGATGTATGGTTTGTTATGATAGGACAATATTTGTCTGAGATACAACTATTTGAAAATCTGGAATCTGAGGGTGCAAAAAAATCTAAATATTGAGAAAATCATCTTTAAAGTTGTTCAAATGAAGTTCTTAGCAATGCATATTACTAATCAAAAATTAAGTTTTGATGTATTTACAGAAGGAAATTGACGAAATATCTTCATGGAACATGATCTTAATATCCTAATGATTTTTGGCAAAAAAGAAAAATGGATAATTTTGACCCATACAATGTATTGTTGGTTATTGCTACAAATATACCTGTGTTACTGATGACTGCTTTTGTGCTCCAGGGACACATATATATTTTTACATATGATAATTACGTTAAGTGATTATTGTTGGTACAAAATTAATAGTGTCATGAATTTTGCAGTATTTAAGCTAAAATATATGGCTTAGTCTATAGGTGGAATTTTGTTAGGTTTTATTAGTCCTTGCCACAGCTTACTAATGTTCCCTTATTTAGTAAATCACGCCCGCAGATTGGTACATGGTACTAATTCTTTCCCTCGTCTTGATTGACTTAATATGAGGAAACATATTAGTACAATGTAGTAGTAGTAGTAGCCCTTTATTGTCACTAGTCACAAGTACCAGCGAAATTAGCCATCAACCTGTCCATTACATACATACAATATGACAAGGGGGTAGACAGAACAGGAAGACAGGGAATTGAAGAAATATACAGCATACATAAGGTAAGAGAGGAGAAAAAAAAACAACAACCCCCAGACTATGCTCCTTTTGGGAGTACAGTGTGAGAACAGGAAAAAAAACACCTCAGCAACAAAAAGCACATAATCACAACATAGACACACGACTTTGCAACAGGGGAGGTAATCCAGCTCCAACAGCAGCCATCCAGGTCCTGCAGCCGAGTTTAGCGCTGGTCCCAGACCCGCTTGTCAGGCTGGCGGATCAAAGCGACGGAGGCGTTGGATCGGGGGTTTTGGGGATGTGTCTGTATGTGTAATAGTTTGTAGTCAGTATGTGTGTATGTGTGTGTATGTGTAATCAGCAGGTGTCTGAGGAATGGGGAGGAACGCAGAGAGCGTCTCACTGCGGTGCTTCTCAGTGTTGATTTCCCAACAGCGGCCTTTTGCCAAGGCCATTGCTGGTGGAGGGGAGCCGGAAAAGATAAGATTGTGCTTGTTTAGTCTTAGGGCGAGTAACCACATTCCAATTCCACGGCTACTCTCTATGTCCATTCTGGTCTCCGTCAATTTTCCTTTCCAAAGCCGTGAGCTTTTCCGTGATAGAATCCATATTGCGGTTAATAGTCTCAGTCTCAATGCTGACCGCTCTTCCCACTGCTTCAATCATGACGGGCAGCCTTGTGAGGCTTTGAACAGCTGTTCCTGTATCCTTAATTTTTCGATAACCCAGGGCAAAGCCTAATCCAATCAGCAGAAGACCTGTTATCATTGTTCCGAATAGATAGATGTCTTCGATGTCCTCCACGGAAAGAGCCGCTAAACACACGCCACGCCACCTGTCCCACGCGTCCATCGTGTAGCCAGCGGGGTACGTTCCGTCAGGACAGTTAGGTTCCCCCGAACCTGTGCTTCTCGTCGAGAAGATGTCAATTGCGTTGAGAGACCAGTTGATCAAATCCATGATTTTTCAGTTTTGAGGAGCAATGCAGAGAGAGTCTCTCGAGTATTACACGATACAAGACAAGAGAGCAGGCAGGCAGGGAAAAAAAGGGAGAGGACGGGGAGTGAGAAAAATGCGACCGCCTCCGTTGAGAGCCAAAGAAGGAGCCAATGTGGCCACAATTTACCAAAATGAGGGAACAAATTCTTAATTCATGGCCATGATTCAACTAAAATGAGGGAATGAATTAATAAAATGAGCGAATGTTTTCTTAATTTGTGGCCACAATAAATATATTTTTGTCTGCGTGTTGTGCAGGGCTAAAATTTTATTAAATATTCATTTTTATCTTTTTGTGAAAATCACTTTTTCCAATCGACCAAAATCAGCGTGTCTGTGTCTGATCTTTATCTCAGATGTGGCACATTGAAAGAGAAAGAGCTTTCAAATGCATGAATAAGGTGCAGTTCTGCCTTGTGGTGTCCAGTGCTTATATTTTAAATTAATTTGTTTCTATAAGCTACAGAATATGTGGAAGTCTGAATCAATGCACAACTTAAAATACTAATATTCTGGAATAGCAATAGTAAATGCATAATGCTTATACATAATGCTTATAATTGAAAGTAATAAAGCTTAAGTTATAAGCAATAACAGCTCTGTTGATTATAATAATGTATCTTGTACTGTGCATTGCATGCCACCCAAGACTCAGAAAAACTAAGAGATGCTTCTGAACTCACACATATGTTGATCTCCTCGATGGCAGTTTTGGGTGTGTTCTTCACCACATTGATTAAAGTAAGAGCTCCCTCCACTGTCAGTGAGTTATATGCCATCTGTCAGAAAACAATTACCATTATCACACATGATGCTTTCATAATCTGGGATTCTGCTTTAAAATGACTCAGATTTGCCATTTAGTCTGAGATGCCCTGGTAACATGCATAGAGGCGGTATAATTTAATCATTCATTATTCAAACAAGTTTTTGCATTTGATCATATTGCATTGTACCGTATTGACCCGAATATAAGACAATGTTTTTTTCTTGGAAATTCATCTGAAAAAACGCGGTCGTCTTATATTCGAGGTCTAGACTTTGACATGTCAATAATACACCCCCAACAATAGATGGTGCCAAACATGCATAAAACGAGTGTGTCGTGAAATATGTAATGTAATGTGTGTTGTAAAGATCACGAGTGAAAACAAAAGAACAAGAAAAGCTTAGAGTCGTGACTGTAGTCTGATGGGAACAAACTTCATCTGTAAGTGATTTTAAATCATAAGACAGAACCCAGATTTGAAGATTACAGTAAGATTTCACTTCTACTGCTAATCAAATTTTGGCAGGCTATTATGAGATGGATAGACTAAATGTTATATAATTCAGATGGGCTACCTGTTATGTTTATGGTATATCAAAAAGTGTATATTTTAAATGTCATTGTTGGTACATTTTACCAGTATTTACCATACTTTCAAAACAAAAATTAAAATAGGAAAAATATGCAATATGAAAATAATTTGTGTTTTACAGAGAGAAAAAACAACCAAGATTTGGTTTTCAAAAAGCCTTTTTCAAAAGGTACATCTGGGAAAAGGGCCCTGCTAAAAGCCCAATAGAAACCATCACAGAAATTCCAATGGTTTCCATTAAAATACCATTATGAACCATTAGCATATTAAATCCAATAGGATTTAACATCCCACCAATAGAATCCATCACATACCAGTAGACACCATTATAGCTTCCATTAAAACCAATACAATTCCCATTATAACCATTAAATCATTACATTTTCTATTGTGTTTTGGGCAGGGCTCTATTGTTTTTTTCAGCAGGGGGGGGGGGTCGTCTTATATTCGGGTCACTACGGTATTTGTGCACTGTTTAAAAAGGTGATTCTAATCTAATTTAACAGTTTAATAAAGAGCCGTCTGACGCACCTGCAGCACTCTGAGCGTGTCGTTGGCCTCCAGTCCCTTACACAGCAGGCTCGCTCCCTCATCACTGATGCGGTTGTTGTTGAGGTCCAGGTGCACCAGTGTATTGTTGAACTTTAGTGCTTCACCCAAAGCCAAAGCGCCCTCGTTTCCAAAGCCATTAAACGAGAGGTCTAAGTGTTTCAAAGTCGTGTTGACCTGACGACAGGGAAAGATCTGATTTGCATGATTTGACACTGAATGTATGTGAGCTGTGTGTTTGTGTGAGTACCTTCAGTCCAGCACAGAAAGCTACAGCTCCTTTCATTCGCAGATGATTCCAGCTCAGGTCAAGAACTTCTAACCCGTCATTATTTGCTGTGTGAAGAATGTGTTTAATTACTGTGCTTGCTGTCTTTGTGTAGTGCAGTTTAATTCTCACACATTGTGTGTGTCGTGTTCACCTATCATCTGACCCAGATGTTCCCCGCCTCTGCTGCAGAACTGATTGTGACTCAGATCCAGCTCCTTCACTCTGTAGTTGCTCTGAAAAGATACATGAGATGTTTCTGTTCTCAGAAGTTGAGATGTACTGAATGTTTGTTTACACAATTACACAATTTCTTGAAATTCAGTTTCTGTGTCTATGCATCACTTCTTAAAGGTGCAGTGTGTAAATTCTGCAGCACCAGAAGATTCTATAATAAATAAAAAACAATGTAATAGCATAATTTGTTTTTGAATTTGATTTTGTTGCACAATCTGTATCACTTCTGTTGTGTGTAAATTCATATTCTTGTCATGCCATTTTTTAAACGGGATTTTGCCCGACTTTGTATGCATTACTCTTACTAAACTAAAAACACTGTGGGAAAATATTTAATTTAGCAATGTTAGCTTTGGTAATATAATGTAAGGTGTGCTAATAAAAAGTCATTTTAAAGTGATTTTACATGGTTTCATTAAATATAACTATGGGAGCCCATTTCCCCCCCAACTTATTTTCTTGCATCTCTGAATTTATATCTTACAATTCAGACTTGTTTTTCCCAGAATTCTGATTTTACATCTTACAATTAATTTTTTTACAGCCACAGGATAAGAAATATATATATATAATTATTATTATTTTTATTTTTTTTGCAGTTGTGAGATATAAACTTAGAATTGGAAGGGGAAAAAAACTGAATTGTGAGATAAAAACTCACAATTACTTATTTATTGTAATAAAATAGAACAGAATAGAACAGAATAGAACACCCATAAAAAGTGCACAGCAAACCAAAGCTAAAAGTGTTTCAGACACTCCCCCCGTGTGCCTTATTTCCCCTTTTTATGACCAAAATGAAGCAAAATCACGTTATTTGACGTATAATGACACATGCTCAAACTTTTAAAGTGTATCTCTTACTGAGAAACAGCCACATCTAGTGGATATTTTTCTCATTTCCTCCTTTTAGATGAATGAGTAACTATAGTCTACCTAAAAATGTCTTTATTCATGTTGTTCCGAATCCGTATGACTTTCTATCTTCTGTGAAACACAAAAGAAGATATTTTGAGAAATGTCTCAGCTTTTAGTCCATACAGTGGATCTCAATTAGCACCCAAAAGGTTTAGTTACCATGTGTGTATTGCCAAAGAAAGGACGTCATATGGATTTGGAAAAAGATGCTGGTGAGTAAATGATGACAGAATTGTTATGTTTGGGTGATCGATCTCTGTAACTAGATTTGTGCTGCATAAACAGACTGTGATGCATGAACTTACAGCAAACGCATCTGCAAACCATTTGGCATCATCTTCAGCAAATTTACTCCCTGTGAACATAAACCATATATCATTTATATTTATATTTTATTATTTATATAATTTATATTTTATAATTCATATATAATTTACCATCTAATCACGCTGTATGCACATCATATGTGACAAAAGCAGTCATAAGTAACACAGGTATATTTGTAGCAATAGCCAACAATACATTGTATGAGTCAAAATTATACATTTTTCTTTTATGCCAAAAATCATTAGGATATTAAGATCATGTTCCATGAAGATATTTTGTAAATTTCCTACCATAAATATATCAAAACTTAATTTTGATTAGTAATATGCATTGCTAAGAACTTAATTTGAACAACTTTAAAGATGATTTTCTCAATATTTAGATTTTTTTGCACCCTCAGATTCCAGATTTACAAATATTGTCCTATCATAACAAACCATACATCAATGGAAAGATTATTTATTCAGCTTTCAGATGATGCATAAATCTCAATTTCAACAAATTGACGATTAAGACTGGTTTTGTGCTCCAGGGTCACATATGCATGAAATACCTGACAGTTTTAAGGATTTAATGGAGATGTTTTCCAGGAGCATCTTAGCGATGCACTCGGCTCCAGCAGACTGAAGGTGATTGTCAGAGAGATCCTGGAAGATGCCAGAAGTTAATGCTTTGCTTCCCTCTCGTGGACAAATTCATCACAACAGGTAAATGAGAGTAATAAGACAGACTTACAAGATTCTGGATGGTGAAATTGGCCCTCAGCATCTCTGTGACATATCTGGCTCCTTCGGCTAACATGAAGTTGTCTGCCAGCTCCAGTGTTGTGGTGTGCATGTCTGTCTACAGACACAGAGCATCTGAGATCAGCATCAGAGCATCAGTAGATCATCAGAAACATCAGAAACGCTCAGTCTCACCACGAGAGCGATGGCCAGAGCTTTAGCTCCCAGAGGACCGAGTCCATGGTGGTTGAGGTTAATGGTGGCAGAGCCCAGGTTTCTGAGGAAGTATCTGACAGGAATGACTCCCACCAGCGTACAGGCCTGAAGGTACAGTTCTTCAGTGGACAGATCCTTCCTGATGAGCTTCAGCTCTGATCCTGGAGAAAAACACCTGAGCCGGATCATCAGTTCAGCTTGATATGATGCTGCTGAAGGAGTCATGCATACAGGGATGGGCAAGATTGTTATATAATTATAATTTATTATTTTCTGTATTATTTTTAGTTTCTATATATATATACACATATATATTCTATATGAAGAGTTTATTTGCAAAAACAGATAACTTTAAAAAAAAAAAAAAAATCAAAAATCATGTTTTTTTTTATTATGCTATCATGTTTTATTGTGTTAGTTAGCTAGTATTTTTTACCTAATCAAAATAACCCGACTGCAGTTTGATTGAGATTAATTAGCATGCACAATGAAAAAACATGATTTTTGAAAATTTAAAAACAGAGTTATCTGTTTTTGCAAATGAGCTCTTCATATAATAAAATAGAATTTTATTCATTACTTTGCACATTATTTTTTATTGTTATAGTTATTGTTATTATATATATGTGTCCCTGGAGCACAAAAGCAGTCATAAGTAACACAGGTATATTTGTAGCAATAGACAACAATACATTGTATGGGTCAAAATTATACATTTTTCTGTTATGACAAAAATCATTAGGATATTAAGATCATGTTCCATGAAGATATTTTGTAAATTTCCTACCGTAAATATATCAAAACTTAATTTTTAATTAGTAATATGCATTGCTAAGAACTTAATTTGAACAACTTTAAAGGTGATTTTCTCAATATTTAGATTTTTTTGCACATTTTCAAATATTGTCCTATCATAACAAACCATACATCAATGGAAATATTATTTATTCAGCTTTCAGATGATGTATACATCTCAATTTCGAAAAATTGACCTTTATGACTGGTTTTGTGCTCCAGGGTCACATATAGTATTTGTTTTGTATATAATACTCCAGCAATATTGTATGCTAACAGAATCATGCAAATAAAGCACTTTAAATTGAACTGAAATTGAATTATCGGTGTTTTAGTGTGAGTTTGGAACGAGAAGAAGAGGAATTTACACTCAACAGATGTTCATTAGTCTTACGCAGCTTCTGTGACAAAGCATTAATAATTGCATTATTTATTAATTATTATTTTTTATTTTTTTGATATGTTGAATGTAGTATTTCCTACTGATAAAACTACAATCAATGGTTTCAAAACAGATTTTAATTACCACAAGTGTCATTCAACCTTGTCCCAATGAAAATGTATTTATTAAATGTGATTAAATATTACAAATGAAATGCAAATAGACATTTGAAAGATTTCTAGGCCTAAATAAATATGATAACACATATGAAATACTCAAACATGAAATGAATCATAAACACAACATTTAAAAGAAAGCATATTAATTTCTCTTAAGTTCTGAATCTGCATCCTGCACTGGGCTTCATCTCAAGCCTGAGCTCTGTTGATTCAGATCAGTTGTTATCCGGTTCTTACCCCGAGCGTCCGGCTCTGTGTCTCCTTCATAGCCGGTCAAGCTGAGGGAGTCCAGAGAGAGACTGTGAACACTGATGTCTTCATCACCCCTCATCTTCTACATACAGTCATATGAAGGTCTAGTGTTGTCCAGTATGAAGCTGGTTTGTGTATCTTAGCAACAGGTGTATGTGACACCTGCAGTACTGCTGGAATCCACCTGTGCAGGTGAAGAGAAGCTCATTAAAAATGCATGTCAGACAGACGCTCAGATTCCTGCATTCTGTTCAAACTGCAGCTAAACACTTCAAAACTAGTGTCATCATTCATGTGCAATCATTTCTCTTTTTCTTAACCCCTTAACTTCATCCCCCCATTTCTGAAAATTCACGAGAGAGTGCAGTATCCAAACTTAAATTATTATAATTCATGAACGCTTTTGAATACAGACTTAAGGTTGGTCTCTTTTTAAAGAAGACAATTAGCATCATTTAATAAAATTAAAGTATTAAAAAATTATAGAAGTTTACATTTACTGTAAAGAAAATGTATTATATTATTTTTATTATTATTTTAAAAAAAATTGTTAAAAATCCAAAATTGCTATAAAATTAAAGCCATATGTCTATATAAGTTGTGTTCCAAATTTGAAGTTGATATAAAAAATATTAATTAATAATTAATTATTATAATTGTATAAAAATATAAAATTTTGTTTAGGCGTTATACCACAAACAGCCACCAGGTGCCGTTGTTTTTATGCATTTCTGTCACAAATCTATCAATTTCTCTCTCAATATTACATCTATAACAAAATAACTACCAAATATGGAATCTTGAGACTCAGACCTTTCCAACGATATGTATTTTGTCAAGATTATAAAAAGTTTTGATTCTAAAAGATAAGGTAATATGACACCGCCGCTAAGGGGGAGGAGACTGATAAAACATTTTGAAGTATAATTTCTATGATAACACAATGTCTGATTTCAAAATGGATGAATTTTGAGATTTTAAGCTTTCAAATGGTATATAACTTATGATGATTACTAAAACATGTGATAAAGGCAAGGAAATAATGACGTGTTGTGACAAAGCTCATAACTTTTATGATGTAGATTTATCAGACTCTTGCTGCACTCTTGTCATAAATTAATATATTACTGTCACTACATCATTTGTAACAACAAGAAATGGTAACATATCTATTTAGGAGTCTTAGACCTTTCCAATGATATGATGACATTAGGATTTAATTGTAATATAGTGCAGTAAACCGTATACGGGACGGGGACAGAAGGAGTTGTCATGTATGGATGATGAAACACATTTGATAATATAGCTGTTATGACCAAAGATCAGTTGAAATCATGCTCTCCTGCCTTGAATTATCAGATCACAAAAAATCCTAAGAACTTTAGATGAAACGAATCTCATGTATGTTCATGCTCAGAACAAAACATGTGTTATTAATCAAATATTTACGTGTTTGTTTGTGTATGCATGTGGCATGAGGAGTCCAGGGCATGCATGAACTGATCAAATATAGCTTGAATGCAATCTCACTTTGAAAGTATCTGCCACATGCATACATGTAAGAAAAACTATATATATATATGCATGTTTTGATCTGAGTATGAGATTGACTGTATTCCATCTGAACAATTTGAAGGATGTTTTTGTTTTCTATATAACTGTTTTCTGAGGTATGAGGCTGTTTGTGCTTTAATAACTGATCTGTAGCTATTACAACAAAATCAGCAGTTGTTTCTATTTATTTCTTCTAATAATAATATCTTAGATGCTGCATTCTGTGTTTGAACTCATCAGTAAATACTGTATGTTACAGTTTCAGTGGTTGCATAAAGAAGCTTCAACATCTGAAGAACCTTTCTGTTTCACAACAGCTTCTTTGTGGTGAAAGAAGGTTCTTCAGGTTATAAAAAGGTAAGAAAGAGATGCTCTTTGACTGAATGGTTCTGTGTGGAACCACAAATGTTCTTCTATGGCATCGCTTGAAGAACGTTTGAAGCATCTTTATTTTTAAGAGTGAACCATAACCACAGCAGTTCTGATAACATCAGTCTGAAGTCATCCGGTATTATTTACAAAAACTGATTCTTATGGATTCAAAACAACAATCGTATTCAGTCATAAAATATATAACAGATACTGTAAATAAAATAAGCACAGTTTAACAAAAATGATTTCATTTTAACATTAACACATCTAAATTCATTTTTATTATGCAAAAAAAAAAAAATACAATCATGAAGACAACATAGCAAGAGAGTTACTATATACATGAAATCTTAATATTAGGTGATTTTTTATTGATTTATGTATTTATGTTTTACACTATAGAGGGCTCTCACTGGCAAGTTTTTAAACTCCTTAAAATATCCCAAGAATTCCTCAAATATACATCAATATCTTCCTTGGGAATAAAAAAATAATGTTTTCTTTTAAAATTTACATTTATGAATGTAGAATTTTCCAAGAAATAGTAATAAATAATTATAAATGTTTCAAAGAGTCACCAAAGAGCACAATTTTGACTAATACAAAAGCTTGGGAATATATATATATATATATATATATATATATTTTAATAAAATTTGAAAAATCAATCCAAAATACTTTGCAATAAACAACCCCAAAATAAGTTAAATAATAGTTTCTTCAAAACGATGACAAAAGTAGCAAGTTAATAATTTACTATGTAACAATATGAATTATTTTAAAGAGATTTAAATAACTGTATTGATTAGAAGTCATAACTCTTTCCATTCTATGTCTCTGAAAACTTACACAGAGTATTGTAAAAGTAGACTCGCTCGTTATTTTTAAACTACTAAAAAGACATTATTGATCAATAAATTAGAGTTGTCAATAATAGAGCATGAAAAGATCATAAAGAGCTCTTCCAGAAATAAATCATATTATATATAAAAGTATTGATAGACAGCTCTATCAATCATCCAAACGTTGCCTCACTAATGTTTTAATTTTTAAATAATATATATATATATTTATGCTTTATTGATTCAGTGCCACAAGAACAAGAGGTATTACATATTCACATAATCAAATTAACATTAGCTGCCAGAGAGAGAGAGAAAAAATAGAGGAAATAAATAAATTATTTCAGTGCTTTCAGAGCATTACATGTTTTCAAGAGATTTACATATACTTTAAAGTCATTTATAAAATGTGCATAATTTGGTTTACATCGAGCACTTCTTCTTCTGTATATGTCATTTTCCTAACACAATATACAAATGTATAATATGTTGTTCTTTACAATTCAAATTTTAATTTTCTGTATAAAAGAGTACATCAAATATACACATTTCTATCATAAACTCCATTTTTCTGTTAATATAGAATTCCAAATCCTTCCAAAATAATCTCGAGTAAATACAATGAAAAAAAGACCTTTTTCTTGACCACAAAATATTAGTTATATTAAACTTAAATCTTTCCAAGACATGCTTAGCAGGATCAATTCTATGAAGTATTTTGTAAGACACTTTTTAATTTTGTTTTATTTGTCAGTTTCCATGCTTTAACCCAAGAGATATTACCAAATAAACAAGACCAAAACAATCTTGCTGCCGGTAAGGACACAGAACAAAGAGCATTCCTTATAATCACACTGTTGTTTTAAAACAATGAAAAGGTTTCCACAAAGATTAACCTGATTTCTTCTGAGTTACAGTTTTTAAAGTAACATCACACTCTTTGGAATCGCGTCAGAAACAATAGCAAATTCTCTTGGTTTAACTGGTAATGGGAATTTCTGAAGAAATTCAGTATACGACAACAAGTACCCATGGGAATGAACTAAAAGAATACCTTCCTTGAACCAAGTATGATAGAATAAAGACTTGTTTTTAAATAATATGTCCTTGTTATTCCATATGAAATGGTTGTGGGGTGAAAAATGTTGCTTATACAGTAATTTCCATGCTAACAGGGCTTGTCTGTGAAAACCGGCCAATTTAACAGGAATTTTGTCAACAGAAAAATTACATTTCAACAAAAAGTCTATGCCTCCAAGAGTATTAAATATATAATTAGGAAATGCATTCCAAGGACTTTCTCTATTCTTCATCAAGTGTCATTGAGAGTATTATAATCTAAGACCTCCAGTCCCCCTTGATCTTTAGGATTACAAATGACCTCCTTTTTTAAATAATGTGTTTTTTTCCTCCAAATAAAGTTATAAAGAATCTGATCTAGATCTTTAATAGTCTCGGGAGGCATCTCTAATGATAATGACGTATACACAGATCTAGATATACCTTCCGCCTTTGATAACAACACCCTCCCAAATATTGAGATGTCCCTCATTAACCACAAATTACATTTAGTTTTAGTTTTCTCAATAATTGGTTCAAAATTTAACTTTTTAATTTTTACAAATTATTACACCTAAATATGTTAATTTATGTTGAACTGTTTAAATTGTACACCTAAAGCTGTGATACCATTAAATTGATTTCTTTTTATATGCGATGCTAAAACCTGAGACTAACAAACATAAAACAGGAGAGAGAAGGCATCCTTGCCTAATGCCACGATGAATATCAAATCTTTGTGAGGTACCATGAGCAAGTTTGACAGAACTATTACACCCACTATACAATGTTTTAACTGCTTTCAAAACCAAACAATTTAATAACTTTGAAAATAAAATCATGAATCACCGTATCAAACGCTTTATAGAAATCAATAAATAAAATAAAACTATCATCCTCAATAAGGTGATTATAATCAATCATATATATATATATTTAAATATTTTTTTTTTTTTTTTTTTTTTTTTAATTTTTTTTTTAAATTTTTTTTTTTTTTTATTAATGCTGAAATCAAGAACATACAAAACATAACAAAATACACAATATCCACATAACACCTTAACAGACAACAACAAAATAAACCAGTAAAAACAAAAAACAAAACAAAAAAAAAACACTTAAAAAAATAAATAAAGGAAAAAATAATAATTTAAAAAAAAAAAAAAATATTAATAATAACAACAAATGTAATAAAGGGCCATTGTTTCACATAAGATTTCCTACACGAGAACTTTAAGTGCAGAGCAAATTCTGACAGTCTTCATAGCTTTCTTATTATTAGATACTGAAATCAGATTAATATAATTCTCCATGTCTCTTAAAAAGACCACAAAGACAGGTTTACAATTTGAGAATTTGCATTTATGGATATAAAATTTGCTTAAAAAAAGAATTAAATTTATAATAAAACAAATATTTTCTTTTGTGATATTTAAATAATTCTAAAGATCAGCAGGCGGTTGTGCGTGACGTCATCGCGCTGCGCGTGTCGTCACGCTGGTAACGCCCCCTCGCGTTCAGTGTCGGGGATAAAGTTGGCTCGCGGTCCTCCGGTGATGATGATCGCGAGTGTGATGTTTTACGCGCTGTATCCGCTCTCGAGACTCCTCCGCAGAGCTTCAGGTAAGAAGCTGACGGTGTTGCAGCACGAGCGCAGCAGCTGTCAATCTCTCGTTACTCTGCTGAAGCGTTCTGCAGGCCTCTCTATCATTCATGCTTTCAGGCGACTGCTCTTATATCTTATCCCCCTCTGGTGCAGTGATGATGATGGGAACACCACGGTACTTTGCTGTAGGGGCAGACCGGGGCTAGTTGTCACACTTTATTTTCGAACTTTTCTTTATTGACAGAAACCATGTTGTCCTCTTGACAACAACAACAACTAATGAAATAATTGCACTGGTATTGTTAAAAAACAACAATAAAACTGCTTTATTTAACATTTAACATATAGTGATTTTACACTATATAATGTGAACCTGTCTTTTAACACCATATTAAGCTACATAGGCTCTCCGGCAAAATTTAAGTGCTAAAAAAATTTTTCTTCTTGCAGTTATTATGTGTATGTTTTGTCATAAATGCCTATAAATAAAATATTCAAAGAAAAAAAAAAGTGAATAAATCAAAGAAACAGCAAAAGTGTTAAAGAAAACATGCAAATTTATCAAATCATTGTTCTGGCCAAAGAAATTGTATTCAATAAATTGTGAAATAATTGAAAAACATAAAACATAAATTTGAGTTTTTAGATAAAATCTGCCTTCATTATACAGTTATAAAAAATATTTACATCAGACTGGTTTTCTCAGATATGTGTTATTCTGAATGTATCTGATATTCAGAACACTGCAGATTGAGAGTGTGATATTACTGTTACACGACTGTTCACTAAAACATGAAGTTAATATTCAGTAACTTGCCTTTTAGACACAATATCGGTAGTTACTTTCTCTCTTGTTTTCTGTGTTTTTGCTCTGCCAGTGGAACACATTTCAAATCCACTGCAGAAGTAACTACTGCTGCATCTCCAATAAACATAGCATGAATCAGATATTTGAAGAGTCACTTGAATTAATTATTTTTAAAAACACTTTATATGTGACCCTGGAGCACAAAAGCAGTCATAAGTAACACAGGTATATTTGTAGCAATAGACAACAATACATTGTATGAGTCAAAATTATACATTTTTCTTTTATGACAAAAATCATTAGGATATTAAGATCATGTTCCATGAAGATATTTAGTAAATTTCCTACCGTAAATATATCAAAACTTAATGTTTGATTAGTAATATGCATTGCTAAGAACTTCATTTGAACAACTTTAAAGATGATTTTCTCAATATTTAGATTTTTTTGCACCCTCAGATTCCAGATTTACAAATATTGTCCTATCATAACAAACCATACATCAATGGAAAGCTATTTATTCAGCTTTCAGATGATGCATAAATCTCAATTTTAAAAAAATGACCCTTATGACTGGTTTTGTGGTCCAGGGTCACATATGTGTTTGTAGTTCTGCTGCAGAAAGAAATGTAAAATCTCACCGCTAACACACAGACTGAGAGTCTCTCTGAAACAAACCCAAACACATGCGGAATAACTCTAGTATGACATTAAAAGCCTTAATAGTGGAACTTTAGTTTGGAAGACAGAATTCATAATTTCAGGCTGCATGATTTAGTTAAACACTGAAATCACAACATGACTCACATCACAAAGGCTGTGGTTTAGTTAAATGAGTATATCCGCTGTTTCAGAATGAAGCGCAGAACTCGTTCAGACTGTCAGCCCAAATCCGATTTGTGCAAATCCGTTTCGAGCTACATTTGTATGTGGTTTGGAATCCTATTCAAATCGCATTTCTGGAAATCCTATTTAGTCTGGACGGTCAGATCAGATTTAGCGTAGTTTTTCACGTCCTCACGCCAAGTAAAACGTAAACACATCAGACGTTTTTGCAGAAAACATGCTGAACATCTTTGCAGAAACAAGCTTGTGTCGTTGCGAAGTGCAAGTCAAGCAGGAAAAAACAATATACCGCTAGTACACGCACCTTTTTGTGTTTTGAAAGTAGCGGAGACAACAAAAAAAAGGAAAAAAAGCAAAGTAGCGGAGACAGCAGCACGGAATAAAGCCACACATTCAAGCTTCCTGCATTTCTGCCGCTGCCTCACAAGACGAAACATAACACTACAGCGCAACCGCGACGGTAAGACAACAACTGTATTGCAAACTGTATTGCTGTTACTGTTGTTTTTAGCGTTGGCATAACAACGCAACGGCATTACCATAGAAACCAATGCACATTCAGTAAAAACTAAAAAGCACTTATGGACACACAGATCGGATATGAACAGTTGCGATATGCTGTGTGGACAGTCAGTTATTAAAATCAGATTCCATCCGGATATGCACAAAATCAGATTTGGGCTGACAGTCTGAACGAAGCTTTATTCACAAGCAGCTCATGATCCAGCGGTGTTTGCAAAGTCTCAGAATGACTCGATTTGCAGTAAATGCTGCTCCACACAAACATCTGCATCTGCTGTGAGTTTGAGTCGCTTTAACACGCATCTGAGAACAAGACACGAGGCAACGGTCTACACAAACTATGACCAGCGCTTATCAAAAAAAGAGAGGTTTCAGGGCTCCCTGCGGTTTACTGTCAAAATAAATGATTGTTTAACATTTGAAAATGAAGACATTTTAACAGCCATAAAGTATTGTAATTGTACAGTTAATGTAAAAAAATGTCATTACTTTACTTAAATCCTTTTTTTTTTTTTTTACTGTGAAATATTGCAATATTAATTTTTTTGGTTTGTTTTTTTTAGTAATTTTTATATTAATAATAATAATAATAAAAATGCTATTGTTATTTTATAGTAGGGCTGCACGATTATGACAAAAATCATAATTGTCGATTATTCCCTTAAAATTTTAATTGCGATTATTAATTACGATTATCAAAATTTACACTGAATGATGTTTATACCATTGTTTGAAGCAACTGCATACCATATTTTTACATGAACATAAACTCTAGAAAAACCTTTCTATAATATTAAGCCTCAAATGTGAATTATACATCAGATTGGTTTATTCTTTAAATAAAGAAAAGCGAAACTGTGAATGGTATTATAATGTTATACTAAAACTAAAACAATGGAAAAACCCTTAAGATAACCTGTAGAAAGAAAAAAAACACATCTTAAAGGGATAGTTCACCCAAAAATGAAAATTCTGTCATCATTTACTCATCCTCAAGTAGATCCAAACCTGTATGAATGTCTTTGTTCTGCTGAACATAAAGGAAGATATTTTGAAGAAAGTTTGTAATCAGGCTGTTTTGGGGCACCATTGACTTCCATAGTAGGAAAAAAAATACTATGGAAGTCAATGGTGCCCCAGAACTGCTCTGTTTCCCTCATTCTTCAGAATATCTTCCTTTGTGTTCAGCAGAACAAACACATTCATACAGGTTTGGATCTACATGAGGGTGAGTAAATGATGACAGAATTTTCATTTTTGGGTGAACTGTCCCTTTAAGCACGCAGGATAACATAAGAGGACTTTGAACGATTACATAACTGTGGCATCTGTAATTGTAATTGCGATTAGAAAATCGATTAATTGTGCAGCCCTATTTTATAGCCATATTGATTGATATATAATAACAACATTTTGGTCAAATTCTGCTGCCCTACAAATTAACACAGCGAACCTGAATTGTTTTTAATTGGAAAAATTGCAATTTATGTTTTGAAGTGTTTGAAACCAACCTACAAACCACCACTAGAGGAAATAAGCATTTGTTCGATATGACTTTATTCGAAACCTTTGATTATGACAACTTCCCCATGTGACAACTAGCCCCTGACAGCCCATGTGACATGCTCCTGTATTTCGGTTGAGCAGCTCACATGTGATCTCATCACATTTCAGAAACAGGGATATCGCATGCATTCATATGGATCTCGTTTGGGATCGTGTCAGAAGTGCAGTGCGGATGGAATCGACTTTTTTAAACATGCCCTTGGTACTTATTTTGTTTGTGGTACCTGTAGCTTCAGAAAATGTTTATTTTTCCCAAATAGATCCGTCACTTTTATATCTTCTCTCTCTCTCTCCACAGAACTGTGGTGCAAGGTGCCGCTTGTGTACATTAATGGCAAAGAGGTTTGGGATGGTGGCGGTGCTCTTTCTGGACAGCAGCAGACAGGCCTGTTACTGCAGTGGAACAGTGCTGGAAACACCACCGCTGCTCCCGATCCAGACCACACGGACACTGAGAGTCCTCACGGAGCGCTGGTAGATCTACCGGACATCTGCGAGCTGAAAAACAGACCAGAAGAGTTTCACAAGGCGGAAATGCATGAAGACGTGCTCGAATCACTGCATTACGTCAATCAGATGGAAGCTCCTGCAGCATCTGTGTGTGATGGAGACGTTGGTGTGAGAGTGTGTCTTTGGTCAGAGAGTGACATGAACCTCTCAGAATCAGCGTTTCGGTGTTTAGAAGAAACAAATGATGGAGATCCTGTGATGAATGAGTCTGCGTTTCCCAATATTGAACACTCAGATATTAATAACATGCTCTCTGCATTCAACCAGCTTGATGCAGATGCAGAAACAGGTGTCTATGATGAGCGTGAGGTGGATAGACTCACTCATCCCAGCGCTGACATCTTCCCGGGGTTTGATTCTGACGCTGGGAATGAAGCCCTTGGCAGCCCAGTGTTTGATTTGGCGGCTTTGCTTGCAGACTCTCAGCAGGTTAATGCACCAGCGGAGCCCATCGGCTGGCATTTTCCCGTAGGCCTTGGGCTGTCACAGATGTGTTATTGCCCTTATGTGCAGTTTCCAGACGTCAGCTACTATCCTGCGCTTCAGGACAATGACAGCATTGAAGGTGGGAATCCCAGATTTACTCTGCAAAAACACCAGACCTTTTAATGGTTTATGCTTCAATTACTGAAATTAATTTCAGTAATGTTAATGTTAATGCAACAGCGTTTTTCAGTGGTCAATTTTTAGATTTTGGTCTATTTTACTTCATATCTTTTTTTCAGACTAGTGAAAAGACAACCAAAATACACATCTAAGTGTTTATTTTATTGCAGTTTATCTATTTGTGTTTGTAGATGTCAATTCCAATTGATGTCTTTAAAGGCGTTTCATTTTTTACTTCATTTCTGCAGCACTTACATACACCAAACTCTACAGTTTTTTCCTCGCTACAGTACATTCTGAAGGGTTTTATAGAGGGGTTTGTTCATATATCATTCACAGTGATTTATGTGACATTTTATTCCTAAAGCCTTGGTGATTTATTTTTTTTTTTCTGCCTGTTGACAGTACATTCTGGTTTATGGTAAAAAGAGAAATCCAGAATTGCCTCCGTAAAAACCTTGAACTTTATTTATGTCAACAAAATCAAACTTTATCCAATGCTTAGATTTCTGTCATGGAAATGTATGCAAATTAGTGTATATAGATAATGCCTCATTTGCACATGTAAAGATAACATTTCAGAAAATGTTATATTATTATGGCCCGGTTTCACAGACGGAGCTTAGCTTAAGCCAGGACTAGGCCTTAGTTAAAATAAGACATTTAAGCAGCTTTTATAAAAATGCCTTAGAAGAAAATGTTACAAGTGTACATCTTGAGACAGAACAATGTGACTGACATGTTTTAAGATATGTCAGAGCAAGATTTTTTTTTAGTTGAGACAGCTCAAACATGCATTTTAGTCTAGGACTAGCCTTAAGTCTGTGAAACCAGGGGTATAAGTAATATAAAGTAATATAAAATAAAGTTCCAAATGTAGGTTCGGGAGGAGCCTAAACATTCAGTTCTGTTAACCGTCATCCCAGCAACAATTCTTCCAGCATTTGGCCCAGTCCTATTCCGTGAAACATGTCCCACCCTCATGAACTCCAAATATTTATCTCCGACAGGAATTTTCCTGTTCCACAGAATATTCTGCCATCGCCGAGTCGACCCCAGATTCTCCTAACTCCAATTCCCATATCTGTCAGACCAGCAAGGATTGAGGTCATCCCTCTCGGCATCCTCCTGCAAATTCGCTGGATAAAATAACAACATAGCTGGTCTCATGCTATCACAAACTTTATAAGTCCCACTTCTGATTATGAGCTCGACAACTTCAAGCGATCGACTCGCATTGCTTTCATATGCAGCTTTTAACTAACGTTACCACATTCCTATTCACGATCACTCTGATAGCACTTGAAGACAGCATCAGTGAAAACACACAGAGACAATGATAGCTTTAGCAATAAGCCTTACAGAGTGCCAAGAAGCTCTTTCAGAAAGGCAATTTGGATAACAAACGCGTGATACTTACTTTGTCTGGAGCTGACGTTCGCGCACGAAGCGTTGGTATTGATTCCTAAACATTTAGGGGACGTTACCGATTATTTCCGATATTTCCTTCGAAAATGAATCAAATGAATCAAAAAGCACCTACCTTGGTCCGGAGGCCCGATGGTGTCTGACCCTAAAGAAAATTTCATCCCTCCCTCTGTCGCCCTCTCCACCTTTTCCTGGGTCAGACCCAGGGCTTGTCCCTTACACTTTGTAGTCCATAGAGCATAAACAGTTGCCAAACACAGTTAATGCATTACCTCTGGGTCAGGACTAACCTTGTGCAGATCTCTCAATGCTTTGGCCAGCTAGACCTGCAGGATGGACCATCGCATGCAGGCCTGGTCAGCAGAAGTAAATGGGAGCCTCGAACAATTCCTCCACTCGCCATCTTTCATTGGCCTATTCTAAGTACATCAGAGGTGTTTGGTGCTGACATGGCATTAAATAAAGATATACTACTACTACTCAGTGGTGTTTGGGGCTCCCAAGAGTGACCCCTAGTGTCTGGCAACAATTATTGTAACAAATAATGTAATATCAATGTAAACTGTTGTAATATTTCATAATATTAATGTTTTTACTTATTTAAAGATTAGATGTGTCCAAATGTTTGACTGCTAGTGTAACTTACACATACAGTATATTATGCTATGTAGTTGTTTTGACTACCCAGTCTTCCATTAAAATCATACTTTTTTCTATGTCGAAGTGATGTGGCGGTTGTGGGAGGATCTTAGTGAAACCCACACCGGTGTCTGTGGGGACACAGCAGCTGGGTTTGACTTCAGCATCATGTCTTACAACATCCTGGCTCAGGATCTGCTAGAAGCGAATCCACAGCTGTACACACACTGTCCAGAGGAAGTGTTAGTGTGGGACCAGCGACTCCAGACCATCCTGAAGGAGCTCCAGATCTGGGAACCTGACGTAAGGCGACACAAAACCCAAAACCTATAACTGCTGTTGGTTTTAAGCAATATCATTATTTCCTCTCTTGTACAGATTATTTGTCTTCAGGAAGTTCAAGAAGATCACTTCCTAGAGCAGATCTATCCTGTCCTGACTGACATGGGTGAGGAACCTAACATAAACAGCTGCCTGAATTATGAATGAATGAATGAAGCATTTATATAGCGCTTTATTGTGTATTGCCATACACCCAAAGCGCTTTACAATCATATAGGGGGTCTCTCCTCAACCACCACCAGTGTGCAGCATCCACTTGGATGATGCGACGGCAGCCACAGGACAACGGCGCCAGTGCGCTCACCACACACCAGCTACAGGTGGAGAGGAGAGAGAGTCATAGACCCAATCAAGTGGATGGGGATTATTAGGAGGCCATGATTGACAAGGGCCAGTGGAGGGAATTTGGCCAGGACACCGGGGTTACACCCCTACTCTTCACGATGAGTGTCATGGGATTTTTAATGACCACAGAGAGTCAGGACCTCGGTTTAACGTCTCATCTGAAAGACGGTGCTCTTTTGACAGTATAGTGTCCCCGTCACTATACTGGGGCTTTAGGACCCACATGTGATGAAACTTGCTGCTGATGTAAATATGAGTGCACCTGCAAACCCTCGTGTCATGAACAGCAAAACACAAAGAGATGTTCAGCAGAACGTTCATGCTGTTATTTTCCATACAGGGAAAGCAGATGGGGATTTATTCCTTAGGAATCATAACAGTCCATTCGAATGGTGCACGTCTTCTGATGTCATACAATCATTATGTATGAAGAACAGGCCCAAATGTAAGCTGTACAGTGGAGAAGATAATGACACAATTAATGCATAATGAAATAAATGCTCTGATGTGTAGATAAAGACAAGACAAGTCAAGCTGGATGATAATATAGCTCACATTTTGTGATGATAGAAGCAGTCAAGCAGTTGAGATTTGATATAGTATATCACTTTACGTGAGTGTACTGTATGTATGCAAGATAAAGTTGGATATGCTTATAGTATTTCTATAGTTTATTTAGTGTCCTGTATTACGAAACTAATAATAAATTTCACTCCGTGCTTCCAAATGCAGTATTAAATGGGTCCAGCAGTTCAGACATCAACTTAATTTTGTATTTGAAGAGCCTGTTTGCCAGAACGTTGTCATTTACAATTGGGCTGTGTCATTTGTATAATAATCTATCGAATCTAAATGCAAATTTTAACATGCATGACTGTAAATGAGATTTGAGAGCTTTGTTTGTTGGTTGAAATCAGTCAGACTGGTAGTAAGTTGTGAATTTGCAGGTGTGTTCAGATGTTTCTTTGTTAATTAACAATTTAACTTTTTTTACCCAGGTTACACCTGCATCTACAAACGCCGCACTGGGACCAAAACGGACGGCTGTGCAGTGTGTTATCACAGTGACCGCTTTACCCAGCTTTCCATCAATCTGCTGGAGTTTCGCCAATCGGACTGTGAGCTTCTGGATCGTGACAATGTAGGCATTGTGCTGCTCCTCCAGCCGACAGCAGGGCAGAATGAAGCGTTTAGCCCCATATGTGTGGCCAACACGCATCTGCTGTTCAACCCCAGGAGAGGAGACGTGAAGCTCGCCCAGCTGGCCATCGTGTTTGCTGAAATTGACATCATGATCAAGAAATGCAGGAGTGAAGGAAGACGCTGTGAGGTGGTTTTATGTGGGGACTTTAACGCTTTACCCAACAGCCCTCTGTGGAATTTCATCTCCACCGGACAGCTTTACTACCACGGGTTACCTGCTTGGATGGTGAGTGACCCGACAGTCACAACATTATTTATCAGTCTGAAGAAACAATATTCTGAAAGTCAGACATTTAACTCATCAATATTAAACATTAAATGTATCATTGTTAGCTGTAATACCCTGTAAATTGATTTAAAATGGAGACTGAATAGGAAAGTTGGACAAGTCTAGTCAAATATATTTGTGTTGCGCTTTTCACAATAATCTTTTCACATCGGTTGGTTTTGTTCTGATAAGAATTTAAATATTAGTCAGTTTTGTTCTAGTAAGAGATTTAACTATTGGTTTTGTTCTAGTAAGAAATTTAAATATTGGCTGTTTTGCTCTATTAAAAGATTTAAATATCGGTTGTTTTGCTCTATTAAAAGATTTAAATATCAGTTGTTTTGTTTTATTAAGAGATTTAAATATTGGTTAATTTGCTCTGTTAAGAGATTTAAATATCGGTTGTTTTGTTCTATTATGAGATTTAAATATTGGTCAGTTTTGCTCTATTAACAGATTTAAATATTGGTCAGTTTTGCTCTATTAACAGATTTAAATATTGGTCAGTTTTGCTCTATTAACAGATTTAAATATTGGTCTGTTTTGCTCTATTAAGAGATTTAAATATTGGTCTGTTTTGCTCTATTAAGAGATTTAAATATTGGTCTGTTTTGCTCTAAGAGATTTAAATATTGGTCTGTTTTGCTCTATTAAGAGATTTAAATATCGGTTGTTTTGTTCTATTATGAGATTTAAATATTGGTTTTATTATATTAAGAGATTTAAATATTGGTTGTTTTGTTCTATTATGAGATTTAAATATTGGTTTTATTATATTAAGAGATTTAAATATTGGTTTTATTATATTAAGAGATTTAAATATCGGTTGTTTCATTCTAGTAAGAGATTTAAATATCGGTTTTATTATATTAAGAGATTTAAATATTGGTTGTTTTGTTCTATTATGAGATTTAAATATTGGTTTTATTATATTAAGAGATTTAAATATTGGTTTTATTATATTAAGAGATTTAAATATCGGTTGTTTCATTCTAGTAAGAGATTTAAATATCGGTTGTTTCATTCTATTAAGAGATTTAAATATTGGTCTGTTTTGCTCTATTAAGAGATTTAAATATTGGTCTGTTTTGCTCTATTAAGAGATTTAAATATCGGTTGTTTTGTTCTATTATGAGATTTAAATATTGGTTGTTTTGTTCTAGTAAGAGATTTAAATATTGGTCTGTTTTGCTCTAGTAAGAGATTTAAATATCGGTTGTTTTGTTCTAGTAAGAGATTTAAATATTGGTTGTTTTGTTCTAGTAAGAGATTTAAATATTGGTTGTTTTGTTCTAGTAAGAGATTTAAATATTGGTTGTTTTGTTCTAGTAAGAGATTTAAATATTGGTCTGTTTTGCTCTAGTAAGAGATTTAAATATCGGTTGTTTTGCTCTATTAAGAGATTTAAATATTGGTCTGTTTTGCTCTATTAAGAGATTTAAATATTGGTCTGTTTTGCTCTATTAAGAGATTTAAATATTGGTCTGTTTTGTTCTAGTAAGAGATTTAAATATTGGTCTGTTTTGCTCTATTAAGAGATTTAAATATTGGTCTGTTTTGCTATATTAAGAGATTTAAATATTGGTCAGTTTTGTTCTAGTAAGAGATTTAAATATCGGTTGTTTTGCTCTATTAAGAGATTTAAATATCGGTTGTTTTGTTCTATTAAGAGATTTAAATATCGGTTGTTTTGTTCTATTAAGAGATTTAAATATTGGTTTTATTATATTAAGAGATTTAAATATTGGTTGTTTCGTTCTAGTAAGAGATTTAAATATCGGTTGTGGGGACTCACGATATATCAAAATGATTGAAATATGTCAAATATACAGGTGCATCTCAAAAAATTTGAATATCGTGAAAAAGTTCTTTTTTTTTGTAACTTATTTCAAAAAGTGAAACTTTCATATATTCTAGATTCATTACAAGTAAAGTAAAACATTTCAAAAGTTTTTTTGTTTTAATTCTGATGATTAGAGCTTACAGCTCATGACAGTCTAAAATCCAGTATCTCAAATATTAGAATACTTACATTTGAGCTTCATTAAATGACCATCCTTACAGTATAAATTCTGGGTATCTCTTGTTCTTTGAAACCACAATAATGGAGAAGACTGCTGACTTGGCAATGTTCCAGAAGACAGTCATTGACACCCTCCACAAAGAGGGTAAGTCACAGGAGGTCATTACTGAAAGGGGTGGCTGTTCAAGGAGTGCTGTATCAAAGCATATTAAATGCGAAGTTGACCGAAAGGAAGTAATTGGGTAGGAAAAGGTGAACAAGCAACAGGGATGACCGCAAGCTTGAGAATACTGTCAAGCAAAGCTGATTCAAACACTTGGGAGAGCTTCACAAGGAGTGGACTGAAGCTGGAGTCAGTGCATCAAGAGTCACCACGCTCAGGCGTCTTCAGGAAAAGGGCTACCAAGCCACTTCTGAACCAGAGACAACGTCAGAAGCGTCTTACCTGGGCTAAGGAGAAGATAAAAGTGAAATTTGCATTTTATTTGGAAATCAAGGTCTGGAGGAAGACTGGAGAGGCACAGAATCCAAGCTGCTTGAAGTCCAGTGTGAAGTTTCCAAAGTCAGTGATGATTTGGGGTAGGGCCGGACCAGAATATTCGATTATTCGAATATCCGTTCGGTGGGTTGGCATTAGATTTTCAATTTTGAGATTCAAATATTTTTTTAACACCTGGCATCCCCCGCGAAACGGTTCTTATTCACGCTTGAATATGAATCGCCCATGAGTGAACGTCATGATTCAGTTCATCTGGAAGAGAAGACAAAAATGCCGAAGACCTCAGCTGTGTGGGAGCACTTTAAATTGAGTGAGGACAAGACAAATGCAGTGTGCCAAATATGCGATTTGAAACGGGCCTACCACAACAGCACATCAAGTTTGAAAAATCACCTGAGTTCTGTAAGTAGTACCCCTATAGTATATTGTTGGTGTAAAAAAATGAGCTGCTTTTATCCGCCATGTTAATCAGTAATTTACACATGATAAAAAATTTGCATTTAATTTGCTTGGAAAATACTTGCGAATACGGCAGTCATAAAAAAACGTACAGTAGCCCAGCCTAATAATAATTTGTCTATAGATACATCCCCAGGTATCGCAGATCCCCATCAACATCAACATGCTCAAACTTTTGTATCACTAGTGCAGTGTCCGTTCTCGGAGCATATAAGCCCTGCCTGCGTGAGGCACGCCGCTTCCGGCTCACTTACCGAAGCTTCGAATATTCGGTATTGATTAAAGCTTCGAAGCTCAAAAAATGGTGTTCGGACCAGCCCTAATTTGGGGTGCCGTGATGTCTGCTGGTGTTGGTCCAAACTTTTTCACGATATTCAATTTTTTTTAGATGCACCTGTGTGTGTGTGTGTATGTACGTGTATATATATATATATATATATATATATATATATATATATATATATATATATATTATATATATATATATATATATAATTTTTTTTTTAAGTTTTTAAATATTTGGAAATATAATTTAAATTAATTTCCCACACTTAAAGCAATATCGTATCGCATATTGGATACCTTATTATTTAACAAGTTATTGCATATCGCATTTTTCTTCAATATCGCACAGCCCTAATCAATTGTTTTTTTTCTATGAAGAGATTTAAATATCGTCAGTTTTGTTCTAGTATGATATTTAAATATCGGTTGTTTTGTTGTATTAAGACTGAGATTAAAATATCGGCCAGTTTTGTGCTGTTAGGAGATTTAAATTACTCTGTTTTGTTCTACTAAGAGTTGGTTTTGTTCTGTTAAGAGATAGGGCCAAAAATATGTTAGTATTAGTATTCAACAACAAAAGTTAGCTGAAGTGTGTTTCGATCAGTCTATTTTACTATTATAACTATAAATTATTTCATGGTCATTTTATTTGATCATTAGTTGCATTTAGCATTTTTTTCCCACTGTTGTCTGTGAAGCATCAGGTGAGAATCACTGATAAATGACATCAGACAGTATGATGGCATACCGTACTGTGTGATGTAAACAGTAGAGATTCTGCTTTACTCTGCTGGTAGATAGACTTGCATGGCTGAGATCAGTAAATAAATATGAAGTATAGCACAACACAAAAGAAGACATTTAAAGATTCTTTCAGCTGTTTTTGTCTATATTATAAAGTCGACAGAAATTAATCAAATGTAGAGGTTCTTATTCTTTAAACAAAAACAGACATAACCGCATTTTTAAAAATGCAAGATATTAAATTTCCAGCAAAAATGACTCATTAACTGTTGTGTACTTCATATATATATGTGTGTGGTTTTCCCAGTCTTAGTGTTGTATTTGGATTGTGTTGTGATGAATGGATTGTGTCAGGTTTCAGGTCAGGTGGATTTGTCGTATAAAGTCCATCACACAAGGCTTTTCGCCCCGTTGTGGCCCAGCAGCCTCGGCATCACTGACGGCTGTCAGTACAGGTCTGACACGCAGACCGCGGCTTCAGGTCAGCGGCAGCTCAACATTTCACTAATCACTTTGGATTCACTGCATGCATGTTTAAAGGAACACTCCACTTTTTTTGGAAATAGGCTCATTTTACATCTCCCCTAGAGTTAAACGGTTGAGTTTTACCGTTTTTGAATCCATTCAGCCGATCTCCGTGTCTGGCGGTAGCACTTGATATTACGCAGCGCCTGAAAGTAGTCCCCAGCTAGGTAACTAGTTATGATATAGCTGGGGACTACTTTCAGGCGCTGTGTAACATCATCTGATGCACTCATGGTACGGCAGCAAAGATCCTTGATTATTACGCCGGAATGAGAGTATAGTTCCTAGCCATATCGGTCTAGAAAATTACAACTTTTCATTTTCCTTTTTTTTTTTTTTTTTTTTTTTTTCCGGCCTGTCAGTAACACAGATAACACATGACAGTACGTATGTGTAGCTATATTATCATCATTCACAGCCTTTTTTCTTTTTTTTTTTTTTTTTTTTTTTTTTTTTAATTAATTTAATTTTATATACCCTTTTATTTAACCACACTATGACAGACAAGCCCGGGGGACAGAGAAAACAAGAGAGAGAAAGAAAAAAGAGAGAAAAAAGAGAAAAAAAGACAAAAAAAAACAAAAAACAAAAATTGCAAAAAAAACAATTTGCTTCGATACCTGCTGACAAAAAGAGAAAACAACAGAAGACACAACATCATAGAGACTGCAGCAACAACCAACATCTGTATGAATCACAATAAATTCTAAATGTTAAATGTTATTGAGCAGCACACATAACTAATATTACAAAATAAGTTTTGAAGCAACAGCAGATCAAGACAACAGATCAAGACAAAGCGTGTTTGTGAGCACCTGTTTTTACACCAATGTGACTGCTTGAGTGTACACCTGTGTGTGTGAGCGCGCTTGTGTTCATAAGGTTCCTCCATGTAAATGTTTAATAGTGTGTGTGGGGCACAACAGTCCCATCCCGCAAGGCATGAAGCAGGCGCGGAAAAGACTCGGGCCCCATCCGGGGCCCCCCCAGGGGGCACGGAACCACCGCAGGGAACCACCCGCAGAGGAGAGGCGGCGACAGTCACATTGCAGACGCCCCAGGGTGCCGTGGCGGCAAGCCCGCAGGCTCCACCGGTAGCCGACCACACCAGGGCAGACCGGGCCCTGGGCCCGGAGATCCAAAGGCCCCCCACCCCCAATCGGGGCCCAGCAAGGCCAGCAGGGCCAGGCCCCGCCAAGCGACCGCCGAAAGCGGGCCGGCGCCCACCCGAGCATCCTGCCCCGGCGCGAGAAACCACCAACGCACCGGCGACATCCTCCACCGGCAGTGCATGGTGAGGTGGGGTCGGCTGAGATGATGAGTGAGGCGGAGTCTAATGCCCGACCTGACACATAGACGTAGACGAACAAGCACACATATACACAAGCATACGTTCCCACCCTCATGCACGCAAACGAATATTCACACCCTCGCCCCACATGTAGACACACAAAAATGGACAAGGTACCCACACTCACACTCCCCATATGCACTCTATACTCCTAGATCCAGGCACCACCACCCCAGAGGGAAGCCAGCGCCCGATCCCGGAGCTGAACCCCTTCGCTCCGGCGTGGGGACAGGAGGACCACCCCGGTCCCCGCAGCAGCAGAGAAAACCAACAGCCCAGACCCCGACGGGCGGCCAGCTCATCCTCACAGCCCCCAGCCCCAGACAGAGAACAGAGAGCAGGGTGTGAAAAAAAAAGACCCCAAGCCTCACCTCACCCGCTCAAATGTAGTGTTGGTGTGTGTTGTTCTAAGGTGCTTTAAAACAGTGGTGCTTTAAAACAGGGGAGGGGCACCCTCTGCAGGCTTGTGTCAGTTCGTCCCCTCCCTAGCGCCCTCAATGTCTATGTGCAACTTAAATTGAGAAGTGGGCACTGGCACCAGAGGGAAGGCTGAATGAACAGACCGCCCTCCGGATGCCATTCAGTGTGCCCACCCCCAAGGCCCTATATGTATGTGTCAGTTTTACCGTTTTTGAATCCAGTTTTACCGTTTTTGAATCCATTCAGCCGATCTCCTGGTCTGGCGGTAGCACTTGATATTACGCAGCGCCTGAAAGTAGTCCCCAGCTAGGTAACTAGTTATGATATAGCTGGGGACTACTTTCAGGCACTGCGTGATATCATTGCGCCTGCTGCACACATGGTACGGCAGCAAAGATCCTTGATTATTACGCCGGAATGAGAGAATAGTTCCTAGCCATATCGGTCTAGAAAATCACAACTTTTCATTTTCCGTCAGTCTTAGTACACGATGTAACTACAGAAGAGTCAAGCTTTAAATAGGAGAAATATCTGAAACTCTTTGGTCATTTTTGAGTGAGATGCTAACGGTCTAATCAGATTCAATGATCTATGCTAAGCTACGCTAAAAGTGCTACCGCCAGACCCAGAGATCGGCTGAATGGATTCAAAAACGGTAAAACTCATCTGTTTAACTCTTGGGGAGTTGTAAAATGAGCCTATTTCCAAAAAAAGTGGAGTGTTCCTTTAATGTTGCTCATATATCTGTATGTTTGCAGTAGACAATCGGCAGTACAGCGCTGAGTTTCTGTGTCAGCTGCGATACTGTCCGGCGGCGTGTGCGCGGCCCGCTGATCTGGAGCTCATACCAGGAGTCACTGACAAAACACCAGGTGATAGATGTACTCTCCTCAAGTCTGGTGCACCAGCTGTGCCTAAGCCTAGTTTTGATGTAAACAGTTTACACACTACTAACTATGTAAGCATTGGACCATTAACCTTAGGCAGGGGTCACCAAGTTCGGTCCTGGAGGGCCGGTGTCCCTGCAGAGTTTAGCTCCAACCCTAATCAAACACACCTGAAGCAGCTAATCAAGGTCTTACTAGGTATACTTCAAACTTCCAGGCAGGTGTGTTGAGGCAAGTTGGAGCTAAACTCTGCAGGACACCGGCCCTCCAGGATCAAGTTTGATGACCCCTGACCTTAGGTAAAACTTAGGCCCCGTCCACACAGAGACGTGTTTAGCTGTATACGCATAATTTTGTAACGTATAGGCGTTTCATCCAGACGGATCCGGCGTTTTGGGAGAGTGAACCCGATAATTTTTTTTAAACTGGGTCCCAGAGTGGATAAATCTGAAAACGTCGCCCTTGCGTTTTCGTGTGGACCCCGAATTCATCTGTGTATACCATGTTTTTCAAATAAATAATTCTTGTCACTTGATGGGTCACACAAGTGGCCAGTTGCATAAAATGCTTAGACTAGTCTTACAAGTTAGTCGTCTGATTTTTTTAAGTTTAAAAACTTTAAGTTGGTTATATAAAAATAAACTTGGCCTCATTTATCTACCTGGGCTGCATTTCTCAAAAGCATTGTAAGCCTAAGTACATCGTAGACCCATTGCCACCAATGGATCTACGATCAACTTAGGCTTACGATGAAACGCAGCCCTGAAGAGAATAAACTGAGATCGACTGTTTCAAAGCAACTTCTGCTTTTGTATTTGAAGGCTGATATTAGATCATTGAAGGTAAACGTCATATATGAGTATGCATTATTTCAACACAATGCTTACAACCTACTAGCTGCTTCTCAAGTTTTAAGAGAAAACGGTGCAATGAGTACTGAGTTAGTTACACATCGACTAGTGGGTTACTAAGCCTTTAGTGTGGGTTTTACTTAAGATCTCAAAGGGATAGTTTACCCAAAAATGAAAATTCTGTCATTAATTACTCACCCTCATGTCGTTCATAACCCGCAAGACCTTCATTCATCTTCGGAAAACACAAATTAAGATATTTTTGTTGAAATCCGAGAGCTCTCTGACACTCCATAGACAGCAACACAACTGAAATGTTCCCAGACCCAGAAATGTAGTAAGGACATCAGAAAAACAGTCCATGTGATGTCAGTAGGCGCGTTTCCATTACAGATTTGCGCAAAACTTTGGCGATATTTTATAAATGTCGATAAAAAAGTATTGCGAAATGACGGCGTTTCCATTAACAAATGTTATGCGACTAAAACGTAACCTTTTGCCTCTCGCGATAAGTCATGGCAATGGATTTTGGTGAGATTTGATGGATTTTTGATATATTTATTCAGAGGAGGCGTATGCGTGTATGTTTAGAGAAGCAGCACTGAGAGCCACTTCAGAAACATGCGTGGCGTGGCTGGAATAAACACAAGTATTGACTAAACTGGCTGCAGTTGCATCAGAGCCGCACCGCACCGCAGACGCGTGCAGTGTAAATTGTCTAAGCATTAACGGCAGGGAAAGCCCCTTATATTCGAGAGCGGGCACGTATGAAGTAATTCTTGGAGGTTATGGTACATTGACGAATGATTATATGACTTTTTACATACGCCATGTGACCTGTAAATGCGAAAAAAACATTTCCATTGCAGTTTTGCGAATTGCCTGAAAAACCACCTCATGCGAGCGTAAAAACTTTTTTGCGATATATGGGAGTTTTTGCGAAATTGACGCGTTTCCATTAGGCGTATTTTCAATTCGCAATTTTAATTTGCGCAATTTGAAGGGTAATGGAAACGCGCCTAGTGGTTCAACTGTAATTTTATGATGCTACAAGAATTTATGAAGCTCGATTTCATCGAAAATATCTTTATTTGTGTTCCGAAGATGAACAAAGGTTTGGAAAGACATGAGGGTGAGTAATTAATGACAGAATTTTTGGGAGAATTATCTCTTTAATATTGCAAACAGCTGGCGCGACCCATAACTTCTCACAGACTTCTGCATATGTCTGAGGTGTTTGCAGTCATGTGTGCTTCCTGAAATATACTCTGTTTTTTACAGATCCAGAAGACATGGAGATGTTTAGTTCAAGGTGAGTTAGCTGGTGTTCAGGTACAGAAGAGTCCATTGAAGAACTACACTAACCATAATCATCGTCCATCAAGCTGAGAACTGGCTTTTCTCTTAAAGCACAGTGAATGATGTGATGGAGTTGATTATGTACATATATCTAAAAAACTATAAAATATATAAAACATTTTTTTTTACATCTAATCAAAGTCTATAGTAAGTAGTTTTGTTCTGTACATCATTTTTGATTGTTATGCAGTGCATAGCGCCTCAGGGGAAGTAAATAGTCTTGTAGCTTTGCCTTTTATTATTTCAAATTAGGGTTGCAAAGAGTTGGAAAATTTCCAGTAAATTTCGGAAACTTTCCAGAAATTTTGGAAACTTACCGGGATTTTTGGAAAGTTTCCGGATTTTACCGGAAATTTTCCACCCCTTTGCAACCCTATTTCAAATAGGGATGTAACGATTACAGGTTTGACGATAAATCATGATAAAATTCCCCACGGATAGTATTACCATTTCATATTTTAATGATCATTATAACCGTATTCAATTACCGTGATTTGAAGAACTGAGGATAAATAAACACTGTCCAGCACAAAGCAGAGTTTTCAGTAACAGCAACAGAGTAGTTTAGTTTTGAGTGAAAACATAATGAGGTTTTAAAAGAGTGCTGAGGGAATTATACAAATGAATATATGAATGAATTAATTATATGAATGTACCTCTGAAGATTCTGACTGTCTTCAGAAACGATTCAATGGCATGTAAAACCTAATAAAGCAGTGTTTTAATCACAATGCTGCTTCGTCACGGAGGTTACGAGAAACAGCTCTAATAATAATAATAACCATTTATTAATCAATTATCATTTTGACTTAACCCTTTTCTTAATTTAAAGGCTGAAATGTGAGGTTTACCTTTTTATGAAACCTTTTCAAGCTTTATTTGAACATTACATTAAATATTTGAACATGTTATTAGATAAACTGTTGTCATTTAAATTCTGGACATCATTGGTAATGTTATTGTTTTAGTGATTATGCAAACAAAAAGTCATTTTATTTGTTGTTTGTTGATTTTAAATATAAAACTTGAAATTATTTATGTCAGTTCTTTTTAAACATTTCCAGCACATTTTAACTATACCGTGAACATACTGATAACCGTGATTGTTTTGGTCACTATAATCGTAAGAAATGTTCATACCGTTACATCTCTAATTTCAAATACTTTATCAAGTATTATTTTTTTCATCTGGTTGTTGGTTGGTTTGCTTCACGGCTCAGAACTTGTGTGAAAGGTCTGAGAAACTGAAGAGACTGCTGTGAGACTCCTGATGAGGATCCTCTCATGAATCTGCTGGTGTTTGGCAGGTTTGGACACACGTTGCATCACACGCTGAGCCTGAGGTCAGCTTATAGTCCTGTCCAGCCCGACACACGGACGGCTGTGGTCAGCTCTCTGAACTCAGAGGGAGGAGCGATGGTCGACTACATCTTCTACTCCACCCACAGGACCGGCTCTGCTGCAGCTGAAGGTGATGCTCTGAGCTGACAGGGTTTGCTTCATCAGCTCTTATCTCACATCAGATCATCAGCAGATATCTGCAGCGCCCCTTAAAGGGATACTCCACCCAAAAATGAAAATTTTGTCATTAATCACTTACCCCCATGTCATTCCAAACCCGTAAAAGCTTAGTTCGTCTTTGGAACACAATTTAAGATATTTTGGATGAAAACAAGTAATTAACACTGTCAAGGCACAGAGAAGTATGAAAGACAACATCAAAGACGATGTTACGTCAAAAGTATCCACTGGACGCAAATAGCGTATGCTGTTCTGTGTCAGCTGCGCCACACGGATACGTTTTCAATGTTTATTTATGCTTTGATTTGAATGAAAACAGCGTATCCGTGTGGTGCGGTTGACACAGAAGCGTACGCTATTTGCGTCCAGCGGATATTCTCCAAAATGGCGCTACGGAGGAGACAAATTGTTGAATAAAGTCGTTATTTTTGTTTTCTTTGCGCAGAAAAAGTATTCTCGTCGCTTCATAACATTATGATTGAACCACTGATGGCAGATGGAGTATTCTGGCGATGCTTTTCATACTTTTATGGACCTTGACAGTGCAATTTACTTGGCAGTCAATGGGACAGTCACAAGCCTCCCGGTTTTCATCTAATATCTCAAATTGTGTTCTGAAGACTAATGAAGCTTTTACGGGTTCGGAACGACATGGGGGTAAGTGATTAATGACAAAATTTTCATTATGGGGTGGAGTATCCCTTTAAAATGCTGATTTTGGTCTGTCTCATGGTCTTGTAAAATCAAACCAGTGTTATAGTGAACTAAAACTTAAATCATAAAAACTATGACAATTATTTTATTCCAGCTAGTTACCAAGGAAACATTTCTTATTTTCCATTAGTTTAACTTGATGCACTAAAATAACTAAAACCGAAATAAAAATTAATAAAAGCAACGTAGACAATAAAAACAGCAAAAACTGCTAATTTTTTTTTACTTATACTTGAACTAAAATCAACATGAAAGCAAAAAAAAAAAAATACCTTCAAATAAAAAATATCAACAAAACCATAAGAGTTTTAATGATACTAAAATAACACTGAATCAAACATCATAATTCTCACATTATCTGTTAACAATATAGCAAAAAAGCTCTAAATGATCAAACTTTGCTGTTAAATGTCACACAGCGGAGGAATGATCTTCATCTCACATCTTCTGAGGAGACTTTATTTCTTCATCTCTCAATCAGCATTGCATTATATGTTTGGATCATTTACATCTCATCTTACTGAGACATATTATTGGAGATATACAGTAGAGCGATGACTGATATTTAGATCATTATATGTCAGTATCTGCTGCGCTGTTGTAAAGATCTCATTGATTTACAGTACAAGCATTAGAATTTCATCATATAAATATCAGAATCTGCACCAAATTGCATATTTTTGCTCAGTTGAGCAGTCTTTCCTCCATATTCTCACTATATCACACTATATAAGCCATCAAAGCCTGATGGAGCAAATAAGATACTCAGTGATATATAGTGCAGGGCCGTAACCACCATAGACATTGAGGTGGACAAGTCCCCCCCAATATTTGAAATTCTTGCACTGATCTGCTGTCCTCCATTATTCAGCGCTCTTGTTAGGATGACAAAAAAAGCTTTAAAAGTAACATTTTCAGCCTGCTCGGCCTCAGCGGGCTAACAGCGCTCGTCAATGTCAAAATAACTGAACTGGCCAATCAAATCAAAGTAGGCGGGATTGATGGGAGCCGCGAAGATTGAAAACATTGAAGATGGAAGCTGCAAATCATTTAATGTTTAGTCAACTGTTTTACGAAAGAACTGTTAAATGACCGACAGTTATATTCAGTGAAGCAAACTACTCGACTTTTTTCCCTCAAATATACCCATTTTAAGAGAGAGAGAGAGAGATGAAATGTGTGTGTGTTAATTATCTGCATCTGTTTAGCCTCTTTCACACAGCCATTCCGGAAAATACACGGAAAATGTGTCCCGTGATTTGTCCCGGGATGGTCTGATTTTGGTTCATTCACACTGCCAGTGATTTTCCGGAATCTGTGCGTGCGTTCACACACAACCCGTAAAGACACGTGACATTTCATGTGACGTGTATAATGCGCCGCGCACCATTTCACTAAACTGAATGATTTCAGCTTCAGCGCAGATAGTGAGGAGCTCCCTGATCGCTGCTTCATTCCAGTTTACACATTTTTCGTCGTGTGAACGTTGATCTGCCTTCAAAACACCCGGTAAAACAGTCGAACGATAAAGTGCGTCATCACTACGACACACTCGTTACGGCATTGATCCGGCTTTTGTTCACACAGCGCTCGTTCCGGGACTGAACCCGGTGTTGTGCCCATTTTCGACCCCCTGCCAAATTATTACCCCTCTCGTTGAAATCGCTATCTGATTGCCTAATCCTAACCCCTCCCCCACACCTAACCCTTAACCTACCAATACTAAAGGGGTAATAATCTGGCAGGGGTCGGAATTGGGCACAACACCGGCAATGTTACTAGGTCCCCAACCCGGGATCAATCCCGGAATTAATCCCGGGACGTGTTTGCGTTCACACAGAAGGCACTCCGGCAATTTTCTGGCAATTTTCCGGGACCAACGTGCAGTGTGAAAGGGGCTTTTGTCTGTCCCTACAAACAATGAAACTGTGAATTTAGTCCTACTTCAAAAACACGTCGTTCCTGAGAAATACAATGTAGCGATTCAGTATGGAAACTATTTTATTACAATAAAAGTCGCGGGGTAGTGTTGACAAGTTTCTGTGTGCGAGTAATAATATGTGTGTGTGTCAAATAAAGCACATATATATAAATTGGTCCCCCCCAATGTTCAAGACATGGTTATGGCCTTGATATAGTGTGAAGGTAATGTCCTGCTGTGTTGTGTTGACAGCGAGCGCTGCTGGATTGAAGCTGCTGGGTCGTTTGTCTCTGCTGTCGGAGGCTGATCTCTGGTCTCTGAGAGGACTTCCTAACCAAACCTTTCCCTCGGATCATCTCAGTCTGATCGTCAAGCTTCAGCTTACTCCTGTCTGACCCTAACACTTGACACATGTAAGGATTGATGGTCTTTAGCATTTTCATTGCCTTACAACTTGTGAAAGAAAAAAATAATTTTTGGTCAGGTGAATATTTAGTTATATTTGAGTGTTTGCACGTGTGAAATATTCTCCAGCGTGACGTTTGATGCGAGGAAATACGATGCACCGTTTATGGTTGACATGTTCAAGATAATGTAATCAGAATGCAGTTGCATGCATTTATTAGTTTTCAGTTTCTTTCTTTTGGTTTTGAATTTATATTTTGAATGGAGCTAAATAAATAACTACATGCATTGCTGCTGTTTTTGCTGATTGAACACACAAAAATAATTATTGCTATTATTGAAGGTCAGATACACACTCTGTTATGGACATCTAATGACAGTCATTCGTTTTAAAGAGTCTGAATGTGTTCTCTTGAAAACGGATGAGGGGTTTGTACATCCACATCATATGTGGTGTGGTTATTCTATTGAAAAACTTTACTGTACATTAATGAGAAAGTTGAAAACAATTGTTCAGTGAAATGAGGTTTGCAGAAGGTCAAAGTAATTCACAGATAAAACCATGTTCATCCTCACTGTAAGTAAAGCTCGGCTGGAGCAAAAACACCACCAAAATCAATTAAAATCCCCCAAAATTCAAGATTATGGGGCAAAATATATTTATAATCAAATTCAGTAAGTTAATAACTGGTAAAACTTTACAATAAGATTCTGTGTGTTAACATTAGGTAACTACATTACTTAACATGAATCATGAAGCATCTGAAGCATTTCTTAATCTTCAAGTTGTAATATTAAAATCAAAATTTGTATATCTTAATATTATTTAATGAACCTGAACCGTACGAATGAACAGCTGTATTTTTATTAACAAACGTTAACAAAAATTAATAAATACTTAAATATATGGCTCATTGTTAATGTTAAAGCATTAACTGATGTAACCTTATTGTTAACATTTAAAAACGTAACATTGATGCATATGTTAGAAAAGAAAGGCATTATAATTTTTACATTATAAAACTTTAATCTCACTTTTACATTGTTTCGCTATTCTATTTGTTGTTTACTATTTTTGGGATTATATAATATATACTTATAATATTTAGTATGTTCTAGTGCATGAGTAAGATGTCACACGACGGAAACATATTGACAAAAACAAATTATAGGCAATTTATTGTACATTTCAGTTTCAAGTGTCACAAAAGAACCAGTGATTGTTTAAATGACATTCAGTGCCGTGACGTCAAAGTGAGAAATCAACAATTAGCAACATCTGTTAATCACACACAGTTGATTAATCATGTGACAGGATGTAGTTCTAATGAAGAACGTTTAACAGCACCAGCATTAGTGTCTTCTGCACACATCTGAATCACACTAGTGCACTTCATAGTGTCTCACAACAAGCACGTTTGGCTTTAGTGTGTGTGTGTGTGTGTTTGTGCATTTTACTGTTCAGTGGAAAACATCTGCTAATGAAACAGACTGTTACTCAAACATTACGCTACTCCTAAAGTCAACATGAAATGATGCTCACAACACATTAAACAGGAAAATCAATCAGTGCGTGACAGTTGATTAATCAAGATGAGAAAGTGACTTCAGAGGAGAAGCAAGTTATATTTTGATGAAAGATAATGAAGACAAAACATTTATTTCTGTAGCATGTTATGCACTGATTAATTCATGCTCCTGCTATTAACAAAACATAATTAAAGTCAATTTCATGTTGACTTTAAAAACTCGGACGCGTGTAATTGAGCATCCAATCTTTCAAGAGTTAAAAAATATCTAAAAACCAACAGGGACGAGGGCTGCATTCATAACTACTGAACCCTGTATATTCTGATCTGAAACATCATTTACATACGTCCATTAATATCATGATCAGTACTGAAGCCATCAGAAACACCAGACAGATTTTGCTCTATTGTAGTTCAGATTAGAATCACTGGTGAACTCTGATGACTGAAGAAAGTTCAATACTGTAAGTGTCGCTATGTGCAAAAAGTGTGTCGGGGAGGATGAACTGCTCGTATTATTATAGATGTTATAACAACACTGCCAAAAATATGATTTTCTTCTGTATTTTTGTCTTGCGTTCCAGTGCAAATATCTAAACATTCATATATCAAGATGCGTGTACTCTAGAAACTAAATGACATCGAGTCTTGTTTTCTGAAAAATGCATCAAAATGAAGTGAGTTTAAGACGAACAAATATTTGCCAGCATGCTCAGAAAAATAAACTGCATTCAAAGGGAAAGCTAGATTAAGAGCATGAAAATTTTCCATTAAAATGGTCTAAGCATTCTTCAATCAAGATACATTTACTAGAGGCTCGAAACAAAAAACGGTCCCACTTTATATTAGGTGGCCTTAACTACTATGTACTTACATCAAAAATTACGTACAATGTACTTATTGTGTTCATATTGTATTGCAGAACACTTTTGCTGCTGTTGAGGTGGATACGGGTAGGTTAGGGACAGGTTAGGGTGGTATGGGTAGGTTTAAGGATGGTTTAAGGTGTAAGGGATGGGTCAACAGTGTAATTATAAATGTAATTACACAAATTAATTACAGATGTAACTACAGGTATTTTTAAAAATATAAGTACAATGTAAAAACATGTATGTACACAATAAGTGCATTGTATCAAATTATTAATTTAAATGTAAGTACATAGTAGTTAAGGCCACTTACCCAAAAAACTAAACATTTGACCCCAGTGACATTTTTTTTTGTTTTGAGCAAATACTTTTTCTCTTTTCCCCCCCCCCCCCAGAAAACAAGACTCAAAATGAAGTCATTTTGCTTCTAAAGAAAAAAGTATCTTTTTAGAAATGTTAAGACTATACTGGAAAACAAGGCAAAAATACTGAGCCAGAAAATCATTATCGCAGTCCAAATACTGATCAAAGGCACCAATAAATGACTACAGGCTATCCTCTAGTCTACATCAGTGTCTAGTAGAGTTAAAGGTTAACTTGCACTGTATTTACAGATTAAATATGAAAAGTTGCTCACAGCACAATGAACAGCTGAGGCATAGTATTGAAATGAATATAAATATGATGCATTGTTCATAATGTGGCTATTCTACTAAATGAATGATTAGAGGAGGTGTTCGTGTCTAAGTGAACACATTCTCTGTCTTCAAGTGAACACACATCTTCATCCTCTCACGGCTGTGTTTCAGTCTTTGTCTCGTCAATCTCTCAGACCCTGATCTGGTATCCGTTCACATCAGCCGCGGGCCCCGCTGGCCCCGACCGCTTCTCCACTGACGACCTGTGAAAACAGCACCACCTGTTGGTCAGATGTTGTGTTGTAACTGTATCAGTGTTGGGAATGATCTGTACTGTAAGTACCGTCTGTCGCTTTGGCTGTTCTTGCGCATCGGGCTGCCTGGGTTCCTCAGAGGAGATCCCATATCTTTCTTCTTGTCTTTAGATGGTGATGGAGGAGCAGCTTTACCAATCTGAAACACAGAGCTCAGTCAACCACTGAACACAATGCATGTGGTGTGATTATTAACATAAGACATATGAAATAATCTAATTATTTGAAATGGAAGTTTATTGAACCTATATATATATATATATATATATATATATAAAATCCATGTTCATTCATGTTTTTGAACATCACATTTGATCCATCAGGCTTTTATGGGTCATATAGTCTGATGAGAATTGGAACAAACAACTTAGTTTTATTTATAGACTCAAATTGAGCAGAAATATGCAATTTAGTAAATTAAGATGAAATTCTGATGTTTGTAATGTAAATCAATGAGATCTTTATAACAGTATAGCAGATACTAGATTGACATAATCCTGTATTCTTGTGGCTCAGTGGTAGAGCATTGCATTAGCAGCGCAAAAGGTCATGGGTTCAATTCCCAGGGAACATACATACCGATTAAAAAATGTATAGCCTGAATGCACTGTAAGTCGCTTTGGATAAAAGTGTCTGCTAAATGCATAAAAATGTAAAATAAAATAAAATAAATGTAATCCAAACATATTATGCAATGCAATCCAATGATGATTGAGAGATAAAAAAATAAACGCTCCTCAAAAGATGTGAGCTGGTTTTGAGGCTTGAGAAGATCATTCCAACAGTGAAAGTAAAGCTTCTGGAAACAAACGTTCCTCAAAAGATCCTGATGATCAGATTTAAGACTCACTGATTTTTCTAAAAAAAAAATGTTTTAAATGCAATGCAAGTCACTTTGGATCTGCCAAATGCATAAATGTAAATGTTAAATGACTCATGGAGGATCCCAGTATCCAGAAAAGCACATTAAAATGTGGGTACAAACAAAAGTGGCAGTGGGATGTCCTGGTTGTGTTTGAAAGGAGGTAGATTAGCACCAGATTAACCATTAGCGTAACATGTTCATGCTACCTGGCAGATATCACTACTTGATTTTAGTGCTGCCCTTGACACCAAAGATCATGCCATTCTCTTAGACAGATTAGAGAATTACATTAGCATTTGTGGACAAGCATTAAGATATTTTCTGATCGCCTGCCACTTTGTTTACAAGAGGAACAGTCTAATCTAACACAAACTGAGTATGGAATGCCACAAGGCTCTGTATTAGGTCCATTTTGCATTTACCCAAAATTTATTTTAAATGCAGGATGAAAGGTCTTACCTAAAAGCTGTAAACAACATAAAACTAAGTTCTAGGTGCTATTTTAAATACTGTGGCAGTTTGAAAACATGTTTGATTTATTAATTAGACAGATGACAGGAAACTCTTTCACTTGTGCCAGATTTCCACAAATCTATTACAAACCTGCTGGAGTTCACAGACATCATTCATCTTTTTACAATTAAATAAAGGTAAGACTTTAAGATCTAGACTTCATCACTGAGGGCCAATTATCACGTCACTGAATTTAGTCATCATGTCTGACATCAGTCTCAGATTTAAAAACCAAAACAATATAGCGTCACCTTGCAATATCTCTAAAACGTGTTACTGTTTTTCACAGGCATCAGAATTTTCCTTCTCAACAGGTAAGGCTGGTCATGTCGCAATCTATCATTAGTTTTTTTAGGAATTAACTGGCAAGACAACCTACAGAAGGGCAATAGAAGTGTTTGGGAAACCTGTTTGTAAATAATAATTTTTGCAATTCCATTTGGGGCAGCACATGCTTCACCTTTACATTTGCTGATAGCATGTCATTTCTGCAACGAATTTCTCTGATACCAGTCAGGCAAATTTTCTGTGAGCTATTCCTAATAAAATCACTTGATAGCACCTTTGTTTCTGAGCAGCCAAGAACCCACAATTTGCTACTGTCAGCAGTATTATGATTTAACCGTAGGTGTATCATCTGTACCTTCAACCTCATATCCCGAGTGTGTCTCTCCAACTCTTTCCTCAGCTCTTCTTTGGACAGCTTGTCCACATCCAGCACCGAATGCTTCCACTCAATCTGCTCCACGCTGTGTGGGTCGTGTGACACGTAATGACCGATCTTGACCTTGCACAGTGTGTGCCAGTATCTCCGATAGGCCACCTGGAACTCTTGAACGAGGTCCGTGAGCGTTTTGTACTCCAGCGGTTTGTACATCAAGTCCTCGCGGCGGCTGATGCCCAGAGCACCAAAGCGACCGCCGCTGTGGACGCCCAGCACAATGTGACAAAAATGACTCCCTGAGAACTGTGTTTTAAAGCTGAGAGGAAACCGCTCGACGGTCGGCATGCTGTTGGTGAGGTAACTGAAGCGTCAGCTGTGTTAAGGGAGTCAATGGTAATAAATAATGGTGATAGCTGTGTACATTATCAGCAAGTACAGGGGAAGTGTTAAAGTCAGCATGAAATGAAAATCTACTTTCTAAATGCATGCTATAGATGTCAATGTGAAAGATTTATCCATGTTTCATAAAAAAAAGGTTTAAAAATAAAAAAAAGCCTGCCATCAATGTCCAATTCCAAATTAATCAACATTTTAAGCTACATTGTTTTCATATTTAAGAACAATGTAATCATCTCAGAATGTTTTCTCTCCTTCTGTTTTATCTGGTTTAGTATTTATTCTGCCAGTACCATTCAAGACTGTCTGACAGAGCACTTTTCTGGACCCAGCAGGAAATAATCTTTACAAATCTGCCTAAGCCCTTAATTCTGGACATCTCCAGGACACCCAAGAAATCCTCTTGTTGCCTACATCCTTCTTTCTGTCACTAAAGTGTTTAGAAGATTACTGAAAGACTAAACTGGACTAACCATTCAATCGCTGCCTTTGACACCAAAGATCATGCCATTCTCTTGGACAGATTAGAGTATTATATTAACATTTGTGAACAAGCATTAAGACGTTTGTCTGATTGCTACCAGTTTTTGTGAAAGATGAACTGTCAAAACTAACACAAATTAAGTATGGAGTGCCACAAGGCTCTGTATTAGGTCCTCTGTTGTTTTTGTTTTATGAAAAACTTTAAGGGGAAACAACCAATTTGTTGGTTACCAACAACATTATTGTCCAAATGAAAAATAAAATAAAAACATCCGTAAGACTAGACAATTGCAATGCATTACTTGCTGGATATCCTGCAGTAATTAACAAGATCAACTGGTACAAAATGCTGCAGCAAAAGCTTCAACCAAATCCAAAATATCATTTGATAACTTCAGTCTGATCTGAACAGTTTAAACGGCACTTTTAGTCCTGATTGTTTTTGAATGTCACATCTGAACAGCCAGTGTTTCCGCTACATTCATTCAGCCGTGGTGGGCCGCCACACCAAAAATTATCCCCGCCACGGCTGCAGCTTCTCAGTAACATCATAGTAACGCCGCTCGCATCATTCACAGTCCGGTTATTAGCAGAGAACACAGAGCAGGACTTTAATTTCGGCGCGGGATTGTGGCTAGTAATATACACAATAATATAATAATAATTCTACTCATTCCCGCAGGTTCCGTGCTTATAACACGATGACAGATGACACAATGTATCATTTGCATGTGCTTTTGTGTCTTGCTCATTTAAAGCGAAAGAGAACTCACTCGCGCGCTCTCTTGTAGACCATTTTCTGTGAGCCCACATCGCGATAAACTGAGAGTGACAGATTTTTAAGGGAGTTTGCAAATGTGATATTGATTTAATACAACAGTTCAATAAACAAGAAGTTAATATTAAGTGACTTACGTTGTCTGAATATAACACTACTGCCTGATTTTGTGCCATTTCATCAAGGAAAATAGTTCCAAATAAAGGAACAGCTGAGCCGCTGCGCATCTCTAAAAGCAAACAACGCGTTGTTTCGTTCATGAATGAACTGCGTGTTTAAACGAATCTAGTGAGTCATTCCTGAATGAATCAGCCGTTCGAACGAATCAATTGAATGAATGATTCAGTGATAAAATCAGTAACATGCTGCCACCTGCTGGTGGTTTTAGTTTAATTTTTAAAGTATAATTTCAGTTATTTAAATCATTTAATATTTCTATATTCAACATTTTATATTTAAAACATTAATCTCAACATGAATTCATGAATTAAACTGCACTCATGCCACCTCTGAGCCTCATTAAACATACCTACAAGCCACTTTTGTGTTCTTCTGTGCCACCTCTGTAGTACAAATTATTTTTTTATTAATACTAATTTCATATGATTGCTAACTTATTTGTCTTATTCTACTTCTTATTATATTGTTTAAATTAGAAATTCTAAAAAGCTTATAAATATAATTTTTTAACTTTTAATAAAATTAGAAAAATGCCATTACAAAGGTAAAAAGAAAATGCACCTGTAAATCACTTTGAGTCAAATATCACCTCGTATTAGGAAAGCTAATTGATTCGCCACGATTGTTTCACGATGCCAATCTTTCGTCTGGGACAGCCGAAAATCGTGCAGTGTGTTTAGGGCTTTAAAGAGACAGCAGCCTAAATAAACCTGCTGCTGTCTGTCATTACTGTCTATTTATACAGTGAAGACTATCCACTGTTATTTTACAGTTGAATAGTTATTACAAATTTAATTTGTATCTTGTTTTTGTTTGTTCTATTGTCATTAATTTATTTGTTCATTTTATTATTTACTATTTACTTGTCTTTTTTAGTTATAATAAATTCAATTCTAAATGCATGTGATTCTTGGGTGGGGAGGGGGTGTGGCCCATGGGAAATAGTTATTGAACGATGGAGAAGTTCAATACTAGACTGAACCAACCACAAACACAACTCGTATGAGTGCAACTATTACTCTTTTCCTATGCACAAAGGTATAAAAAATTATACAAAATTGTTAATATTTTCAATCCAGTTCAAGTGAAGGATACATTCCGAGGATAACGGCTTCCAAACATTTAATTGGTAGAGATTCTCTTGTCATTTCCTTGGCAATGTCCATCAATCTGAAAAACACATCGTAGGTAATAATACAATAATCTGTATGCAAGTGAGCCTGAAATATTTTTAAAAGATGAATATTAAAATGAATGAAAAATATTCTCCCAATAATGTCTATTAATAATAATCAAAAAACTGAATATAGTAAGCTAGCAGCATGATTTTGCTTTAATTGAAGGATAAAGCTTTAAGAGAGGAGACAGATGTGTGGACGGGTCTTACGCTGTGAGCGGCCTGCTCTTCTTGATCTCAAAAAACTGTGTTCCAGTGTGATTGTATCTGACAGACAATGTTAAGCACAGAACACTGTCAGGAGACAAACAATGCACTATATACTGTAGTCAACCACTACATCAGAGTTTACAGACAGTAACCTATATTATGAGTGGAATATATCACGAGAATTATTCTGAATGTACACTGCCCTCCAAAAGTTTGGAAACACCCCTGGCAAAGTGTGGTTTTGGATGATATCAGCATAAATCCTTATCATTTTTTGGTGCAAATACATTAAAGTAACTTGATTATCATGAAGACCAGCAATAAAATTTTCATTTTGATTACATAATAATGTCAATATATAATGTCAAAGTCAGACATGCTGTGATGCCTGGTTACTGGTTTAAACTTGGTCCAGGTTTTGGCTCAGCACACCTTAATAGCTTCAACAATTGATTGCCAATTAAGATTAGAATACAATGAACCAATTAGAACACAATTTAGGTCAGATAGTTTACAAATATTAAATTTAAGAAAAAAAAATATGTATAAAGTTTATGTAATAAAATATGTTTTCGTAGTTTTGTGTTGTCCCTTATCAGTGCAAAATTATCACAAATTAAAAAGGATTCATGCCAATATTGTCCAAAACCCCACTTTCTAGAGCGTTTCCAAACTTTTGGAGGGCAGTGTATATACAGAGAAACTTTTACAGTATGTTACAAAATGTCATGTAACAAATAGTTGTGACACACATTGGGCCAAACCAACCAAACACATGTTTCATTGTTCTTGACTTTTGCTCATTTCAGCTGTCATCATCATCATCATCATCATCATCATCAATGTAAAAAACACTGAACTCTTGTGGCCTAAATCCCGTCTGCCTACAACATAACAGTGAGCTGAAATCAATGATAAAATGTAATGGACAACAATCACCAAACCCAAAGACTTAGTTCACACTGCAGGGACCTCATTTATAAAATGTTGCACAGAAACCATCCCAAATTTGATCTTACGATCATTTCTAAGATATGCGTACGTGCGATTCATAGAATGATCGTACGAGCAGAAATCACGCGTACGCGTCTCTTTCAGATGTGAAATCTATGAATCGCAAATGATCTTGAACTTGCACGCAATTGAATGGTTTCTGCTTGTAAACGACTCCTAATTAATATCATTAACATATAACGACTGCCATCAGTCTCATGTGTGAACCGTATATGGCCCTGAAGTGACCCGCATGCGCAAAAGAAGACGTGAAGTCAGACAGTGTTTGTGGAAATAAAAATGGATGCTGCTCGTGTTAGCGTGTGTTTAGCAATTTTTAAGTTAAATGTGCAATAGGAGCCTAAATAACGAAGTGATAGTATTTTCTATATATTGTCTGCCATTGTGATTTTAATCTTCCCGCCTCCTCCAGCGCAGAATTGTGACGTCTGTCGCATTTCAATGACGTAAGAATCTGAAAAGGGCTGTTCAGACTGAAGTCGCATTGCAAAACATGGGATATGTATCTGATTTAGGACCACATATGAAAGTGGCCTGGGCCTGATTTGTGCTGTTCAGACTGTCATAAGAAAATCAGATATGGGTCACATTTGGGCAAAGAAGTCAGATTTGGGCCACTTTAGCCTGCAGTGTGAACTACGTCAAAGTCTCTGTTCACTGAAACCATGTGTCTTTTTCTGTCAAATCTTGACTGATTTTGATCAAGTAAACGTCAGAATAACTGCAGTCATATCTCCAGATGAACACTTACTGGACTGAAGCAGCTCAGCTTTACTTGATTCTCCATCAATCATGTTTTAGTCTCAAATCTGATCATCAGGATCTTTTGAGGAGCGTTTGTTTCCAGAAGCTTTACTTTCACTGTTCCTCAGCGGAGGAATGATCAATAAACTATTCTATTAAAAAAAAGTCATTAAATTTCAGTCTGTTAATCACACAAAACTATCATCAAGTCAAGCCACCATAGCGCTTTTTACAATGCAGATTGTGTCTGTATTAAAAAGGAAATAGTGTGTCGTTATCCTCTGGCCAGACAAAACCAGCAGTTTAATTCCAAAATCATGACTTCAAAAACTTGAAATATAAGTTATATTTTGTTTTTAGCTCAATTATTTTTTTTCTTTGTTCTTTTTGGAGTTTGGTAGCATGAACCACCATCCACTTTTAAGTACATGATTTTTTGGGTGAACTATTTCTTTAAATAAATGTATCTACAGCATCAGCTCATGCTGACTGATTCCTGACCAGCATGCGTGATAGAGTCTGGGTCAGTGTAACACTGCTGTAGTGAACTATTTACAGACATGTTATAAAGTTCATACAGTAACAACGGCTGATTAAAAAGGACATAAAGTGACTGTAAACTGAGGCATGAGGAGCAGCTTCAGCACATCGATGTCCCTCCTGAAAGGATACTGCAAGTCCCTGATGTATCTCTGTATGGCTTCCAGGCGCTGGGGAATACTGCTGTTGGGCTGGAATGTAGGCACACTTGGTACTGGAATCTACGGGGTTAAAAAAGAGTTAACAGCTAGACAATAACATTAATGACAGACCATGATATATAGTCCTAGCTGATCAGTCCTTGATTCAGTGTAAAAGGATAGTAATAGAAAATATGTGTCCCTGGAGCACAAAAGCAGTCATCAGTAACACAGGTATATTTGTAGCAATAGACGACAATACATTGTATGGGTCAAAATTATACATTTTTCTTTTATGCCAAAAATCATTAGGATATTAAGATCATGTTCCATGAAGATATTTTGTAGATTTCCTACCATAAATATATCAAAACTTAATTTTTGATTAGTAATATGCATTGCTAAGGACTTCATTTGGACAACTTTAAAGGTGATTTTCTCAATATTTAGATTTTTTTGCACCCTCAGATTCCAGATTTACAAATATTGTCCTATCATAACAAACCATACATCAATGGAAAGATTATTTATTCAGCTTTCAGATGATGCATACATCTCAATTTCGAAAAATGGACCCTTATGACTAGTTTTGTGCTCCAGGGACACATATAGGTTTCAAAAGCTGTTTTTCACAGTGATGCCACAGAAGAACTATTTTTAGTTCCTCAAGGAACCTTTCAGTGAACAGTTCTTAAAATAACCACTTTTTTTTCTTAATGTGAAGAACATTTAAAAATCTAAAGAACTTTTGTGCCATGGACAGATTCCATGGATGTTAAAGGTGTTTCATGGATCCAAATAATGCCAATAAAGGAACTTTTATTTTAAGAGTGTCTCTATACCAGCCACTGAATCCCACATCAGCTGAGCAGTAACGTGACAGTGTGGTCTGGATCTGGGTTCAGATGAACTCACAGCGTATTGATTAGATGCATCTGATCTGATCAGTCCACAAGGGATGAATTAAAGCCAGTAAGACAGATGGAATGAATGAATGATGCATTTATATAGCGCTTTATTGTGTATTGTTGTACACCCAAAGCGCTTTACAATCATATAGGGGGTCTCTCCTCGACCACCACCAGTGTGCAGCATCCACTTGGATGATGCGACGGCAGCCACAGGACAACGGCGCCAGTGCGCTCACCACACACCAGCTACAGGTGGAGAGGAGAGAGAGATAGAGACAATCAAGTGGATGGGGATTATTGGGAGGCCATGATAGACAAGGACCAGTGGAGGGAATTTGGCCAGGACACCGGGGTTACACCCCTACTCTTCACGATGAGTGTCATGGGATTTTTAATGACCACAGAGAGTCAGGACCTCGGTTTAACGTCTCATCCGAAAGACGGTCTACAGACCGCTGGGATATTACTGATAACACTAATAGAGTGCTACAGGGTTGATGTATTTTTATAGGCCAAAACCCGGAAATGAGTTCTAATTTTAGCACTTCTGGTTTCCATCGTCCTTAAGTCGATTAGTTTTTTGAATGGGTTTTGGGTTAAAAGCCTGATATGTGACCCTGGACCACAAAACCAGTCTTAAGTGTCAAATAAATGAGCTTTCCATTGATGTGTGATTTGTTATGATAGGACAATATTTGGCTGAGATACAACTATTTGAAAATCTGGAATCTGAGGGTGCAAAAAAATCTAAATATTGAGAAAATCATCTTTAAAGTTGTCCAAATGAAGTCTTAGCAATGCATATTACTAATCAGAAATTAAGTTTTGATATATTTATAGTAAGAAATTTACAAAATATCTTCATGGAACATGATCTTAATGTCCTAATGATTTTTGTCATAAAATAAAAATGGATAATTTTGACCCATACAATGTATTGTTGTCTATTGCTACAAATATACCTGTGTTACTTATGACTGCTTTTGTGCTCCAGAGTCACATATAAGGTCTGTGGTGAACATAAGCTCAAGATATTTTCATGTTTTATTCTACAACATTAAATACATCAGTAAAACCCCCTTGAGGTGACTAACAAGTGTCTAAATAGGACAAGTTCATAAGTCAGGACATTAGTCTTGAACATAACATTAGTCTTGGACATTTACTTGTATTTATAGGCTTCAAAACTCATAAAGGTTGTGCTTATGAAGGTTATGATGAACAAACTTTTGTTGGACACGGAGCTTACTTTCTGCAATAATCCAAAAGACAACAGAAAAATCCAGTTGGGTTATTGTGGATGAAACCAGGGTGATATGAACGAAAACACATAAACATAAATATACACAGAGTCTGAGACCGCTAGTGAAAATGTTTCTGTTTGTTTCAATCATCTCAAGATTTTGAATAGAGTCATGAATGTCTTTGTATTTGTTTTGTCTCTCTTTTGCTTCAATGTTCAACATAATTAGTTACTTTTTTAGAGACTAATGCAATATTGTAACGCATTACTTTCCATAAAAAGTAACTAAGTAACGTAATTAGTTACTTTTTTAGAGACTAATGCAATATTGTAACGCATTACTTTCCATAAAAAGTAACTAAGTAACGTAATTAGTTACTTTTTTAGAGACTAATGCAATATTGTAACGCATTACTTTCCATAAAAAGTAACTAAGTAACGTAATTAGTTACTTTTTTAGAGACTAATGCAATATTGTAACGCATTACTTTCCATAAAAAGTAACTAAGTAACGTAATTAGTTACTTTTTTAGAGACTAATGCAATATTGTAACGCATTACTTTCCATAAAAAGTAACTAAGTAACGTAATTAGTTACTTTTTTAGAGACTAATGCAATATTGTAACGCATTACTTTCCATAAAAAGTAACTAAGTAACGTAATTAGTTACTTTTTTAGAGACTAATGCAATATTGTAACGCATTACTTTCCATAAAAAGTAACTAAGTAACGTAATTAGTTACTTTTTTAGAGACTAATGCAATATTGTAACGCATTACTTTCCATAAAAAGTAACTAAGTAACGTAATTAGTTACTTTTTTAGAGACTAATGCAATATTGTAACGCATTACTTTCCATAAAAAGTAACTAAGTAACGTAATTAGTTACTTTTTTAGAGACTAATGCAATATTGTAACGCATTACTTTCCATAAAAAGTAACTAAGTAACGTAATTAGTTACTTTTTTAGAGACTAATGCAATATTGTAACGCATTACTTTCCATAAAAAGTAACTAAGTAACGTAATTAGTTACTTTTTTAGAGACTAATGCAATATTGTAACGCATTACTTTCCATAAAAAGTAACTAAGTAACGTAATTAGTTACTTTTTTAGAGACTAATGCAATATTGTAACGCATTACTTTCCATAAAAAGTAACTAAGTAACGTAATTAGTTACTTTTTTAGAGACTAATGCAATATTGTAACGCATTACTTTCCATAAAAAGTAACTAAGTAACGTAATTAGTTACTTTTTTAGAGACTAATGCAATATTGTAACGCATTACTTTCCATAAAAAGTAACTAAGTAACGTAATTAGTTACTTTTTTAGAGACTAATGCAATATTGTAACGCATTACTTTCCATAAAAAGTAACTAAGTAACGTAATTAGTTACTTTTTTAGAGACTAATGCAATATTGTAACGCATTACTTTCCATAAAAAGTAACTAAGTTACGTAATTAGTTACTTTTTTAGAGACTAATGCAATATTGTAACGCATTACTTTCCATAAAAAGTAACTAAGTAACGTAATTAGTTACTTTTTTAGAGACTAATGCAATATTGTAACGCATTACTTTCCATAAAAAGTAACTAAGTAACGTAATTAGTTACTTTTTTAGAGACTAATGCAATATTGTAACGCATTACTTTCCATAAAAAGTAACTAAGTAACGTAATTAGTTACTTTTTTAGAGACTAATGCAATATTGTAACGCATTACTTTCCATAAAAAGTAACTAAGTTATGTAATTAGTTACTTTTTTAGAAAGTAATGCAATATTGTAATGCATTACATTTAAAAGTAACTTTCCCCAACACTGGTCATGGTGTCCCAAAATAGCACAGTTGAGCACACTTAGATGTTAAGTTTATCTTAAGAAGTACTAAAGAATCATTTTTAGTATACTACAAAATTAGTGTGAAAATAGAGCGCTTTAAGTACTAAGGAAGTGTATTTTTTTTAACCTGGGAAAGGTCCACCAGAAGAAGTGTTTTGGCACATTGAGCTGTACCTTGGGGAGGTCTCCGGTTCCCCGTATCCTCCTGGACACCGCTTCTCCATCCGGGTGGATGCGGGCGACGTGCCGCCACATCTGCTCCCAGGTCTCCTGGTTTATAGGCAGACCCCCTCTGTTAATAATGAACGGGATCCCTCCATCCCGCAGGTCTTCTCCTTCGTCCTCCTGCTCCTCGTCTCGCTCCTCGACTCCCTCCAGCATTCTCAGCCCGACAGAAGAGCACGGCTGACTCAAACAGGTCCTGATCCCCGGCTTCTTGTGGATGATCCTCCTCGGAGAACCGTGGTGGACGGTCCCGCAGCAGGACACCGGCATGGACGACCCACGATCCGGCCGGAGCTAGCAATTCTGGGACCTTCTGAAAAGCACGATTAAGAAATTGCTGTGGGCCCCTAGAAACCTCCGGGCCCCTTCTGACCTCTGGGTCCAGCAGAGCTGCTACGGCCCCCGGCGGGATGGCTGGGGTGTCCGGACACAATCTGACCCCCAGCCACAACTCTGTCAACATATATCAACCAGCATACTAGTTCTGGCAGTATGCGATGCAAACACAATACACAGCTGTTGTTTATGAGCAAGTTATAATCTGATCACAACACCAGACTGATTTATACACAAACCAGCGTGTTAGAAGAGAAACAAACAGCATTTGATCTCAAATGAGAGATTTAAATGTAACACACGACCACGGAGAACACAAAAGTCACGTGGACGCGTTTAAAAGCAGATATGTGATGAAAACGAGCTGCATTACAGACAATGAGAGGACCGCCGCTCCTCTGACGTCACCAGACCGCCGTCCCCGCCGCTCGCGTGCTGTCGGTAACGTAATTAAACACGGTACAATGCAGTTCAGTGGTTTTCCGTGTCCAGCTTGATTTTGTCTCGGTGTAGGATCCGAGCCATCGCCCTGCCGGATCAGATCCCGTTATATGACGCTGATTGTGATGCTCGATTCATAAACGACTCGTTCTGATGAACAGAATCATTTAAAAGATCCGGTCGAACCGATTCGCGAAGCGTTTGTAGAACACCGGACTGAATGTGTTTGTATTAGTCAGGGTTCAACTGAGACTGGAACAATATTATTATACTTGAACGTAATAGAGTTAAGAAATAACATGATTTTAATCTGTAAT
>CM049858.1:1317856-1322856 GCA_027422415.1 Schizothorax lantsangensis | reverse complement strand
TCTTTGGTTATGAAAACAAGGCACTAATGATAACCTCTGGATCCGTCTGGGTTTAGCACTGAACACACTCACTGTAAGCAGTAATAGCTCGATCTCTCACTCCTGAAGGACAGAGCGGTGGTTCTGACTGATGTCCTGAAGTCCAGCATCTGCTCCGAGGCTCTGAATGGCTCTCCACAGCCTCTCGTTCTCCTTCAGCTGATCGTTGAACTGACAAACATTTACATAAAAAACAATCATATCTAGTTATCTTGAGAAAACACATTCAGTGGAATATTACACTGCTGATGACACACTTCCAGATCCCTCCTTTAGTTGTTCATTACCAACACAACACTTAGTTATCTAATTAACCCTTTGAGCGATAGTTCAGTCAAATGTGATGAGATGAGGATGAGTTTGTTTCTTCATCAGATTTGGAGAAGTTGAGATCAGTGTCTCAGCAATGGATGCTCTGCAGTGAATGGGTGCCGTCAGAATGAGAGTCTGATAAAAACATCACAATAATCCACAGCACTCCAGTCCATCAGTTAACATCTGGAGAAGACAAAAGATGAAACAAATCCAGCATTAAGATGTTTTTAACTAACATCCATAATCCATAATAACTCTTCCTCAGTGATAAAGTGCATCTCTTGTTGTCTCTCGCATCAAAATCCAGCCACATATTAGTTTAGAGCTGTTTTGTCTTGTAAACGCTGCTTGATCTGATGCAGATTTCTCTCCTGATTCAGACCAGAACACTTTTTCACTGGAGGAAGAGTTATTATGGACTCGTATTGTAGTTATAAACGTCTTAATGCTGGATTTGTCTCAGCTTTTGTCTTCTCCAGATGTTAACTGATGGACTGGAGTGCTGTGGATTATTGTGATGTTTTTATCAGACTCTCATTCTGACGGCACCCATTCACTGCAGAGCATCCATTGCTGAGACACTGATGCAGAGACACATTTCTACAAACCTGATGAAGAAACAAACTCATCCTAATCTCAGATGGACTGAAGGTGAACACATTTTCATCAGATTTTCATTTTTGTCTAAACTATTGCTGTTATGCTATGTGTTAAAGTCGGCATGAAATCAAAATTGATTCATGTGCCCTCGTAATCTTTAATCAAAAACGTTACCCCTCCCCCTCTTCTCTTCTGGTCACGAGTGATGACGCAAGGGGGCGGAGCTAGTGATGTGAGGGGTAAACACTGGCTGATGCTTCACTTTATAGCACTGACACAAGTCATGAGGGAGTACGTTACCCTTAAACACTGAAAGGATATTACAACAACATTACTCTTAGGACATCGCACACTAATTTGTTTCATGATTGTAACCTGATGGAGGACGCGCTCAGTCATTCAGGCACTCTCTCTCTCTTTCTCACGCTGTTTAGGCATGTTTTGTGCCGTTGATCGTGGTCGTCATCCCTAATAAATTAAACATTTATTCATGCTTGAGTGTCGGCGGTGAATCCAGTGACGAGAAATCCCCCACCACTAACAGCAAACTGGCATTTCAGATCTGCCTCCATTTTCCAAACCAACGATCCAATCAATTCCCGAAGGACGAAATCAAGTCCCGCCCTCTCATTTCAGATGCCGTTTCACTCGGATATACGTCACAGTAGAGAAAAAAGGACGGTCGCAACTTCCGTTTCATGCTGACTTTAAAGTGAAGTCATGAGCACGTCTCACAGCCAGAGGTGTCAAGTAACAAATACTTCGTTACCTTACTTAAGTAGAAATTTTGGGTATCTATACTTTACTGGAGTAATTATTTTTCAGCCGACTTTTTACTTCTACTCCTTACATTTTCACGCAATTATCTGTACTTTCTACTCCTTACATTTTAAAAATAGCCTCGTTACTCCTATTTCATTTCGGCTTGTTTTCATTCCGGCTTGTCATCGGTCAAAAAAAAAACAACTATCCAGATAAATCACGTCATCCGGATAGAGTGAATTTGATTGTGGTTGGATGAGAAGTATAAACACCATTCCGACACCCTATTGGTTTGTACGCGATCCATCGCACCTGCACATGACACAAATCACGTCACACTCCAGCAAGGACATAGCCAGTGTTGGGGTCGTTACTCAAAATAGATTATTTCTTAAAAGTTATTATTTCTCCAATACTGGCGCATTTATCAAACGGGTGCTTTCTCTTCGTCCTCCGCAAATTAAGCTACAGTAGTTTGGTAGAGAGACGTTTGAATAAATTAGCGTTTGCGATTGACAATGTTGTGATAAGTAGGCTATACTAACTTTGTAACTCGTTACCCCCAACACTGGACATAGCAGACGTATGTAGCCAAGTACGAAGATGTCCGTGGCAGAGACTCAAGAAGAGAACTCGAGGATTATGAGTTGTTTTTTATTTTATTTTTTGATTAATCACTTTCATTAATCATTCATTTTGACAGCACTAATGTTTATTGTATATAGACAACCATACAAGGGTAATTGTTACTAAGCCTGCCCTGGGTACACCAATTTTCTTGTCCGTTGCCCTCACAGATTCCTGCAGCTAAGCTTGGATACATTTACATTACAATAAAGCTTATTGATGACATGCCTCTGAAGTTTGACTTTTTGCACCATTACAATACTTATAGGCAACTAGTCATCATATCTTCCGCTCCATGAAACACGTTAATGCTCAGTAGTACATGTTTTTTAATGTATTTGCATTGTACTAAAATGTGTTCATTTTCAATGGGCATATACGCGGCTGAAACAGGTAGCCTAGTGCATCCCAAATTTGTCAACATTAATATTTTAATATAACATTAGTCATTATGGCCTTCAGAAAAATGTTTTTTTGAGGAGGTGGGGTAGTGCACAATAGGCCTCTGTGGCGCGGCATAAGCTTTTGTCCTTAATGGCATTTTTTTCCTTACATTACTTTTACTTTTATACTTTAAGTAGTTTTGAAACCAGTACTTTTTGAGTAAAAAGCTTGAGTTGATACTTCAACTTCTACAGAAGTCTTTTTAAACCCTAGTATCTATACTTCTACCTGAGTAATGAATGTGAATACTTTTGACACCAGATGTTATCAGTGTTTTCAGTCTAATAGCCCTCAGACAGATTTAACTCACCTGCTCCTGTAAGAGCTGAATTTGTGCTTCTTGTCGGTTCACTGTTTCTCTGAGCTGTAAAATAAAACACAACTTCATTATCATGCAAATATGCCAGGCAAACTATATCATACTCCTTGATTTTCACATATTGTGTAAAAAAAAAAAAAAAAGTAACAAAAATACTTCTATGGGAAATAACTTTTTTTTCCAAAATAATTCACTTATATTTTTAAACCAAATTTCACATTCATAAATGCAAGCTTTTTAATACAAACATGTTAAAACTGTAGTTTTGTTGACTGAAGTAAGGCTATACATAGACTTGAATAAGAAATCTAAACATTTTAAATATTTGTGACCTCAACAAAGTATTAAACAAATTAAACCTGTTATACTGTATTATGACAACACTTTTATGCAACTAAATTTCAATATAGTAATAATTTTTCTTCAAGAATCGGCTAAATCTCTTCCATCTTTATTTGATCCTCTAACTCTAGCACTTTCTATCATATTTCTATTCTTAAAAAAAAACAAATAAAAAAACACTTTGCCCTTTTAGACTTGCACTCGATTCATTTACTAACTACTTGTTTTCTTTAATAAAAAACTAACTAACACTAGCTTCTCTGTTCTTTTTGTATTCTATCTATTTGTTTTCTTGGTAACACTTTACAATAAGGTTCATTAGTTAACATTAGTTAATTACATTAGTTAACATGAACTAAGATTGAACAATACTTCTACAGCATTTATTAATCTTAATGTTAATGTCAGCATTTACTAATGCATTATTAAAATCACAAGTTGTGTTTGTTAACATTAGTTAATGCACTGTGAGCTAACATTGAACGACTGTATTTTTATTAACTAACATTAACAAATATTAATAAATACTGTAATACATGTGTTGATCATTGTTTGATCATGTTAGTTTATACATTAACATTGTTAACAAATGACACCTTATTGTAAAGTGTTTACCATTTTCTTTTTATTTAATATACAATTAACAAAAAGCAACAAAAAAAGCCTCTTACTACGGTGGCCTAGAAGTGCAAAACAAATCACGATTCGGAAAACAAAATAACAAATTACAAATGCAAATATAAAAAACTAAATAACAATTCAGAAAACACAACCACAAATCAGACAAACCGGAAGAGGTAGGTATAGTTTGAGACATCGCCATTGGTTTGGGAATAGATTACTCACCGCTGACTGGACGAGACATCTGTCAATCAAGGTGTACAGAACCAGAAGAAGCACAGCAGAGTGAACTGAAGCATCAGCTCCAGTGGCGCAGATGGTAAATCACCAGTCATGTCTTTCTTGATGCGATCTACCAGTGGTTCGATCCCGCCTTTGGCCGAACATTTTTTTTCTCTCTCTTTTCAAATCTCATATCGCATCGTAAAAGCATTTATTTTCAATAAAAATAAGGAAATAATCAAAAAGTTGAAAATAAAGTATCGGGTAGGGTTTTACACTGTTAAAATAGCAGGATTTTCTGCTATGTATACTAACGTTACTTGTTGCAAATAGTGGCAATTATCTGCACTTCAGTATTGTAGTACATTATAAAACAGTATGCAATAATGAGGTATTGAGTGTAAATTATAATTTTAATTCAAATTATTAAATGGATGCCGCCTTATTGGTACAATATAAAGCCCTCTCTGCACCTACCCTAACCCTACCCGATACTTTATTTTCAACTTTTTGATTATTTCCTTCATTTTTATTGAAAATAAATGCCTTGATATGAGATTTGATAAGGGAGAGAAAAAAAATGTTCGGACAAAGGTGGGATCGAACCCGGGTCGATCTCATCAAAAAGACATGACTGGTGATTTACCATCTGCACCACTGGAGCTGATGCTTCAGTTCACTCTGCTGTGCTTCTTCTGGTTCTGTACAC
>CM049858.1:1305356-1310356 GCA_027422415.1 Schizothorax lantsangensis | reverse complement strand
AGTATCTGTAAATATTAAGCCGCAAACGTCGATTCAAATATGAATCCTGCATGTTCTGTGTCTCTGTGTGAATGAATGAATGAATGGCAGAGACGCACGTTTTGTTTACTACATACACTGAAGCGCGTGTGACACTAGCGGTGATTTCAGCATCTACCGTCTCAATGAGGACATAAATACATAAACTACATCTCCAGAACTGCTCTGAGAGTCACTTCACAAGCATTTTACCGTTTCATTTGAGTAAAACCAGCGTCATATCATAGCTACACACACACAGAAAAGTAAAGGTATTCACGGCAACCCGTCAAAATAAAAGTTTGTTTTTACTTAAAAGACATTGTGCCAGAAATATATTACTATTATTTAGTAGAATGTATGTGATACTATTACTACTGTTGAAAAAAATTAATACATCTTTATTTTGAAAGAAATAATCACACAATATTTCTTCCATATTTTAATTTTAACAGTAAATCCCCTTTATTTACCAAAAAATGTTTTTAAATTTCATTAATTAAAAGACAAATTAAATTTGGGTGAAATTTGTTTACTGTTTTTCATACTTTATTACTTGCGGAAAAATAAATATATTATATAATATAAACAATGGCATTAATTTTTTTTACATTTTATTTTTGTTTGACTTTATTAATAAAAATAGTATGTTTTTAATTAGCATGTTTTTGTGTTTTGCTTTGGTACCGAAATTGGTACGGAGAACCGTGGATTTTCACTGGTATCGGTACCGAATACTGAAATGTTGGTACCGTGACAACACTACCCTGGAGCGGTCAAAAACCCAACAGTGTGTTTTGTGATATCTGGTGGACTTTTTCTGTCGAATTAACGTGAGTTCACATCGTTCATTTACAAATACTACTGACAGAACAGTACAAAGCTGGTTGAAAATCATCACACTTGAGGTTTAATTCCTCTCTCATTGACTGGTGCGCTACTGACCCATGATGAGGATGGTGTGCCAGCCCCGGCAGGACAGATCAGGCACGTGGTGCAGGGAGCCGAAGATGGGCCGAGGAAGAGCGGGACAGACCTCGGAGCCGAAGCCTTTATCAGCAGGCATCCCCAGACGCCCGTTCCCTGCGTTCCCCCACGCGAAGATCTGATCATCTGAGGAGAACACATCACAGACGTCACAGCACTGCAGCCAGACATTCATATTCATATCTTTAGACACTTATTACAGAGATGCAGACAGGTAAGAGGGGAAAAAGTGAGAACATTGCGCAGATCGGGGACAAGATCCACATGGAATTTCTTTTAAAGATATTTGCTTTACATGCTCTTTTGTAGTTACTTTAAGGTATTTTTTTTAATATATATTTTATTATCTTATATGTTCAAAACTTTTTTTAACATCTTGTTGCAACATTTTACAAAAATCAAGATTGAATATATTTGATCAAAATCTCATGTTATAAAAGATGAAGTGCTTGTATGTGTGCTGTGTATATTTATTATGTAAACAAAAACAGCACTACTAATATATATATACTGTATATATATACACACACAATGCTGACCTATAATGCTAAATGTTTGCCCTCTCTCTCTCTTCACCGTTCACACATCTCAGACCTCAAATACATCAAATATTAACCTTTTAGACATAGTTTTTGAAGTAAAGAGTAAAGAACATGCTATTCAAAACTCGTAACCCCCCCCCATATAAACACTTTCTCATTGAATCTAAGCAAATCTCAAAGGTGACCTATTTTGATCTCAAAAAAGTGAGTTGTCACTGAAAAGTGAGGAGTTTGCATCTATGATATAAATACTGTATAAATGATGAAAATGGTGAAATAAGACTCATGTAAGTCTGGGAATGATGTGGTGATGAACACGTGACACAAATGAAAACTTATTAATGTTAACTGAAACTAAAACCCATAAAACAAAACATTAAATAATAATTACATATAAATATTCGATGAAAAACTGAAAGTAAATAAAAAATGAGAAATGTTGCTTTGGCAGCTAACTTACACGTGTTTAATAATAACAATAAATTATGCATAATTACATGCAAGTAACCCTAAACCAAACCCTAACCATATAGTTAATTAATATTACTCATTACTTTAATGTATAATTACACTGTAACAAGGACCTTAAAATAAACTGTAACCGTAATTTTGACTATTTTCCAAAAATTAAAGTGAAAACTGAAAATAAATAAAAGCTAATTCAAGTCGGTGCTGATAGCCTAACAATCAACTAACAATGAAAAATGCTTCGAAGGCATTTATTAATGTTAATAAATATCAATTTTAACATTTAATAACACATTATTAAAAACAAAAGGTAAACGTGAGCTGACATCTATTGTTAATAACTAACATTAACAAAGATTAATAAATACTGTAACAAATGTATTGTTCATTGTTAGTTAATGCATTAACTAACGCTCATCAAATATGCATGTATAATAATTATAAAAGTGTAAAATCATTTTAGATGAGTTTAGTGTGTCACACTGCAAAGCACATGATAAAAATTAGTATGAAAACTGAAAATACACAAATAAATGCTAATGCAATAAAAATGATAAAAACAATAATAGTACATAATACTAAAATAACACTCTGGATCATGCTTCCCCTTCTCTATCTGCTACAACTCATTCATTTAGATTGCAAAGTAATTCATATGCAAGGATACTTTAGATTTGCCTTGAAATCAAGAGGTTTTAAGCTCCCGAGAAACACAAACTCGTGTGTTTTTGAGCTCCTGCACTCACCCTCGGTGGCGGCGATAGTGAATCCGTCTCCACAAGACACCTTAGAGACCACCTTCCCTCCGAAGGCCCCCACGAGGATCTGAACACCCTGGTGCTTCTTGAAGTCCTTCACTCCCAGCTGCCCGAATTTATTACAGCCGAAGGTCATCAGACGGCCGCGCGCTGCACAATCATTCACACACCATGAGCCTCAATCATCAGCACATCAGCAGTAAACGTGAGGCGAGATGAAACGCACCGTCTATAGCGGCGGTGTGCGTCTTCCCCGGAGAGATGAACTGGATCTTGAAGCGCGAGAGCAGCTTGACCAGCGTCAGGGTGGTGGTGTATGGGATCCCCTGATAAACCTGCACAACATCAGTAAGCGTAATGACAGTACAGCTGTCGATTTAACACAGTGATAGGACCCTAAAGTTTAAGATACGAGGGCAAAAACGCCCCTCTTATATTTATATCATATGATATAGCAACATCACACTAGGGCTGTGTACAGAGCCGGCGCCAGGGCACCTCCATCAGGGGGGCATTTGAATTTCTAGGGGGGGCACAAATCATGTTGTGTGTGTGTGTGTGTGTGTGTGTGTGTCGGGGGGGGGTAATCGTGCAATCTGTGATCGTGTGCAGTTGCTGACGCTCGCTAAAGCATGCAATCGCGTTCTTATGTGCACTGTTTTATCAGTTTCACTTTAGCTTTCGAAATCAATCACGTTCAGCAAGGAGGGGAGAGGATGAAAAGTGGGGGGGCACAGTAACTCGTTTGGGGGGGCACGGCCCGCGAATGCCCCCCCTTGGCGCTGGCCCTGGCTGTGTATCACCAGCAAAGTCACGATACATTACGTATCACGATACAGAGGCCACGATACGATACTTATCACGATACGGGACTGCACTAAATTTCACCTCAGAAGAATTTAGTAAAACAGCTGTTTATTAAACACTGTATACTATAGGGCCATTACTAAATATTGGCAGAGCAGCAGTTGACCTCTAAATTATGAATGGCCTCCATAACTCTACCACAGTACAATATAGATAATGGTATATGTGTCATGTTTACATTGGGCACTCCCCACCAGGTACAATATTCTGATTGCTTGTATCTTGTTTTTAAGCCCATAAATAATAATGTACTCGTTCTAATAAATTTATATTGTAATGTACTCATATTAATATATTAAAAAATCATCTTAACATTGCTGGTAGGTTATCATTGCACAAATGTACACACTCTCTACATTTAAAAAATTCAAATAAATATTAGAAGCGTTCGAATGCGAATCACACACACACACACACACACACACGCTCACACACACACACACACACACACACACACGCTCACACACACACACACACACACACACACGCTCAGTCACACACACACACACACACACACACACACAGACAGTCAGCAACACAAACTTTTTAGCGCTGCCCTGCAATTTTATCAATAAAATAGCTTAATCGCTCAAGAGCTACATTATCTTTTTCAATCATTGTTTCTAAAGGAATTAAAGCCACAGCTTCACTGTTAATACGGTGGTAATTCATACATACACAGCTCTCTCTCTCTCTCTCTCATAAATGAACACTTAATGAATTACACTTCTCTGAGAATAGAGTATTGAAGTGGAGATCGCTAAACTGCAAGCTAACCGGTGTTTTCAGAAAGCAAGCACATTTATCCTCAGTGGAGAGAGAGCACATGGTTGCCAGGTTGACAAAGATAACACATTAGCAGATATTTCCGTATTGTGCAAGTGTGAAGCTCTGTTTCGGGGATTACATGTCTTTATATCAGGCAACCCAGTAGTGCTCCTCTGTTAAACCTTGTTGTGTAGCTTATATATTATGCTCTAATCATTATTTTGTAGTAACCTCGCACTTTTCTACTCCATTTTAAAGGTGTTCTTGTATTCAAATTGTCCACTGCTGCACACGTGCCACAATATTGATACAGAGCCAGCTGTATCGATACTCGTATCGTCAAATCTCGTCGTATCGATGTATCGAACACAGCACTACATCACACCAGCAACAGTGCTGTTTTCCCTAATATCAGCACAATTGCAAATGTGACTGCTTTGTACAACAGTTCAATAAACATGAAGTTAATATTGTGTACATTTAAGACGTGGCATTGTCAATATTAGGGATGAGAAAATAAATCGATGCATCACGAATCGCGAAATGATTCAGCATCGACTCTGAGATTTTCCGAATGCGTCGCGATTCTTTC